>JBAJHW010000001.1:85146931-85636931 GCA_037013535.1 Intellagama lesueurii
TTGTTCAGAATAGAGTAGAAAATGTGGCATTCATATTTTCAAAGTGTTTATAGCAAAAATTTCATTGCTATAGCAAGACTGTGTTGTATATGAACTTTTTAGATAACAATAAATAATACACAAAATTTAAAAATTGCAGTGCATCAAGACTGAATTTGTCAAGGATCATTGCCTATGCAAGTTCTGTAGACAGAACAGAAATATAATGTAATTAGAGCAAAGCTGTTCATGCTGTTCAGTCTATCAAATTTCCTAAAGTATTCCAACTAGAAATGCACTTATTTTGGAGGGCTACACAGACAAAGGGATACTATGTAACATCAAAGCTACTTTTTGTAGTTTCTTGCAAAATATTACTATTATCTATCTTTCTTTCTTTCTCTTTCTATACTGCCTTTTTCCAATCAAAGGATCCAAGGCAGCGCATATGTTTTTTTAAAAAGAAAGTGAGTCACTCTCTTGTGTATGAAAAAGTGGACTTGTCCACAAAAGCTCACATTAAAATATAGCAGTCTTTTAGGTCCAACAACTTCTTTATTTTTGTTTTTCTTTTGGTTTTGCCTGACATCCTAGTAAAGACTAACACAGCTACCTCTTCTAAAATTGTGTCTATTCACTGCTTATCCTGTGTCACTGATCCTAAAGATAAAATGAAATTACACATTTTGTTTAATCTGAGGCAATCTGATAGCAATATGAGCTGTAAGCTATTTGGGGATCAAAGGAAATCGGGTTGACTGTAGTATATGATCTGTAATAATAAAAGTGTGTGTATCAGTCTCTGCTATGTTCCTGCACTATGATTCCTAGATACTTAAAATTTGCTTTGCATACTAAAAGGATCCGAGAGGCATGCATCTCCATGTCATTTGTTTTTCTTAACATATTGGCCAAAATCATATTGGAATGTTACACTGGTGTAGCACAAATCGTGTAACTGTTGGAGGTGAATGGTGTCAAGTTAAAAAATCACTGTAGACATTCTCTGTTGCACACTGAGTCGCATTGACTCAATATACGACAGAGAATGTCTACAGTGATTTCTTCACTTTGACACAATTTGCCTCCAAAAATACAGTCATGGCCAAAAATATTGGCACCCTTGCAATTCTGTCAGAAAATGCAACCCTTCTCTCAGAAAATTGTTGCAGTTGCAAATGTTTTGATACTTTGTTTTGGAACAACACACACACACACAAAATAAAACAGAGAAGAAAAGTCAAATCTGATACAATCCCACACAGAAACCCAAAAATGCACTGGCCAAAATTATTGGCACCCTGTCTAAATCATAAGAAATAATTGCTTGTCAAGCATGTGATGCTCCTTTAATTTGTATTTAGACACACCTGTCGCAAGTAAGAGGTGTGGGCAATATAGTAATCACACTTGCAACCAGTTAAGATGGAGAAAAGTTGACTCAACCTTTGTGTTGCACTGAGCATGGAGAAAAGAATGAAGTGTAAAGAGTTGTCTGTGGATTTGAGAGAAAAAATGTGGAAAAACATCGACAATCTCAAGGCTACAAGTCCATCTCCAGAGATCTTAATGTTCCTGTGTCCACTGTGCGCAATATCATCAAGAGGTTTACAGCCCATGGCACTGTAGCTAACCTCCCTGGACATGGATGGAAGAGCAAAATTACTGAAAAATTACAACGAAGGGTTGTTCGAATGGTGGATACAGAACCCAGATTAACTTCCAAACAAATTCAAGCTGATTTGCAGATAGAGGGTACAACAGTGTCAGCTCGCACTATCCGTCGCCATCTGAATGAAAAGGGACGCTATGGTAGGAGACCCAGGAGGACACCACTGCTGACACAAAGGCATAAAAAAGCAAGACTGGAGTATGCCAAAACTTAGGTGACAAAACCACAATCCTTCTGGAAGAACGTACTGTGGACAGATGAGACAAAAGTAGAGCTTTTTGGTCAAGGACATCATGGCACTGTTTACAGAAAAAGAAATAAGGCATTCAAAGAAAAGAACACAGTCCCTACAGTCAAACATGGTGGAGGTTCAAAGATGTTTTGGGGTTGCTTTGCTGCTTCTGGCACTGGATGCCTTGACTGTGTGAACGGCAACATGAAATCTGATGATTACCAAAGAATTTGGGGGCGCAATGTAGTGGCCAGTGTCCGAAAGCTGCATCTCCACCAGAGGTCATAGGTCTTCCAGCAGGACAATGACCCGAAACACACTTCAAAAAGCACTCAGAAATGGTTACAAACAAAGTGCTAGAGAGTTCTGAAATGGCCAGCAATGAGTCCAGATCTGAATCCCATAGAACATCTGTGGAGATATCTCAAAACAGCAGTTGGGAGAAGGCATCCTTCAAATCTGAAGGCCCTGGAGCAGTTTGCAAAAGAAGAGTGGTCCAAAATTCCAGTAGAGAGGTCTAAGAAACTCATTCATGGTTACAGGAAGCGATTGATTTCAGTTATTTTTTCCAAAGGGGGTGCGACCAAATATTAAGTTAAGGGTGCCAATAATTTTGGCCAGTGCATTTTTGGGTTTCTGTGTGGGATTGTATCAGATTTGACTTTTCTTCTCTGTTTTTTTGTGTTGTTTCAACGCAAACCAAAGAAATGAACATGTGAGTACCAAAACATTTGCAACTGCAACAATTTTCTGAGAGAAGGGTTGCATTTTCTGACAGAATTGCAAGGGTGCCAATATTTTTGGCCATGACTGTAAGTTAAACAGTATGCATTACAATTGCAGGTGCAACCAAGAGAATTTAGGCCATTCATAATAACCTATGCAGATATATCATTACCCCGCACTACCATTTTGAGTCACTAGGTGCTAGACCTTAAGTCCTTCAGAAGAGAGCTGCTGCCTCTAATTTACGGTTCTCTGCAACTACAAGACAACTTGAAGTTTGGTAAATCTTGCTGCAGATTTATGGCAGTTTTTTGAAGGATCGGGTTACTGTAATCTTAACTTCTGGTCTTTCTGCTGCTGGAACGGAACAAACTTACTTAGAAGAGTTCCTAATGCCTAGCACATGATGAATGGAAAATGAAAGTAAGTGTATGGGTGAGGGCAAAGAAAAAACAACGAGAAAGAAAAAAGTAAGCACAAAAAGCAAACAAAGGGGACATCTTCAGTCTAAGTGACATATAGAGAGACTGGCAGACAGCTGGATTTTGCAGGAGAAAAATAATAACCTTGCACACTTAGTAATCCTGACTTTTAGTGGGATAAGTATTTAGTTAGTTAGTTAGTTAGTTAATAGTCCACTGGACTTAGTGAGAACACTCCTTGGAGTGGTTTTATACAATTTGGGAAAACATATAACAAAATAAGAAAAAATCAAAATGAATAACACCACAAACGAAAACAGAAAAGGTAACTTAAGACTGACACCTAATAACTTAAATCAAACCAAGTTACATAAACCATAACATAATAAACAAAATATACAGTTATATAAATAAAAAACATTTAGGACCCAGAAGCACTTTAATGAGCTAAGGTGACTGTTTACCTTTCTTATTAAACTTATAAGGAAAGTCCATTTTCCAGACTTGAGGCAAGCCATGTCTCTCTTCTTCCTGTCAAAGATTATGTTGTTTGTTTGATTTCTCTCTTCCTTCCTGACCTCTGAGGACAGCAGACCTAAAACCATACTGGTTTTCTTTGGCCATGTGGTTGCAGCCATGGCAAACTGAGTCTCTTCACTCTTCAGAGGTGGAAGGGCCTCTATGGATAGAGCCCATCCCCTGTTATGGAGGGCTAGTGGGGAATTGAATTTCCAACCTTTAATTCCAGATGCCTAAGCCACTGACTGAGCTATCCATCTTAAGCTAGTTGTAGAAGTGATTTCTTGTATACAAGGGGGCTAGGTGAAGCTGGATTTTTTGGGACTCAGAGGAGCTTCATAGCACAGTGGTTAAACTAAAGTACTGCAGTCAAGGCTCTGCTCATGACCTGAGTTTGATTCCCATGGGCTCTGGTAGCTGGCTCAAGCTTGAGTCTGCCTTCCATCCCTCTGAGTAAAGTACGCTACTCATTGGGGTGTCAGTGTGTAGCCTGCATAATTCAACTGTAAACAGCCCAGAGAATGATTTAAGTGCTATGGGGTATATAAGCAGCACACTTTTGCTTTTGCTTTTCTTTTCTTCTTTTAGCTATTCTCTCTTCACATTTTCTTTGTGCTGTAAGCTAGATCTTTTGTACTTCATACTCTGCTGACCAAGGGAATCAAGCAAATTCCAAAATCCCACAACAGATCTTGCTCTGTGGCATAGCAGCATTTTAAAGAGCTAGTTGCCTGTCTTTAGGATAAAGCTACCCAATTTATTTTTCATGGCTTCATCATAATCTGCTGCCTTAAGATGTCATGCCCCCACTGTAATGATCATCACCTATTGAGGATCAAGAACATCTGGAGCCAAATGGCACAAAGAACCAAACCATCCCTGATCCTGCACCCCCTCCCCAGAAGCTCCCATGTTAAATGATGTAAGGAGCTATCACCCAGCCCTCAAAGGCAGCAACAGTGGAAAGCACAGATGAAGCTTGAGGATCCATGACAGAATGACTGCCTACAAAGAATGACTCTTTAGGAGTAATGGCTTCCTTGTGAACAAGGCATTCTTGATAAGGAAGACTCTTGGCAAAGCTCGTGCAACTGAGGCTAAGGTGTGACTCTGGAAGATCAGCTTTATAAACCTTTATTCTGAGCAAGAAAGTGTTGGGAGCATGGTCTGGTACTAGTTCTAGCCATCCTAAAACGGGTTATACACAAAGCCAAACTTGCTTGATCACTCACATATAGCACAATACTACAAAAGCTATTCCCAGAAAATATAGTGTTATAAAATAAAAATTCCTCATTTACCAAGCCTTATTATCCTACATGGGCATTCATATGACTAAAGCCTACTGGCCATTCATATTCAGCAAAGATACCTGTTTAAAGATACCTGTTTAAAGGAGGGACCATTCAATCACCCGAGCTTCCTAAGACCAAAAGTGTTGCTTTCCTCTAGAGGACATTCACATGATTGAGAATTACTGGCTATTCATATTTAGACCTATTCTACAAAGAGACCTGTGCTTAGGGGAGAAACGATTCACCCGTACCAGCTTCATCTTCCATTTGAAATCAGAGACTGATTTTGTTTCAAAGACAACTTCAAAAAGCATTTCTCAAAGTAAACTAGTGACTGGAAATTGGAAGCCAGTAGTTTTTGGATATATTAATGTTCTGTAGATGTGGTATAAAATAGATTGCTGTGACCTGGATAGCCACACAGAATAGTAAGGAAAAGGGCCAGAGTAATGGTTACTTCAGAAGACTATACTTTTAGGAGTAGCTTTTACAGTGTTGTTCTTTAAAAGTACATTTAAAAGTGGCCTAAGAAATTAAGAGAAGACTGAGACTTGGAAGGGCAGCAATGAAGGATCTAGAAAAGATCACCAAGTGTAAGGTTATGGGTGTGAAAGCTGAACAGTAAAAAAAAAAAAAGCTGACAGGAAAAAAAATTGATTTGTTTGAAATGTGGTGCTGGAGGAGAGCTTTGTGGGTACCCTGGACTGCCAGAAATACAAACAAGTGGGTCCTAGATCAAGTCAAGACTGAACTATCTCTGGAGGCAAAAAAAAGTTGAAACTGAGGTTTTCCTACTTTGGGCACATCATGAGAAAGCAGGATACTCTGAAAAAGAAAATAATGCTGGGAAAGGTTGAAGGCAGCAGGAAAAGAGGAAGACCAAATACGAGATGTATTGACTCCCTAATGGAACTCACAAGCTTCAGTTCGCAAAAGCTGAGCAGGGCAGTTGAGGACAGGACATTTCGGAGATCACTCATTCATGGGGTTACCATACGTTGGGACAAATCTATGGCACATAACAATAGTAAGAAAAAATTAGTGTTTCTGTACAGAGCCATTGGTAATAGTAGTGGTAATGTATAGAAGTTTCTTTTCTTGTTGGGGTGGGGATGAGATTTCGTGTTTTAGGTCAGATAACATCCTCCAACTTCACAGTTTTCAGACATGTTGGATCCTACTTACTTTAGTTAACAATCCCATTATAGGAGTTAGGGTGGCTCTACAATAAAATGCCAAATCCGGTAAGGCAGTTTTAAAGTGACAAAAAGAGTGCTTTCAAAGCAGCCAGTAATAAATGTGCTCCCTTAGGTGTTAATGGTAAATGAGCCCCACTTTTTATTTCAGAACTAGCAATTTAATAAATGTAAAATGATATTTAAGTCATCCCCATTTTAATCATTACCAGCAATGAAGTAATGTTACAGTTTGTAATGTTTAGCAGTGATATATTAACTTTTAAACATAATGTTCCAAGCTCTGAACATTTCCTTGCAGTTCTTTGGATTTCACAGTATAACACTGGGTTATAGAAGTTATATAATTTTCTTTTTTGTCAGCTTTTTCCTGATTTTTATACCATTTTATTGTGTTGTCGCTAATCTTATCTAGATTTTTTTATTTCTATTGTAGATTTTGTCCTTAGACATTTTTTGGAAGTAACAAATACGCCAACAAATAACTGATTTGTTAACAAAAAGTTTCCTTTCTCCTAAGCCTAGAACCAAAACTGTTGCTCAAAGCAGGAAAGTTCTCTCTCTTCTCCAGGATAGGAATGAAAGTCCTCCTGCCTTTAAAAAGAGATCTAGTAATAAGATTCCACAAATAAAACTGATGATGTGCTACCTGTCTTTCATTTGTATGTTATGTTCTTACTGTATGCCTAATTTATCCCTCTCATGGTCTGCAGATCCCCCTCTACCACTGTCACAGTTTAACTCATGGATTTCAATAATGTACAAGCAGTTTTGGGGTTTTTCTTTATAACACCATCCCTGGGGGGGGGGGGGGAATGAAAACCTTCCTATGTTTGTATTAAGATATCCTCAATTGATTTTTCTCCCTGCCTACCGACCTCTCTAGAAAATTCTGCCTCTCATTCTGGGACATCCATTTTTAACTGTTTGCCAGAAAGCTATTCTTGTCTGCGGTTAAACACAGTGCCCTAAGATGCTCTATTGATCTAGCACTTAGATGTAGTGCACCATTGATTTAATACAAAATAGGCAGCATGGCACAGAATTGCTTTCTGGCTATAAGTTGTGCCACTCTCTTTTCCTTTTCTCCATATCAGCTGGAAGATTTTTTTTTTCTAGTGCAAAATTTGAGGGTTTTTTCTGAATACTTGCCTAGTTTTTAAGTAGGAGAGGGGGAGCAGCAAAAACTGCATTTTCTCAGATACGCTTTAATCTTCATAAAGCTGGAGACATATACTATGAACATGGTTCCATGGTATTCATACTTATTGAGATACTGGGGGAATTAGATGAAACATAAGGGTAACGGTGAGGGGAAAGGTTATTTGATCACCATTTATTTGCTTTCACTGTGTTCTGAAAGAACAAGAGAACATAAACGAAATACATAACAAATACACATGACACTTGTCTGCATTAGAAATCATACCTTTTGGTTGAAATCACCACAAGACATGATAAAAATGTATTACTGCTTGTAACAATATTCGTCAAGTAGTCTTCTACACATTCACATTGATGGGTCTGTGTGTGAATCCTCAAGACTGGGAACTTTTGACTGCTGGTCCCCTTGTCCCATCTATAATACATTCTGAAGCAGGTCTTCCTTTCAGATTATTAATTTTGGACAACACAGTGAGAAGAGTCACTGAGATGTAGTTGCCAAAGGAGGGGTGTGTGTGATGAATTCTGAGATAACTTGAAAAACAAATGTTACAAGAAACAACCCATTGTTCTTTATTGTGATCTCTGTGCTTCACATCGATGGGTGAAGATTAGCATGCATAACATTGGCACAAATTGCCAAGCAGAAGGGTAGGTACCTGCATCACTAGAGCACTGCAGAGATACCTGCCCTCCCAAAAGAAGCATTTCTCCATGTCCTGGTGTCCAAATGATAGTGCTGAATGAGGCTTGATGGCTAAGACCAGCTTTGTTTAAGTCTGATAAGGACACCTCTCATAAAATACCAGTGGAGTAGCTATAGCTGTGGTGGAATAGCTTCTAGGGATGTTAGGCAGAGGATTCTTGGGCACTTGTCAAGTCACAGCAGTAGCTTTAATAACACATTTAGCAAACTGCTGAGCAAAGATGGTCTGTCCCTTCTTATATCCATAGTATGCTATGAAAAACACGGAGATAGTCTAAATGCAGGTGTCCTCTGAACACAGAAGGCCCATGACTCTTTGTACGTCAAGCACATCAACACTTTTTTCTATTGATATTGAGAGTGATGGAAAAAACACAGGCAGCACAGTGTTTCCCACAAAATGGAAATCCAACACCAGCTTTGGTAAGAAGGTGATATCCAATCAATTTATCACCTTGTCTTGACACGAGCAGAGGTAAGGTTTGCCTACACTTAAAGCACAACTGTCCCTAACCCTTCAATCAGATGAAATGGCTATGAGAAAAGCTCTCTTTTCTATCAACGAAGATGTATTTGCCAGGCTCTCAGAAAGAGGCCTGATAAGCCAAGACCTGCAAAAGGTCCCAAAATGGTAATGGTGCAGCAGGAGCTGGGAGCTTGTGTTGCATTCCTTTCAAAAACTTTCCTTTCATTCCTTTCAGACAGGCAAACGTTTTGTTGTTGTTTAGTTGTTAAGTTGTGTCCGACTCTTCGTGACCCCATGGACCAGAGCACGCCAGGCCCTCCTGTCTTCCACTGCCTGCCGGAGTTGGGTCAAATTCATGTTGGTAGCTTCGATGACACTGTCCAGCCATCTCGTCCTCTGTCGTCCCCTTCTCCTCTTGCCTTCACACTTTCCCAACATCAGGGTCTTTTCCAGGGAGTCTTCTCTTCTCATGAGATGGCCAAAGTATTGGAGACTCAGCTTCAGGATCTGTCCTTCCAGTGAGCACTCAGGGTTGATTTCCTTCAAAATGGATAGGTTTGTTCTCTTTGCAGTCAAGGGGACTCTCAAGAGTCTCCTCCAGCACCACAATTCAAAAGCATCTATTCTTCGGCGGTCAGCCTTCTTTATGGTCCAGCTCTCACTTCCATACATCGCTACTGGAAAAACCATAGCTTTGACTATGCGGACCTTTGTCGGCAAGGTGATGTCTCTGCTTTTTAAGATGCTGTCTAGGTTTGTAATCACTTTCCTCCCAAGAAGCAGGCGTCTTTTAATTTCGTGGCTGCTGTCACCATCTGCAGTGATCATGGAGCCCAAGAAAGTAAAATCTGTCACTGCCTCCATATCTTCCCCTTCTATTTGCCAGGAGGTGATGGGACCTGTGGCCATGATCTTAGTTTTTTTGATGTTGAGCTTCAGACCATTTTTGGCGCTCTCCTCTTTCACCCTCATTAAGAGGTTCTTTAATTCCTCCTCACTTTCTGCCATCAGAGTGGTATCATCTGCATATCTGAGGTTGCTGATATTTCTTCCGGCAATCTTAATTCCAGTTTGGGATTCATCCAGTCCTGCCTTTCGCATGATGTATTCTGCATATAAGTTAAATACGCAGGGGGACAATATACAGCCTTGTCGTACTCCTTTCTCAATTTTGAACCAATCAGTTGTTCCATATCCAGTTCTAACTGTTGCTTCCTGTCCCACATATAGATTTCTCAGGAGATAGATAAGGTGGTCAGGCACTCCCATTTCTTTAAGAACTTGCCATAGTTTGTTGTGGTCCACACAGTCAAAGGCTTTTGCGTAGTCAATGAAGCAGAAGTAGATGTTTTTCTGGAACTCTCTGGCTTTCTCCATAATCCAGCGCATGTTAGCAATTTGGTCTCTAGTTCCTTTGCCCCTTCAAAATCCAGCTTGTACTTCTGGGAGTTCTCGGTCCACATACTGCTGAAGCCTACCTTGTAGGATTTTGAGCATAACCTTACTAGCGTGTGAAATGAGTGCAATTGCACGGTAGTTGGAGCATTCTTTGGCACTGCCCTTCTTTGGGATTGGGATGTAGACTGATCTTTTCCAATCCTCTGGCCACTGCTGAGTTTTCCAAACTCGCTGGCATATTGCGTGTAGCACCTTAACAGCGTCATCTTTTAAGATTTTAAATAGTTCCACTGGAATGCCATCACCTCCACTGGTCTTGTTGTTAGCCATGCTTTCTAAGGCTCACTTGACTTCACTCTCCAGGATGTCTGGCTCAAGGTCAGCAACCACACTATCTGGGTTGTCCGGGACATCCAGATCTTTCTGGTATAATTCCTCTGTGTATTCTTGCCACCTCTTCTTGATGTCTTCTGCTTCTATTAGGTCCCTACCATTTTTGTCCTTTATCATGTTCATCTTTGCACAAAATGTTCCTTTAATAGCTCCAATTTTCTTGAAAAGATCTCTGGTTTTTCCCTTTCTATTATTTTCCTCTATTTCTTTGCACTGTTCATTTAAGAAGGCCCTCTTGTCTCTCCTTGCTATTCTCTGGAAGTCTGTATTCCATTTTCTGTAACCTTCCCTATCTCCCTTGCAGTTTGTTTCCCTTCTCTTCTCTGCTATTTGTAAGGCCTCCTTGGACAGCCACTTGGCTTTCTTGCATTTCCTTTTCTTTGGGATGGTTTTTGTTGCTGCCTCCTGTACAATGTTACGAGCCTCCAACCATAGTTCTTCAGGCCCTCTGTCCACCAAATCTAGTTCCTTAAATCTGTTCTTCACTTCCACTCTGTATTCATAAGGGATTTGGTTTAGATTATACCTGACTAGCCCAGTGGTTTTTCCTACTTTGTTCAGTTTAAGCTTGAATTTTGCTATAAGAAGCTGATGATCAGAGCCACAATCAGCTCCAGGTCTTGTTTTTGCTGACTGTATAGAGCTTCTCCGTCTTTGGCTGCAGAGAACATAATCAATCTGATTTCGGTATTGGTGATGTCCATGTGTAGAATTGCCTCTTGTGGTGTTGGAAAAGTGTGTTTGTGATGACCAGCTTGTTCTCTTGACAAAACTCTATTAGCCTTTGCCCTGCTTCGTTTTGAACTCCAAGGCCAAACTTACCTGTTGTTCCTTTTATCTCTTGACTCCCTACTTTAGCATTCCAGTCCCCTATAATGACAAGAACATCTTTCTTTGGTGTCAGTTCTAGAAGGTGTTGTAAGTCTTCATAGAATTGGTCAATTTCAGCCTCTTCAGCATCAGTGGTTGGTGCATAAACTTGGATGACTGTGATGTTGAAAGGTCTGCCTTGGATTCGTATTGAAATCACTCTATCATTTTTGAGATTGTATCCCAGTACAGCTTTTCCCACTCTTTTGTTGACTATGAGGGCTACTCCATTTCTTCTACGGGATTCTTGCCCACAATAGTAGATATGATAATCGTCTGAATTGAATTCGCCCATTCCTGTCCATTTTAGTTCACTGACGCCCAGGATGTCAATGTTGATTCTTGCCATCTCCTGTTTGACCACATCCAGCTTACCAAGGTTCATAGATCTTACATTCCAGGTTCCTATGCAGTATTTTTCATTGCAGCATCAGACTTTCCTTTCACTTCCAGGCGCGTCCGCAGCTGAGCATCCTTTCGGCTTTGGCCCAACCACTTCATTAGCTCTGGAGCTACTTGTACTTGTTCTCCGCTCTCCCTCAGTAGCATGTTGGACGTCTTCCGACCTGAGGGGGTCATCTTCCAGCGTCATATCTTTTAGCCTTTTGTTTCTGTTCATGGAGTTTTCTTGGCAAAGATACTGGAGTGGCTTGCCAGTTCCTGCTCCAGGTGGATCGCGTTTAGTCAGAACTCTCCACTATGACCTGTCCATCTTGGGTGTCCCTGCATGGCATAGCCCATAGCTTCTCTGAATTACTCAAGCCCCTTCGCCACGACAAGGCAGCAATCTGTGAAGGGGAGGCAGCAATCCGTGAAGGTGAAGTAAACTTTAGTGAGTGACAAAGCTAAGCTTTTGTCGAACAATGTGAATAAAAACTGTAAGACTTGATACACCAAACATTGGTCAGGGTCAAAATTTATTTATTTCTTTAAGTATTTATTTATTTATTTATTAGATTTCTATCCCGCCCATCTAGACCAAAGGTCTACTCTGGGCGGTTTTACAAAACTTTTGTTTTTTTAAAAAAGGTCTTCCTAGAACCTCGCATTATGTTGGTAATTTTTTAAAGGTTGTACCTTCCAAGCTGTGATGTGATGTACAGGGCATTAGCATGAACAGTTTATTCTGACATTTTAGAGATGACACCTGGCCAGGGATGGATCCTGTAGAAAACTCTTCAACTAATGTAGAAAACAGAGTGAACCAAGACTAGTGAGACCAGCATTGTGCTATCAGTACCCCATGTGGCTTCTCCCTGCAGTTTCCCCACACCTAGTTAGTAGTGGGGACTGTGGAAACAGGTAAGAGTTTGGACAGTTTCCTGTTGGTTCTGGAGGTCAACATATCAATATGAAGTCAACCATACATCTGGAACACTCTTCAGAAGTATGAGATGGGGTTCCCATTGTACATGTTCCTGTAAACTCTGCTTAGCAGGCAGACCACATAATTTGTCTCCTCCAGAACATGTGCTGCAGTGAGGAAGACACTAGTCTGGCCCCTATGAATATGATGTTTTATATCAGAATCAAGTGAGATGTCCATGTTGTTCTATAACCCAAGATCATGGAATAGACTGACAAAGTTGATAGTAAAACTGAGATTTGGTATAAGCTACAAAAGGCAATCATTGATATAAGGAGAAATAACTGTGCCTTGTTTCAGTCACAGTTACCATCCAAAAAAGCTTTGTAGTTATGAAGGCACTGACATCTCAAGATGGGATGAAAACTCCATCCTTCTTATCTGATGAGAGCTGGATGTTTTGGTACCGGTTCAATGGCAGTAAAGTCTCTGATGGTGGTGTCAAGCAGAAAACGATAGTCTCACTGAACTATGGCAGAGATCCATTGATCCATAGTGATCTTGTCCCAAGTTTGTAGATGCAGAGCGAACCTGGCACTAAGGTGACAGTATTGATTCAGGTCAACTGAAGATATAGAGCTCTACCTGTAACATTGGTGGTATTCACAGTTACTTGCAAGGTGACAGTACAGACATTTTTGTCAAAATTCTCTCTTTCCCTCCACAAGTTGGTGTTTGGAGCCAAAGAAAGTTTGCTTTGTTTGATGTGGGGAGGCCTGAGGTTTTGAAGAGGGCTGCTGAAGTTTGGAGGAGGCTGAATCTGTCTGATGATATCAAAAGTAAGCCTGATCTAGGTGGCTGGTTTGCCTTGGGAAGCATATGGATGAACTCCAGTTTTTCTAGCTGCTACCATTAACTTCTGGTCCACCTTCAATTTCTCATTTGTTTTAAAGAAAAAGAGGCCCTGACAGTTGAACAGCATGCATACTACCTTATCTCTCTCACTTTAGGATAGTTTGGTGGAGTAGAGCCAAGCATAGCACCTTAATATAACAGCCTCTGCCAGCGCCTTTGTGGAGTAGCTGGCAGTAGTCAAGCAGCATTTATGTGTTGCTTTGATGCATTGTCTACTTCTTTAACAAATAATGATGCTATTTGCCTTGCATTGTCAGGCAGAAGATCCATGAAAGCCATCACCTTGTCCCACAGGAGCATCTGATAACACCCCAGGTAGACCTGGTAATTAGCCATCTTGGCTGACAAGGCAGCTTCTGGGTACATTTTTCAATTAAGGAAAACTTTCTGCCTTGTCCAATGGAAAAACCATTTCCCTGCTGAGTATGTACTATGACAAAGTTTGGTGTCTAGTGGTGGGAGAGGTGTTCTATCCTTCCTCCTGTATTCTGTAACAGCTATTCATTGCAAATATCTTTTGCCTTCTATTTGATTCATGTGCATAATAATATTGCTTTAGTTCCTTCTTTATCTACATGGTATGTTGGTCTTCGTTTGGTTGTCCAAACTTGGTAAATCAACAAACAAGGATGTGAGTAGACAAAAGTCATGGGACTTTTGGAAGTATTCCTCATTTTGAAACATACTGGCAAGAACTGTATTGTTTATTTATGTTGGTATGAGTGTAATGATGTATATCAGAACAGCAATATCAAGCTAATTAATAAGTTGTACTTCTAGTCACACACCAGTCATATGACTAAGCGAGCAATGAGGAATATAAGTGACAATTCATTAACTAGCAACAATTCAGTGCTACAATTTATGCTACTGCACTTATACAAATGTATAATCAATAGGAATCTGGCTATTAAAATGTATCATGAAGTGGTATAGGGTTTGGGGAATGAGAAAAAATGTTTTCAATAGTGGTGGACCAACTGTGGGCTGTTCTCTTCAAGGAAATATACCAGACAACTGTGTTATGGTGTTTGGAGTGCCAGCTAATTTTTTAAAAAAATTCTTCTAGGCCTCTTGTTCCTTTTTAGTCCTTTCATCCTAAATTTTCAAAATAAAATTCTTTGTGTTTATTTAGCTACTTGCACAGCTGTAGGCCTGTAATATTGGTGTTACTTCTGTGAACTTTTAAAGATGTTTCTTTGTTTCATTTTGTCTACTTTTTAAAAAGGTTATATGGAAACTGGGCATGTTCCTTTCTTGCACAACAAATAACATTTGATCATTTCCTCAATACATTGCTTTTTGGGGGGATTTGGAAGCACTTTTGTATATTTTAAGTGCATTGTTAGAAAATAATTTTAAACTATGAAGTAATTGAGAAACATAACAATTAACAGGAATGAGTAAGCAATTTGTTTTAAAAAGCAATGTTCCATGCTGTGGGTGTAGGATTGTATCATTAAGATACATATAACGGAGCTAGACCGTTTCCTTCATTTGACCCAGAGATGGGTGACTTCAGTACAATTTTAATCATGCTATAGTCTGCAGACTACATATCCACTGTGCTTTTCAACTGCACTTTTCTATCTTTTGACTATCAATAATTTTCCTGGACTCAGACTTTGAAGCCTACTTGTCTCCTGAGTCCTTTGCTGTTACATATCACTAAACAGGCACACATACAAATGTGTTATAACAAAACCTACTTACTTTTATTAGCCAATTTTCAGATATAAAATCAGCAAAAAATATATGTTCATAGGTACTCCTAAAACAAGATGGATGATGAATAACCAGTCCACCTGTTCTGAAAAGTTCTTGTTATCATATTGGCCGGTATTTTGTTGCACTGCAACACATGCTCAACCAAAATGATCATCATTGATAGGTTAGCACTGGTTAAAGAGTTTATTTTTCAATTTTGGGTTTCATGTGACTCACATGCACTGAGACAAAATTGAAAAAGGAACTCTTTAATTAGCAGCAATCTGCCATTTATTATATTACTCCTGTTGTGTAGGCAGAACTATGCAATAGGATACTGGCCATTATATCACAGTAGTACAATAACTTAACTCAGAATTTCAAAAAGCAATTAGTAAAGATATCTAGTAGACTATTTTAATACTTCATCGTGGAAGATCATTTGGCTGATGATTAAATATTCTGAAAAACTAGCACCCTCCCCAGATTTTGAGATTAACAGCATCCAATTTTTTTCATTAAATCTGAAAACTGCCGTTTGAGTATGTCTGGAAGTTAGCAGAAATACAATTGAGAATATACAGACTGTCACATGACAGATACTAATTGATACAATGAGGATTTAGCAACCATGCTTCCCTGCTGTTCTGAGAATGTCTCCAACTTTTGATCCTGACATCTGTGTCTTACAGAAATTTTACTTTGTGCTGACATTCTTTCTGATGTTGATCCAGAAATTAATGGATTGTGAAAAATCTGGCAGGATATCATTTAAAAAATAGAATTCTTCATGTACAAGTGTTGAAAAGGCATCAGGATCTACATACGTTGTGTCTGACACCAAAACACTGAGTGTCTTTTTGACTTTGAATTGGGTTAGAAGAGAAGGGGGAAAAATAGATTTATGGAGGGAAATCCATTACTTTCATTAGTACTAGTACTGCCATGCATTTTTATAGAGCAATGCTGAATGTAGTTCACTCCGAGAGAGAAAAAAGAATAAACTTTGCTTTACTTCCTGTATAATTGGTGTATTTTTAAAAAAATCTATAGGTGTTGGCCGAGAAACAACAGCAGAATGAAGTTAAAATCCTGATATATCTGTGAAGATTCTCAGTCATCCAGGTGAGGTTATCTGGAAGTTGATATATCAGGGTCTCCTACCAACTCTCCTCAGACTGAAGAAGCTACCTGGATGAGTAGTGAAGCGTTTCAACCTAACAAGAAAGAGGTCCAGTTGCCATGACTCAACTTCTAGATTAAAATCCTGATGTGTCTTTCAGGTGAAGAAAGCACCAAAGACTGGAACTTTGCCACATTGCACTGTTACATTTTACTTTTCAACTTCATCTTTAAGTAAGGTGGGATAAAATTTACACCCTAATTATGGAGAAACATCTAAAACTGAAAAGTTAAATTAACAATGTCTTCAGGAAATGTTTAAAATTGGAAAATTCTACTTAGAATTTAAATTTACATGTCAGACAATATTATCTTTCATTTAATGGTTCTGGATAATTACTAGATGCCAGTAAGATCACTTAAACACAGCTTGGAGTCACTGACATTACTGTCTGTCAGGCAGTATTACAGAACATATTTAGTCATTTAAAAAGAAAAAATCGAATCATATGTGAAGGAAAAAATAGGAGTCGTAAAGAGGGAGGGGAGGGATAGCTTTTCAATTGTAAAAGCCAAACAAAAATTTTAACATGTCAAAAATTAATTGTTCTTAATAGTCTGACTGCTGAAGCAGAAAGTACAATAGTCATGTTATAATTAGTGAAATAAATTAACAAAAACAGAAATTAATAAAAACAAATGTTTGACTTATTTTCTAAGTACATCATTCACAGTTCATACCAAAAAGCGACATCATGTTGATGCATTACTTATCAAACATATGGTTTTTAGACTTTAAGAAACACATATTCTCCATCCCTTGCTCAGTACAGGACTTAATCAACCAACAAGAAGTTCAGTTAAATATATAGCAGAGAAAAGTGCTACAACAGGAAAGTGAGGAACAAGATGCGGTTAGTGCTGCATAGGCAGTACTGTTAAATAGATATGACCCTTTCTTCATATTCTATAATTGTGTGCCTCTTTTCTCTGATAGGGACCTTGTTTGCGAGTCTTAGAGCCCCATCCTCATGGATTCAGGGCTTCAGCTCAGTAGCAGAAAAAGATCCTAGTCCTGATTATGAACACTTCCTCAGTCCCAGGAATTTGGAGGGACACAAGTTTCTCACCTCTAGGTAGTACTGAACAGATAATGGGTATAGTGAGTAAAAATATAAGCCAGGAAGTTCCTGGTTTAAATCCCACTTTATCCAGATGGTCTTGGGCAAGGCACTCTTGTTAGCCTGTGCCTCTCATGTGGGATATGAGAATATTACTTGTCTAATTATTCTTAGAATAATTTAGGTGATGGAATGGTTGTTAGTGGAATAGGGAAGGGAAGAATCCCCTTTCTCCTTCTAAACCTCATAATAACTTGAACATTTTGGGCCACTCTGGATCATATCTGGGTGATTTGAAAGGGATATGAGGGAGGAGAGAAAAGTCCAGTTATATAAGTTGTTTCCCTGTGTGTCACTGAATTTCACACACTAAAATAATGCATGTGCTTTACTTTCAACAGTGTAAAGTTAAATACAGTACATGGTAAAATGCAAAGATTAATCAATCTTAGTACAAGCAAATTCTTACATTATTTTACTGTTAAGGACCATTGTACATAGGAAAATACGATGACCACATTTGACACAAGCATTTCCATTAGGTATATTATGAATGGAAAATTTTCTGAACTTCTAAAAACGCATCAAATGATCTATCAATGATGATTTCAATTCCTTTTCATACCCAAATTGACAATAAATGGATAGTTAGAGAATAAAATGCAATCTGCAGTTTTTTTAAAAAATAAAACATAACTATAATAGTTCTGAGCGGCAAGCAAATAAAAGAACAAACAAGTAGGGTTGATAATGTTATCAAAATTGTTAACTGTTGGTGAAAGCCCTTCAAAATAGCAAAGTCTGATTGGAAGGGTTTTCACTAAGAGTTAAGAAGGCCCTGCTCCACATACATACCAATATGACTTGAGGGGCTTTAACAAAGGCCTATGGGAGCCTCACTGTGGTTCTTCTCTAATGTTTAGGTGCTCTGTCTTAACAGTAACCCACACTGTTTTCTAGAACTGGTAGGGCTTTAATTAGCAAAGTTTTATAAGCAGGAACAAGCAGATACTTATTTTGAAATAATCAGTATTATCATCACCAACCATCCAATGGTGCTTCTAGAGCGATGTGGTGGTGGTAATAAATTTGGAGAAGGGCATGCTCAAAAACCTGGGTACAGAATGCACAGGTCTAAAAAATATCAGTCTAATCTCACTACTTTGTCATATTTATAAATTCATGGAAAGAATTATTCTTAACCATCTAATGGAGGGAACAAAATCACTCTTCACCCCACACAAGGCTGACTTTAGACCTGGGAAGAATAGCACAGCACAAATCTTACATTTAACACAACATACTGAGGACAGCTTTGAAACCAGAGATCATGGGAGTAGCCTTTGTGGACCTCTTGGCTGCCTACCACTCTGTTCATAATCAAGTATTCTGGCAAGAGTTTTATAATCTAAGGATTATAAACTAACAAAAGTAATAGAAACCTTTTTTAAAAAAAATCCAGATACAGCCAAGTATTCAGAAGTATAGTCTACCTCAGGGTAGTGTACTGACTCCTATTTTGTTTAGCATCCACACCAATCATTAAGCACTTCTTTAAGGCACTGAAAATTGTAATTATGCTGATGATCTCACATTTACTGCTCAGCTGGACAATTTTCAGACGGTGGAATATCTCCTAATAGGTGCATTAGAAGAACTTGATATATGTTGTGATAGGAAGTGACTTAAACCCAAACCAGCTAAGGCTTGAAAATATGCCTTCCATCTGAGAAACAAACAGGCATCTCAGAAACTTTAGGTGTCCTAGAAGGGTGCCAAACTAGATAATTGTTTTGGCACCCAATACCCAGGTGTTACTTTGGATTGTATGCTGACCTATACAAAATACTTCCAAAACACAAAGGAAAAGGTCTCTATAAGTAACGATATTCCTCAAAAGCTATCAGGAACCAGCTGGAACACACAACTACAAATACTAAGAACTATAGCCTTGAACCTATGCTACTCCATAAGTGAATGTGCCATCTCAGTATGGTATAGTTCAGTTCCCACTGAAAGTTGTAGAATCTTTACTGGATGCCTAAAGGAAACTCCTATTGATAAGGTCCAGTTATCTAGCAGGCATTACGCCAAATGACATACCAAAAAAAGGGAAGCCGCTATCAGCATCTACATCAAATATATACCCATTCTTCAGCTACCATCCTACCCCTCCCAGAATAAAATCAAGGGGGAAAAATTTCAGAACATCTGTGAATCTCTGAAGGAACAGCAGAGAATATGGAAAGGAAAAAATCCCACCCACTTCTTAAAATGGATGGAATCCTAGGGAAGTCTAGCACCCAGTTACACAAACTGGCTTACCTGGAATGAATTGTTTATTTACGGTCAAATACCAGCAACATATTACGATTAAAATATAATTTCCATAACCTCAAAAAACAGGTGATCCATTGTAAAACATTTACTTCCATGTTAACATCTTCTTTTACCTGGAAGTTAATAGGCTATGGAGCTGTTAGAACCAAAGTGAACCGAAGAAAATGAGGCTTTTTGCACCAAAATAGTTCTTTGCAGGTATGGAAAGGAACGGGCAACTTCACATGTATGTCAGTGTACTCTATGCCCCTCAACATGTACCACAGAAGTGATGATAGAGCCCCCAATCGCTCTTGATGTTTTCCACTACTGGGCAAAAATTATCTAATATATTTATTAATTGCTGCTGACATGAACAAAGAAAGGTCACCACCACCAAAAAAATGCATCATTTCATTGCCTGCTAATAGGATGCTTCTCTCTGCCCTCTATGAGCTTAAAATCCACTTATGTTAATAAGAATTATGTGCTGTAGTTAGCCTGCTCCTCAAGAGGTCTATAGTCCAGTCTGCATTTTCAGTTGCCTGCTAAGAGCTTGTACCCAGTGGAGGCTATGGAAAGGTACAGATTAATACATGCTTTGATACTTGTCTATATGCAACTTGTCTATATGATACTTGTCTATATTTTTTTAAAAATCTAGCAATTCATAAGGCAATCCCATTTAGTCACTGAGAGTCTGAACTGGCCCACAGATTAGCTAGATCTCAAGCTTAGTTTTAAACAGGAAGCAAAACCAGGGTCTAATCCTGGATTTGACTTAGTGGTACAGGATCAATTTAAAATTTATCCATTGGACCATGCCTTCTCAGAGAAGCAAACGAGCATTATTGTTGAAATCCATACCAATTCTTTAAGTAATATCATGCTTCTGTCTGAGTTCTGTTTCCTCTAATAAGAAAATCAGCACTCTGTTAATGGAGTCATACTCATTTATAGCATGCCCACTTACCTGTAACCTCAAAGGAGCACATGTACCGTGTTTCCCCGAAAATAACACAGGGTCTTATATTAATTTTTGCTCCAAAAAACGCAGTAGGGCTTATTTTCAGGGGATGTTTTATTTTTTCATGTACAACCATCTACATTTATTCAAATATAGTCATGTCATCTTCTGGTTGCTGCACAATGGTGGAGGGCGGGATTTCACTTAACTGGGGCTTATTTTTGGGGTAGGGCTTATATTAAGAGCATCCTGAAAAATCATACTAGGGCTTATTTTCAGGTTAGGTCTTATTTTCGGGGAAACAGGGTAGCATCAAACCAGGAGAATATATCACTGGTTTGCATAAAATTCCATATGTAAATTATATGTATAGGTGCACAATCAGAATTGGTTTCTATCATTCTAACAAAATAATAGTACATTTCACATAAGTGGGAAGACTGTGAACAGATTACATGCATGCCTGGTGACATGCTACCTGTGAAAAAGCAACTTCATGGTTCTAATCTCTCTTTTTAAGATTTTTTAATCTTTAAACCAGACTTGGACTACCCTACAAAACAAAGAGATCTTCAAAAAGAAGAGTGTGCTCTTATGATTCTTCAGACAGAAGACTATCTTCTGTAAAAGAGGAACCATGGCCACAATTCTAATTACGTAAGAAGAATTTGATATATTAATGCTAACACAGTCTTTTACCTCTTAATATTCACAAAGAATTGTACACTTTAAAACAAAAACTAAAAAATGCCCTCCCACACTGGCTTGTTTTAGATAATTTATCTGCAACCATTTTGAAAACTACAGAATAACTATACTGCTTTTTAAATAGTAATAATAAAGAAATAAAGAAACCTGTATATGGCTCCATAAGTATAAATATTTTTCCTCAGTTTACTGCCAGAATATTATTTTTATTCAGATCTTTTTTCTGAAATTTTACTTATACAACTTGTATTTCACACAATATAATTTTATCTATTCTGTATTTAACAGGTTTAAAGGAGGGTAAGAGAAACAAGACATAATGAATACTACTGCAGAGATTAGGAAATTAAACAAAAGATTAAGACATAGAAGGAACATTTTTTAAAAAAGATTAGCACAGGAAAAAAAAGCAAAGCTTTTTAAAAAGTACATCAGGGGTATGAGAGTGTGATGTGTGACAGGAGGGGTAAAATGAGACAGTTGGGAGAAAAGAAGTAAAATGAAGAGCACAAATTAGACAAGACATTCATTTAAGCCCTTAACAGGCTGACTCTCATCGTTGTCATCAGACAGGAAATGTCAGAGCTGGCACATCTGTTTTTAAATGCCTTTTACTTTTTCTTTTAAAGAAGTATGTGTCGTACAATACATAAAAAGTCTATTTGTTTTAAAGAAAAGAACATCTCAATTTTCTCCTTTTTTCCACCATTCAATTCTTTAACAAACTTCAACTCAATTATGTTGGTAACTACAATAATTATAAGGTTCAGTACAGCCATTATATTTTGAGTTATTTTATTTAATGCTGTAATAGAAGTTGAGTTCTTTCTTAAATATAACTAAAATTTGTACTTCTCTCTGTAGACAAGATTACAGAGAAGTTGTTGAATATCAGGACTGCAATATGGCAAGAAGCTACAACAAGCAGACCTGCAAACAGACAGTATTCTTCTATACATTTTAGATATTCCTTATGTGTAATTTTGAAACGGAAGCTTATTTTGCAGTCCCCTATATAATAAATTATAAGATTTTGCATAATTTGTTCTGTAAAAGCGGGGAGGGGCAATTTCTAGCAGATCTAACTCTGCTGAACACAGTAGTCTTTTCTCACCTCCTCTGTCATTCCCTTTTTATGTTTGAATACTCTTGTATTGAAGGTGACCTTTGTAAAAGATGTAGTACTCCTCTGTGAACTATGAGGAAAACAGTGTGACATATGCAGCTCTTGATATTACACAGAAAACTGGATATGCAAGATTCAGCTTCCAATCTTTTACAAGGTCAGAAGTGTCTTCCTTTTGAGAGCACAGTGATCTATCTATATTTAACATGGAGTTCACTGGTGTTTGCTGAAAACACGAAGCTAAAACATTTCATATTGTAATAAACAGTGTAGAAAGTAAATCTGCATATTAAACATAGCATCAATGATCCAAGCTTTCCATATAGAAGCAAGCCTCCATGAAACATCATTATATCAGCATCATGGGGACACTGTGACAATGTCATAAGCAGAGCCCTGAGTCTTTCACTTGTGAATCTCAGCTTACATGTCCTCACAACAAGTTATACAACTTTCCCTGCTAATCTTTAGTAATTCTTTAACTCCTCCAGCATGCACACTGTACATACATTCCCTTGTCATTAAAAAGTGGTTTGTGAGATATAGGAAGGATGTCACTAGGGCTGATTCAGACATATTATGGAGTGCACAATATCCAAGTTTAGACACTGGAATGAATGCTTTACTTTTAACAGTCAATCTGAGGAAAGGCACAAGGGATCAGATAGATTAAAAGTATATTTAAGTTAAATCATGTATAAGCTTACAAGTTAGTGGAAACTAAATGGCTTAGTCCATCTCAGTTGAACTGACCTATCTCACCCACCTTTGCAATTTTTGATTATTCTTTGAGGCATCAGATTGACTTCATCTAAGGTAAGTGTGGAAAGACAGTCTGGCAGGATTCTTGAAGTAGAAGGATGGAGGGAAGGACAGAGGGAGTGGGAGGAGGGCAAAGATAATGTGAAAGCAGGACAGATAAAGATTCTTAAGGAGATGGGTGGAGATAATTAATCATGGACAAAGTACTCCCAAGAGGTGGATATAGACACAGGCACAAACCAGGATGTTTTATCAAGAAATTATTTGCTTCTTTCAAAACTTGCTTGGTAGGGAGGCAGGAACAATTCCCAAATCACCAGTTTTTCTTATTTTCTTCATAATACATACTGGGCAGGAAGATATTCATATCTGAAATTCAACTGTCTGGGTTTTTTGTTTATTTATTTTGATTGATTGAAAACATTTTTATCCCACCTTTCTCCTTAAAAGGACCCAAAGTGGCTTAAATCATAAAAAAAGTATTTAAAAGCTAAAAACAGTAAGTAAAAATATTAAAAAAGAATTAAACAAGTATTATGTTAAAATGGTAAATAAAATCTATATTAAAATATATTTAAAACATAGCCATCTAGCATAAATGGCAATTTAACATCAATTTTAGTGTTAAGACTTTATCCCCTCCAACTTGAATATAAATGAATTAGGGTTTTGAACTAATAATTAATTAAACTGCTAATCTTTTAAAACTAACTGCCTCATCTCTGTTCAACCTCACATACTTGTGTTTTTAAGAAGGTTTACAACAAGCTCCTTCCCAGAGTAGCCAGTGGTGCAGGTCCAAGAAAAATCTTCTAACCCTCACTCCATTACTTGCTTTCCCAAGAAATAAGAGCAATCCAATAATAAGTCTGCCATCATGTGCCAAACAAGCACCTTGCTGACCTTAGCAGAAGCACATAATCTTTTCTAGCTGAAGTGCCTCACTTGAGAGGCAGCTGCTTTACATGATCAGAATTGGGGATTAATGTTTTGGTCTATGCACTCCTTTCCCCTCTTTCAGAACAGCTGAATAATTCTTAAGAAGGGATGAATGAACTGGTACATTTTCAGCCCATGTCGGTTTCACATGTGTTCATTTTTTAGACTGTTCCATCCCCAAATCCAGTAAAGTCTAAAAGCTAGAAGTTATATCTTGTTAAAAGAAAATGGAAACTGAATTCCCAGCGATTCCCAACAGCAGTTTTTGGCAGCAGGAATAGTGTACTAGCTTCCTTTCTTAATATCAAGGACTACTAGTTTCTGGGCTCAATTCAAAAGTTATGCTGATGACTTATAAATCCCTATAGAGCTTAGGACCAGGTTATCTACTTACACAAGCTGCCCTGGGTTTTAAAATCTTTGGAGGAGGCCCTTCTCTTGATCCTATGCTTTCACAGGAACATTTAAGTGAGGACCCAAGACAGACCTCTTTCTGTGGCTGGTCCCAGGTTGTGAAATGCTCTACCTCTCTGCTGTCCTTCTGAAAACAGTTAAAAATCTTCCTTTTTAGGCAGACTTTTAGCAGTTAAATTGGACAGAGGAAAGGTTGAATTATCTATGCTGTTTTATGGCAACAATCCTGAAGTGTTTACACATGAGATTGATATGCCATCTCATGTGTAAGCACTTCAAGATTGTTGCCTACAATTTTATATATAAGACATAGAAGGAAAATGTATATTTTCTGGCCAAAATCCTGTTGCTGCCCTTTCATCCGTTCCCAGAAAGATTAGGACCACACACACCAGAAAGACCACTGTTAACAACTGTTAATGACCCATGACAATGGGTGGAGAAGGACTGCAGAAGTGGGGTTATCCCTCACCCCCTGTCCTTTGTACTTCTAAGGAGCCTATTCAAGACCAGGGGGAAGTGAAATCAACATGGAGGATATATCAGGGATCTCCTACCAACTCTCCTCAGACTGAAGAAACTACTTGGATGAGTAGCGAAATGTTTCAACCTAACAAGGAAGAAGTCTAGTTACCATGACTCAACTTTCAGATAACCACACCTGGATGAACCTCCAGAAGTCCTTCATTAATATCACTTCCCCTTGGCATAATTTTTGGTATCACTTGCATAATTTCAAGTTATGTATGTGTACCTATGGACAGGATTTTGGCTGTTATTTCCAAGCTGAGGATTGCACACAATCTAGTTAGAAGATATTAAGAACCTACAATGAATCATAAGCATTTGCCTAGGTTCTTCCCCAACCAAAACTTAGCAACTATTTCCTCCTACTGAATCTATTTGTGATGTATTAGAAGTTACTCTAAATGGCCCCACAGGTTTAGAAAGGTCTAGGGTGTTGCAGAGTAAAAGAGGTTTCATATATAATATGTCATACAGTGTTTCAGCCTATATCGAGTCTTCAAACACACAGAGTGCCCTGCTTCCAGGCAGGTAAACCCGTCTGCAGAGTAAGCAATTTATTTCTAACCCAGAAAGGGCAAATCAGAGTAAGAGAAACAGCAAAAGCAGGGCCAAGTCCTACTAGGTGTCAGGACCTGGCCCACACCACCCTGGCAGCTGCAGGATTGGGGCCAGCCTGACCTAGGAATGGCCTGGTATTTGCAGGCTCAGGCCCTGACCTGTGTAGCAGCTGCTGGGCCACTCATGAGACTCACCTGGAAACCTGGAGGGAAGGCCTATTTAAGGAGTGGTTCTCCCTCCCAGAACTTGCCTCAGCAACAAAGGTCTTTGGTTGTGCTGTGCCTTACTGCTCCTGAGCTCTGGCATCCCTGTGTTCCAGTGTCCTTGTCTTGGTCCCTGCTTCTGCTGGTCTCCTGAATTTTGGCACCTTGTTCTGGCTTTGTGCTCCCAGTCCTGCAACCTGGTTCCCAGCCTGGTGCTACTACCTCTGCTTGGTCACAGCCAGCTGCACAGAGAGTGTCTTTGGACTTGATACTTTGCGTGGGAGACTGGGTTCTGGTGCTCTTGTCCATGGTGAGAGGCTGCCTGTGATGTCTTGGACTTTGACACTAGGTAGCACTGGTTCCATGTAGCCTTTGCCTTTATCCTTCTTGCTCTCATGGACTGAAAGAGAGTCCAAGGGCAAGGTTTGAAATGTTATATACATACCATTTCCCTGAAAATAAGACCTAACCTGAAAATAAGCCCTAGTATGATTTTTCAGGATGCTCGTAATATAAGCCCTACCCCAAAAATAAGCCCTAGTTAAGTGAAACCCTGCCCTCCACCATTGTGCAGCATTATGCAGCAACCAGAAGATGACATGACTGTAAAATAAAATATCCCCTGAAAATAAGCCCGACTGCATTTGTTGGAGCAAAAATTAATATAAGACCCTGTCTTATTTTCGGGGAAACACAGTAGAGTGCTAAAATAATTAAGAGTGTGTATGAAAGAATAATCCTGAAAATGAATGTTGTGCTTTAAAAATGAGGGTTGAAGAACAGTTTATTAAAAGTCACTGCAAAACAATTGGCTTGTTCCAGCAAAGTCTGAAAACAAGTAAGTTAAAATATGATTGGAAATGGTTATCTGGTTCATATTGGAATTAGATGTCAGCTCTGACAAAACACAGGCTTTTGTTTTTTCCTAGAGGCTTACAGTATAAAGGTCTGTAGGATTCTTAGGAAGCAGTTCTGGCATCAGACTGTCTGACCTGACACCAGCTTCTTTGTCAGAATCAGGGACTGGCCATTCCTCCTCATGAGGTGTAGCTTTGCACAACCAGGGTCTGTAAGGACTATGGAGACTTCAATGTTCCCCTGAATCTAAAGACTTTATCCTCTTGAGAGGACTAGAGGTCAGGTAGACATTGCAACATAAGCATGTTTTTCTTGAATTTATTCAACCATACTTTAATTCAAATACAGTGGTGCCTCGACTTACGAACGTCCCGACATACGACCATTTCGAGTTACGACCAGCTCCGGCCACAAAATTTTGCTTCAACTTGCGGCTGGAGCTTCCAGTTATGAACAGGAAAAAAGGCAGGGGGGAAAGGCAGGGAATTCAAATTGCTAACCGTTGGTAGGCGAAGAGGCTGCTTCTTTGTAGCTCTTTTGCCCCAACAGTTAGAGTGAGTGCGATCGGAGGAGGCTTCAGACTGCCTGGAAAGGTAAGGTGCTGCTTTCTGCTTTTTAAAAATCTGTTCTGGGTGGGTTTTGCAGCGTGGTTTTGGGCTGGGTGGTGGGATTATGTTTCTATGCTGTGATGGGTCTTGCAGGGTTTGTTTGTTTTTTGGTGTTTTTCCCCCCATTTCCAATGGGTCTTGGGGGGTTTGTTTGCTTTTTGGGTTTTCCCCCCCATTTCCAATGGGTCTTGGGGGGTTGTTTGCTTTTTGGTTCCCCCCCATTTCCGATGGGTCTTACAAGGTTTGTTTGCTTTTTGGGGTTTTTTCCCCATTTCCGATTGGTCTTGCACAGTTTGTTTGCTTTTTGCTTTGCTTTTTTTGCATTGCCGATGGGTCTTGCACGGTTTGTTTGCTTTCTGCTTTGCTTTTTTTGCATTTCCAAAGGGACTTGCACGGTTTGTTTGCTTTCTGCTTTGCTTTTTTTGCATTTCCAAAGGGTCTTGCACAGTTTGTTTGCTTTTCTTCCCCCCCCCCCTTCGGCCGGAACAGATTAATCGCGTTTCCGATGGGTCTTGCAGTGGTTTGTGGTTTTTTGGGTGATTTTTTTCTTCGGCCAGAACAGATTAATTGCATTTCAATGCATTCCAATGGACATGGTGCTTCGACTTACGACCATTTCGCGTTACGACCGGAGTTCCAGAACCAATTAAGTTCGTAAGTCAAGGCACCACTGTACACATATCAATTGAATGAATAAGTTAATATCGCAAGAAAATATTTTTCTTAGATAACTGCTGAAATCAATTATTTATTAATGTGCATGAAAAGTTATTAGAAAGGTGAAGAATAATTACCATAAAACAAAGGGTTAATTACTCTACTTACAAAAGGCATTTGAATGTAAGTGGGAGACAACTCCTGATGGAGACATCACTGAGAATTATGCAGAATCGTATGGGATCTGCACAGTCTGTGATTTCCCTGAAGGATTCATGAACAAGAGCAAAATAATAGAAAGTGACAGGAAGCAGATGACTGAAGTCTAATTTAATGTCATTTTAAAAGACAATGTACCTTAAATTGGCCTTTGGAAAAGTGGAGTTTACAAAACAAAAGAACAGGAACATTTGTGTACTAATTTAAAAGACAATCTCTAGAACAAATGAATGCCTCTGAAATTGTGAGTGTCTCATAAATGTTGTCCAGCTTAAACTGGCATACTCTGTTTCCATTGCTTCTATTTAAAACAGAAGTGAATACGGAAATAGGGAAATCCATTAAGTATTTTAAAGGTTTTGTCAAATCTTAATTTGAATGCTATACAAAGTTACTTTAGCTATCTACAGTTTTAAAATATAGTTTTACACTGAGTCAGGTGTAATTCATACTATAATAGTTGTCATATTCTAATCTCAACATGTTTTTTGAGGGGAGGGGCTTACACTGTAAATTTTCAAATGCAGAAACTACCTGGTATTCCCTTATATTCTGCCAAAGGGATGTAACCAAAAACTCCATACTACGCTGGCACACTCCTTCACCTTCTAAGCAAATGAAGCCAAATCCTAATAAGTTACTGGCATATAAAGATCTGAAAATAAAACTATCACTGAAACTTTTAACTTCTGGCTGGAAAATCCTACAAGGGCTTGGGCCAGTCATGCATGCATGAAAGGTTGCCAAATGTCCCTTCTGGTTCTAGTTCCAATCCTTCCAGTTATTACTCTGGAAGCTAAGAGCAAAACAGTTCTTAGAAGAGCTGAGGTGGCAGTGTGTGGCCTGAAAAATCTAGTTCATGGATGGCCCTTTATAAATGTTTGTTTGTTTGTTTGTTCATTCATTCATTGAATTGTGGCTTTATATTTTATAAGGCACACACTGCCCTAACAAGCTGAATTGCATAAAGCAGGTGTAAGGAAGCTATCTGGATCTCATCCTCATCTAGGTGGCCACATCCCAATCTCCATAACAAATGTTGTAGTTTCCTTCTTTTTATAAAGGTTTTCCTCTAAAAGATTTCAATGCCTCTCCAAAGGCTTTGTGACTGGCAGTAAGAGTTTTAAACTAACATAGTCAGTGATTTTGGTTCAACCCTTGTGCATCTGAGCCTACAGAAAGACAATTCACTAACAACTCTGAAGCAGAATTTGGCCCATGGGCTGAAATAAGTTCCCCAGTTTTGGTATACTGTATATTGGTTACATGTTGGTGGGTAATGTATGCCTCCAGTGTTGTTAAACAGCAACTCCAGTGATGAAGAATTACAGGTGTTGTAATCCAGCAATAGGTGAAGGACCACAGGTTGCCCACCTCTTGCTTTAAAATCTTTGCAATAAAGCATTTTTTATTTTAAAGACAATTTAAGATCTACAGTAGCAGCTTATTTCTTCAAACACAGCATATTAATTAAAACACAGATTGGAATACGAACATATTCAAAATTTTCATATAAACTAGCAGTAACAAAGCCATAAGCAAAGACTAAGATTTGAGGCCACCACTAAAAGTCTACATTGATAGAAGAAGCAATCGTTACTAATGGCCCAGAGAGCAGAATTTCAGATAGTCAAAACACAAGACAATATTTAATAGTTTTATATTACTGTTTTGTATGGTGGCCTAAAGCAGCGGTCCCCAACCTTTTTGGGACCGCGGACTGGTTGGGGGGGCGGGGCAGCCCCCGCTCACACGCATGCGCATGAGTGCCACATGCTCCCTGTGCGAGTGCAACACACCCACCGTGTGGGTGGGCAGAGATCCGTCTCCGCGGCCCAGTTCCGGCAAGCCCATGGACCGGCACTGGGCTGTGGACCGGGAGTTGGGGACCCCTGTTCTAAAGTACTGTAGGACTCCAGTATCCACAGGATTGGTGTTCATAGTTTCAGTTATCCACTGTTTACCACAGGTCGAAAACACCGCAGGCAGATTGTTAACTGGGGCTGTTTACAAGGATCATATAAACCCCATGATACAGCAGCTCCAATGACTGCCATTCCATTTCTGGGCACAACTCAAAGTGCTAGTTTTAACTATATAGCAAAGTTTCCTGTTTATATAAGGACCCATAGTGTTTAAAGCACTCTCTGGAATGTTTACAATTTAATTATGCAGGCTACACATTGCCAACTCCCTTAAGCTGAGTACTCAGTCTACTGATCTTGGAAGGATGGAAGGGTGAGTCAACCTTAGGCTAGGTACCTGAGCCCAGGATCAAACTCAAATCATGAGCTTAACCACTGCACCACGAGCTTCCTACATGGCTTGGGTCCAAGCTATCTTAAGGACCATATCTCCCTTTATGAGCCTGCCTGGTGTTAAGATCATTATGGGAGGCCTTTTTCTTGGTCTTGCCACCTTCACAAGTGTGTTTAGTGGGAACAGGGCCTTCTCTGCTGCTGCTCCCAGACTGTGTAACTCCCTCCTACAGGAGGCCAAGCTGGCCCCATCTTTGCTGTTCTTCTGCAAACAGGTGAAGACCTTTCTTTTTATTTTATTTATTTATTTATTTAACTTATATGCCGCCCACACTACCCAGAGGTCTCTGGGCGGCTTACAACATTTAAAATACAATAAAAAGACAAAACAATTAAAATGCAATTAAAATATATACTCTAAAAAATTGCCATCGGACCCACAGCTGATATCATTTCAATTAAAAGCCTTCTGGAACAGGAAGGTTTTGACCTGGCGCCGAAATGTCATCAGCGTCGGCGCCAGACGAATCTCAGTCGGGAGGGCATTCCATAGTCTGGGGGCAGCTGCCGAAAAGGCCCTTTGTCTACAAGCCATCCCTCTTACCTCCTTGAGGGACGGCTCTTTCAAAAGGGCCCCCTGGCTAGATCTTAACTGCCGGGTAGGTTCATATGGAAGGAGGCGGTCCTTCAGGTATCCAGGGCCCAAGCCGTTTAGGGCTTTATATGTCAAAACAAGCACTTTGAATTGGGCCCGGGCAGCAACTGGTAGCCAATGTAACTTAAATAGAATCGGCTTGATATGGTCCCTAGCGGCCCCACCACTCACCAGCCGCGCAGCTCGATTCTGGACCAGTTGCAGTCGCCGGACCGTCTTCAAAGGCAGCCCCACGTAGAGCGCATTGCAGTAATCTATGCGAGATGTTACCAGTGCGTGTGTAACTGTCATGAGACTCCGCTCGTCCAGGTAGGGCCGTAGCTGGTATAATTTCCGCAGCTGAAGGAAGGCGCCTCTGGCCACCGAGTCCACCTGGGCTTCCAGTGTTAGACTGGGGTCCAGGAGCACCCCCAAGCTGCGGACCCTGTCCCTTAGGGGGAGTGTAACCCCATTCAGGGCAGGGAAATGGCCCTCCAGCCTGTCCGGTGAAGCACCCACTAACAGCACTTCCGTCTTGTCTGGATTGAGTTTCAATTTATTAACCCTCATCCAGTCCATTATCAGGTCCAGACACGAGTTCAGCACAGAAACCGCCTCACCTGGATTGGTGGAAAACGAGAGGTAGAGCTGAGTATCGTCAGCATATTGCTGACTCCTCAGCCCAAACCTCCTGATGACCTCTCCCAGCGGTTTCATGTAGATGTTAAACAGCATGGGGGACAGTATTGAGCCCTGAGGAACCCCATGACATAAATGCCATGGGACAGAGCAACTGTCCCCCAGCACCACCCTCTGGACACGGTCAGCCAGGAAGGAGCGGAACCACCGTAAAGCGGTGCCCCCAACTCCCAACCCAGCCAGCCTATCCAAAAGGACACCATGGTCGATGGTGTCGAAAGCCGCTGAGAGGTCCAGGAGTATCAACAGGGTCACACTCCCCCTGTCTCTCTCCCGGCAAAGGTCATCATACAGGGCGACCAAGGCAGTCTCCGTACCAAAACCCGGCCTGAAACCCGATTGAAATGGATCCAGAAAATCCGTTTCATCCAGCAGCGCCTGGAGTTGCCCGGCCACAACCCGCTCCAACACTTTGCCCAAATAAGGGAGGTTCGCCACTGGTCGGTAGTTAACCACCAGCCTTGGGTCCAGGTTAGGCTTTTTAAGGAGTGGACGAATTACCGCCTCTTTCAAGGTGGTAGGGACCACTCCCTCTCTCAAAGAGGCGTTCACGGCCTCCTGGACCCAGGTGCGAACCCCCCTGGCAGATCTTCCAATTAGCCAAGATGGGCAAGGGTCGAGCGGAGTGGTGGTAGAACGGACAGATCCAAGCACCCTGTCCACATCCTCAGGTCTCAACAATTGAAACTCATCCATTAATACTTGACCTAAGCACGGCACACTGGACACATCCTCTGATTCTGCAGTAACGGTGGAGTCCAACCCACTGCGAATCTGAGCGATTTTCCCCTCAAAATGAATAGCAAACTCATCACAGCGAGCTGATGAGCAGTCCAGGACCTCCACCGGATTTCCCGGTTGAAGAAGATCCCGGACCACCCGAAACAGCTCTGCTGGACGACATTCTGAGGAAGCAATACGGCTGGAGAAATATTGCCGTTTCGCCAGCCGTATTGCCACGAAATAGGCCCGATAATGGGCTCTAAGTCGTGTTCGATCGGACTCCCAGCGGGATTTCCTCCACCTGCGCTCCAGCCGTCTCCCCTCTCGCTTCATCGCCCGCAGTTCAGAAGTATACCAAGGAGCTGTCTGGGCTCTGCGTGCAGGGAGAGGGCGCTTAGGCGCAATCGTGTCAACTGCCCGGGTCATCTCCCTATTCCATAGGGTGACCTGAGCTTCGACAGGAGCGCCGACCATATCAGACGGATAATCCCCCAGAGCGTTCAGGAAACCATCTGGATCCATTAGTCTCCGAGGGCGGATCATCTTAATAGATCCCCCACCCTTGCAGAGGGAAGAAGAAGCTAATAGACTAAACTTGACCAGGAAGTGGTCTGATCATGACAATGGGGTCACAACCAACCCCTCCACATCCAAACCACCATCTTCCAGTCCCGTTGAGAAAACCAGGTCCAGGGTATGGCCCTTCTCGTGTGTTGGGCCGATGACACATTGAGACAGCCCCATGGTTGTCATGGCGGCCATGAAGTCCTGAGCCGCCCCAGTCAAGGCAGCCTCGGCATGGATGTTGAGGTCCCCCAGCACCAACAGCCTGGGAGTCCTCAACACCAGGTCCGAGACCACCTCCGTCAGCTCAGGCAGGGAGACTGTTGGTACGCAGCAGGGTGGGCGGTACACCAACAGAATCCCTAATCTGTCTCCCAAGCCCAACACACAATACAGGCCCTCAAGACCTCCTCTCAAAGGGATAGGAAGCCTGGTCAAGGAGATAGAACTCCTATAGACTATAGCAACTCCCCCTCCCCGACCCTCCGAGCGACATTGGTGCTGGACCGAGTACCCAGGCGGACACAGCTGGGAGAGGGGAACACCACCCTCTTCTCCCACCCAGGTCTCAGTAATGCACGCCAGGTCAGCACCCTCATCCAGAATTACATCATGGATGAGGGCAGTCTTATTTTGTACTGACCTGGCGTTCATCAACAGCACCGTGTGGCTCGAGGGTTTGCTGATATGGTCACCTGATACCATCTGGTTGGGGGTAGGACTAGAAGAGGGGATAGATGTAAGGTATCTAACCTCTCTTCTCCTACGTGGGCATGTTCTACCCCCACCGCCATTCCTTCCCCTACCCAGCACCACCTCAATGGCTGCCCCCTCTAATGCCCTCCCCCCTTCCTGTTCCCTCAAATCCACTGTGGGTGTCTCTTAATTGATGGCAGTAAAATAAGTAAAAAATAATAAATAAAACCCTTCTAAAGCCCCTTCTCTTCCCCCCCCCCCAGCCATGTGGCTGATGTTGAGAGGGGGTGAGGCAGCCAGGAGCAGCAGGGCCCAGTCCTGCAACAACAGAGGGAGACTGAGCCGGCTCCCTTGGAAAGGAGCTGGCAGCCGGCAGGGGTCCAACCACAGTCCCACTGCCTCTCACACAGTGAGCTGTGGCCGGCAGATAGTCTTTGGCTCCTCCTGAGTGCAGGAACGCTGGTCCGGTGGGTCCCAAGAGCAGCTCCGACTTAAAAGCCCTCTCTCCCCCTGAGCCAGGTGGCTGATGTTGAGAGGGGGTGAGGCAGCCAGGAGCAGCAGGGCCCAGTCCTGCAACAACAGAGGGAGACTGAGCCGGCTCCCTTGGAAAGGAGCTGACAGCCGGCAGGGGTCCAACCACAGTCCCACTGCCTCTCACACAGTGAGCTGTGGCCGGCAGATAGTCTTTGGCTCCTCCTGAGTGCAGGAACGCTGGTCCGGTGGGTCCCAAGAGCAGCCTTTTCAGGCAGGCTTTTCCTTAGTGACTGGCTATCTAAGAGGGTGGGTTTTTTTTTTTAAGGGATGGTTAGTATTTTGTTGCTTTTAATATTTTAGTAATACTTTTATTTAATATTTTTAATACACTGTTTATTTAATTCCATTTTAATATGTGAATAATTTATGAAATAAAATGTAGTGCAAGGATTTTTCCACTCTTACCCACATGAAGAAAATACTACCAGGGAGAATGGTCTATATTTGTGCAATGCAAATATAGACTCTTTCATGATTTCCTTTTTCTGCATCATAGCAATAAGGCAATTAGCTTCACAGAGTAAAATCACAGATCCAAGGTCATATGGGGTCCCAACTGCACCCTCCAGTACACAAAGTATGATGGATTTGCTTTCCTCTGGCTCTGGTGGTACAGATTGTGCTGGCTGTTTTTTCTCCTTGGTCTCACCAGTTGGATTTGTGGTTGGTCTGGCTGTTGCGAGAGACAAGTGGACTGGGGAGAAGAAATTTCCTTGAACCTGGGAAGTAGAAACCTATTATCTGCTACACTGTTTGCCCTGAATCTTTAGAGATCTTACCCACATGAGGAGCATCCTAGTAGCACGAAGCTTCCACATTTTATAATGCAAACTACAAACACGAACTCTTTGGGGTTTACTTTTTCTGTATCATCCCATAACCACATTTGCAAGCTGACAACAGAGGGCAGTAAAAGCCCACCTTATTTTGCAAGCTACTGATTAGTCTAACAGGACTGAAAGAAAAATGTTGATATATAAACCTCAAGCTAGAGACGATCATTTGCAACCAACTTGTACTGCAATACTACTCTGCTTTTTATTTGTGTTTTAGCTGCTGTATTTCCCATTTTTCTGAGATACTGATCTTATTGACAAACATTCACTTTATTCTCATATATATGGAGACAAATGTTTTAAGCTGTTCTTTCCAATATGATGCAAGAACATTTATATCACTCAATTTGTTTTGTTTGAACCACTGATTTCATGTACTTAAAAAAAACTTATTAGTACTGGGATTGCTACCAGTTTTGTTCTAGACAGAGGAATTAAGAGGAAAAATAAAATTGCCCTACAGAATTCACTCTACACATTTTGAGATTGATCTATAAGCTTGCTAATAAACTTTTTTATTTTTATATATCTTGAAAAACGAACAGCATAGTCTGATGCTTTCAGAAGGTAGCCTTCACGAAGCTTTTAGTTGTAGTATAAAATATTCTGAAACTAATTATATAATCAATACATTTATTCGTTTCTTCTGGTGTTTATGTGTCACTTAAAATAGAAAACAATTGAAATATTGATTTTTTAAAAAATAATTTAAAAACCAGTGTACTAAAAACAGACACAGAACAGCAAATAAAACATGTTATTTTAAAAAACAAATCTGATAAAACAAAAGCCTGACTGATCAGAGAGGTTGTTGCCATATGGTGAACACCAGATGAGAAAACTCCAACTGAGCCTCCAAGGGTGAATTTAGGAATAGGACTGAGATACTGTTTCAAGGAAAACAATGTATTTGTAAAAGAAAATTATGTCAAATGAAATAAGGTTGTACACATATCCCTCTACAGCTTAATCATGTTACAAATGAAAAAGCTCCAGAGCTTCTGTCAGAACTGCCTGAGCTATCTGCAAAGAAAACAGATGCCATCACATTAATTTCGATTGAGTATTTCTGGGTTTTATTTCAAAGATGTTTAGCACAGAATTCACACTTCATGGCTGAATTGCTGCAGGAGTAAGGAGAACTGATTGTTCTATAAGGCAGAGGTCCCCAACCCCCGGTCTGCGGCCCGAGCTGGACCGGGCCACGGAGACAGACCTCCCACCCCACCCCCCCGCATGATGAATAGCCATTGGACCCAGACATTAAGCGCCTCCCGGTGCAATCCCTGCCTTTGAACACTGAACCACGCTGGGACTTCGCTGGGCGTGAGCGCATGCGCACTCCCTTCCCGTCTTGCCGCTGCCGGCTTCCCGCTCCGCCGGTGTTTTGTCTGCTCTGCGTCCCCGTCTCTTCCTGCGCTCCCCGGGTGGGGCGGCGAGGCGAGCGAGAGGGAGGCCCCGGGAGCCCGGGGTGCCTCGGCGTTGAACGCGGGAGGATCCAGAGGAGGCAGGCGGGCGGCGGAGCCAGAGCTGCTCCTGCCCCCGTGGCGTTTTTACCAAGCCCGAGCCAGGCAGGCAAAGCAAGCAACAGCCAAGCGAGACAGCAAGGGCTGGTGCTGAGTCCTTTCCCCGGTGAGGCCAAGCAAGCCTCTGGCTGCCCCAGTGGTGCCCCGGCCCCGGCGGAGCGAAGCGATGGAGGCCCGGTGGGCGTGGCTCCCACTCGCTGGTGCTGGTGCTGCTGGCGGTGGTGGCGGGGCTGGGCTTCGGATCCGCCACAGAAGGTGAGCTGCAGCCTGTCTGGGCAGGGAGGGAGCCCCCGGGGTGGTTCCTCCACTGCCCAGGCACCTTGCAGGGCTGCGCCTGGGAGCAGCAGCAGGAGGAAGAGGCGGGCGGGGAGCGAAGCCAAAGGTTAATTTTGGCAACCGAGGGGCGCCGACCCGGGGTGCTCTGGCCCGCTCTCACGTGCACGGCTGGGTTTCGAGGGATAGAGAAGCTGCGTGACGGCTTTGCATGTGTGCATCAGCCCCGCTCGCTTACACGGCGCCCGTCCCCGGGCATCGCCTTGCAGAAGGCCAGCGCTGTGGGCGGGATCCCCCGACCTCGTCCCAAGCGCGGCTGTCCTCGGGTGGGGGCCCTTTTGAGCAGGGCTATGGCCTCTCAGTTGGGGAGGGGAGGTGCAGGGGCGGAAAGTGAAGATTTGGGGTGGAATAGAGCCATTGCACTCTGCACGCGCTCAGAGGCACAGAGCGCCTGCATGCACCCCTATGCCTCTTGCATGCTGGGCCAGCGGCGGCAGCCCCCCCCCCCCCCCGGTCCTTGGAAGAATGGTCTTCAACAAAACCGGTCCCTGGTATTAAAAAGGTTGGGGACCACTGCTATAAGGTAAGCTACATATTAAAGCTCTTACAGGGGAAAGCTGATGGTGTAGCTTTAAGACCCCAAAGGTTGGCTTTCCATAATCATCTCAACAGGAAGAGAAGGCTGGACTGACTTGAACTAGTTCATCCCTTGCCTGTACCTGACATCCAAGGAAGGAGAGAGAATTTGACAAAATGCATAAAAGAGGTTCAAAAGCCCCTGTTCACTAGCCATTATTTTTATCATTGTGCTGCAGTAATACAGTATATCTTGCAGCAGGAGCTCCAAGTGTAAGGAAAGAAAAGTATATCTGAATGTGAATTGAGGATACAGGCCCATGAAAACAATGTTTAGCAAAAATCTTGGAGCAAATAGGCCCTCTATCCAGCTTTAGATTTCATCATCATCATCATAAATGTTGAAAATAAAGAATTGGAAAATCTAACAAATTACAAAGACCTGGAAACTGAAACATCTCGCTTGCGGATGAAACGCACTTCAGTGGTCCCCGTAGTCATTGGGGCTTTGGGAACAATATCAAGAACCTTCACACAGTAGTATAAGCAGATGTACAAAAAACGGCAATATTAGGAACAGCATACATACTGCACCGATATTTAACAGATACTTAGGTTTTTGGTTAAAACTTTTATCTGTTATATAATACCAGTCAATGTTTTTATAATTTTGACTATGCCTGGTGTTTTTAAATAATGATGATGATGATGATAAACATCTCACTAATCCCCATGTCAATAATTCTAAATAAAACTGGATTGGGCTACCGTATTTCAGAACAAGCAGGAAAAATCAATTATCCCTTATACATGGATGACCTAAAACTATACGCAAAAATTTCCACGGACGTAGAATTGCTACTAAACACAGTGCAAATATTTAGTGAAGATATCCAAATGAAATTTGGAATTGACAAATAGGCATCTCTGTCTATACACCGTGGCAAGATCCAAAAACTAGATGGATTAGAGTTAAAAAATGGCAATATTATAAAATCCCTATCAAGCAATGAAAATTATAAATACCTTGGAATACTAGAAGCAGATAACATTGTGCACACAAGTTAAAGAACTGACAGAAAAGGAATATATCAAAAGACTGAGGAAAATCTTAAAATCAAAATCAAATGGTGGAAATACAATCAAAGCCATAAACACATTGGCCGTTCCAGTAATTAGATACCCAGATGGAATAATAGATTGGACTCAAAACAAATTAGAAGAATTAGACAGAAAAACATCCAAAAAGTGATGTGGACAGATTTTATTTACCATGAAAAATCTGAGGCCATGGATTACTCCAAATACAGCAGGTAGTAGAGGAGGAAAAAAGAAGCCTAAATGATTATATCAGTACAAGCAGAGAAAAATTACTTAAGGCAGTGAAAATGGAGAACATTTTGAAAACAGAAACAAAGGCTCAATATAAGAAACAACAATTTGAAAAGAAATTAAACAGCTGGAAAATAAACCACTACATGGACAACACCTGAGAAATATTGATGGAAATCATGATCATAATTCAACAGGGGCATGGCTAAAACTGGGGACCCTTAAAAAGAAAGTGAAGGCTTGATTTTTGCTGCACAAGAACAAGCATTCCAAACCAACGTGATGAAAGCTAAGATCCAAGGAATTAGTGCTAACAGTAAATGTCGACTCTGCCAAGAAAAAGATAAACCTGTGTGTCACCTCATCTGTGAATGTCCAAAGATTGCACAAAAAGATTACAAAGTTAGACATGATAGAGTGGCAAAGTTAGTGCACTGGTCATTATGCAAAAATTATAACTTTCCAGCCTCCAAAAACCTGTGGGAACATCAGGTAGAGAAGGTGTCAGAAAAATGAGGAAGTCAAGATCTTGTGGGATTTCCGGATCCAAACGGATAGACACCTTGAACATAACACACCAGACATAGTAGTAACAGAATGAAGAAATGTCTGGATCATTGACATTGCAATTCCAGGGGATGCCAGAGCTGAAAATAAGGAATTGGAAAATCTAAAAAATTACAGAAACCTGGAAATTGAAACATCTCATTTGTGGATGAAACGTACTTCAGTCGTCCCCGTAGTCACTGGGGCTTTGGGAACAATATCAAGAAATTTCACACAGTACTATAAGCAGTTGCAGATCTCAGAAATCACACCATTTGAGATACAAAAACGGCAATATTAGGAACAGCATACATACTGCACCGATATTTAACAGATACTTAGGTTTTCGGTTAAACTTGTATCTGTGATATAATACCAGTCAATGTTTTTATAGTTTTGATTGACTGTGCCTGGTGTTTTTTGAACAACAACAAAGCCAATTCTGACTTATAGTGATGTCTTTCAGGTTTTCTAGGTAGAGAGCACTTAAAAGTGGTTTACTACTCCCTTCTTCTGAGGGCGACCTGTGGCTGTATAGGTTGCTCAAGGCTTACACAGGCTGGCTCTACTCCTGGGAGGCACAGCAAGGAATTGAACAGTCAACCTCTGGATCCACAGCCAGATACCTAACTCAGAGCTATAGCTTTAGATAAAGGACCCCTAAATGAAACTAGCACCAGCACAAACAGCTTAGGAAATAGGATGCTAAGTGTTGGACAACATTTAGATTATCTTAAGTGTGGATCCTCCCAAAGCAACCTGAAGCACAACCACCACCATGTTAATAAACACCCACATCTCTTTCAATCTCTCTAGAAGTACACTGCTGCCTAGGTACCTGTAGCCAGTCAGACAGCAGGTCCAGAGTCATATGTGTGTATTAGAATGTGAGTTGCTGCTACATGATTCCACCAAAGGATGCTATGTTTATAATTCTTTCCCAGTTAAATCCTCCTATGCTGTTACTTCTGATGAATTTTCAGTGTCTTTTGGGGGGGGGGGGTTGTTGTTTGTTTGTTTACTACTCTAAAGTCCTGTAACCTCTTTTGCAAGAAAGCAAGGCAGTGAGAGACGCTTCTTTTTAAGTATCCATGAGAGGTATTTTGGCTGAAAAAGACAGCAGCTTATAATTGCATATTTATTCATTACATTTTAGTCTCATATTTCTACGAATGAAGTAGCATCAAGGTAGCTAAAAAAAGGCTGTAAAAACAAAGTAAACATTTAAAACCACTGAAATCATCACAATAATCACATACTTCAAAAACAGTTTAAAAGACTAGATTGCTGCAAATTTTCTGTAAGTGTGTATGAAAGGGTACACCTCTTTTGAAGGGATTGGGACCACAAATGATACCCCTGTATGATTCATCACACAGCGGAAGTCTTGGAATCAGTAGTCAACTAAACCAACAAACATTTATTAGGAACTATTTATATCATATCTCTAGCACTGTTCTTGTCACTATGTTAGTATGGAGGAAATTAGCTATAGTCAATTGAGTCTTTGCTTAGGAGGTAAAGGTTTACCTTCACCATACCCTGCACCCATGCAGTCTACCCAACAGTAAAGGCTTATAGACCTCCAACCACCCTTCATGAATATCTCTTTCCAGTTGTGGTTGGCATTTCAATACCTCTCATGGCGCAAATAGCATTGCTAGATCAGGGTTAGATCTTCTGTCTTTGCTGGATCTCTCCTCTTATCCACAGGAGCAACCCTTGGTCCTCTATTGGTTTTTGGACCCTCCATTGTTAAGTCCCTTCAGCAATCGGTAGGGGAGGAAAGGACCTAAGGAAGAACTGCCTTGTGGTGCCGCATAACCTGCATGCACTATGGGGTCCAAATCTTCCCCACTCCACTCTGAGGAGTCTGCCCAGTTGCCAACCTCACTCTCCTCCTCTTCTTCCTTGCCCTCAGCTCTTTATCTCTTTTATTCTCCTCTTGGCAGGATAGACTTTGTCTCACTTTCCTCATTTTCCAGCCCCTTTTGGTCTTTGCAGTCTTTTGGCTCCAGAGGAGAGTTCACAATAAAAGGGAATACTCAGGAAAGGGGCTCCACCCCGTGCCCTCCAAGTATCCTTGGCAGGTATCCATGAAGACCAATGAGATGTGGAGGTAGACTCTTCCTAAATGCTAAGCTCATCTTGCTCAGTGAGACATTACTGTGAAGTAGAAGAAGAAAAGGAACAATACTATGCATGTTTACTTAAAACAGACGTAAACACTGCTGACCTTGGTGATCTCAAGTTAAGTGTGGATAAGATTCAGCTGGAGTCAGCACTGCAACTAGCAGAACAGTTAACAAGACAGGAGAATTTATAATACAAAAAAGGAGGGCAATTACAAACACCCAAACAAGACTGGCTTGCCATTAGTTCCATGTGACTTATTCTTGAGATAAACATATTTAGGATTAGTTTTCCTAAGGATTGCTGGGCAGCAATCTTATTCAGGCTTCCTAGTAAACCTCACTTAAAGTGTGAATGCAAGACATCATTATTTGTAATGCCATTGTGACTTTAGAATAATCCCAACTTTTTTCTTTGCTTCATTGGATGACATGATGAACCAATGTTTGTTCAGTATTCCAAGCTCAACAAAAGCAGCTGCAATGTAATCTAATGACCCCTTTCTCAGCCATGTCCTCTTTCCTCTTACATCTCCATGCTGATCACCACCATGAGACCAAATGGTAGATGTGAAGCCAATCCAATCTCTTATGTTGTATATCTGTACACTGGGCAAGTTGAAGTAGGAGCTGTACCTCATTTTCCCTTGTGGCACAGTGGTAAAAGTGCTGTACTGCAGCCAAAACTTGGCTCACAATGCAGGTTCAATCCCAGGTAGCCGGCTTGAGGGTCACTAAGCCTTCCAACCTTACCAGGTTGGTAAACTCAGTACCCACCTTGCTGGGTGGTGGTGTATAGCCTGGATAATGAAATTGTAAATTGCCCAGAGAGTGCTTTAAGTGCTATGGGGTGGTATATAAGCAGCATGCTTTTTACCCCTGTTTGGAAATGTCATTAAAAAATGAACACACACCCTCAAACACAGAAATGTTAAGAGAATTGATCTTGGTTTCATAGTGAACTTCCGATTACATGAAACAAAACAGCACTCATTGTGTACATATTAAAAATATTTTTTCACAATAAATATTTGATTATCTAAGAACTTTACTGGGGCTAAATAGCATATCTTTCATGTTCATCAGCTTGCAAGAAATAGCACATTTCTCACAGACTTTACATAACTATGATAAATGCTTCTCCCATAGGAAAACACAGTTTTGATGGTTATCTTTCATGACAATAGGTTTTTCCCCTACATGCACAGTCTATACTTCAGTGACATTTACAATAATATGTCAGGACTAAATTTTGAGTTATGTGGCGTAAGAAACAATACTCTACTAAGAAAGGGGGGGGGGAGAGAAAGAAAAGGAATTGTAGATTTTTTCTAAAAGTAATCAGTGTTACAACAAATCTGAAAGATGGCAAATTAAATGTGCAAAATGAAGACACCTCTTTTCTAAAGAATATTTGTTTCAAAAAGAAGAGGAAGCAGTAACTGCATATTCAACCAGTAGGCATCCTTCAGTCTCGAGAGACTATGGTAACGTGCTCTGAATAGAGGTCTTGGAACAGCGTCTAGTGTGGCTGAGAAGGCGAATTCGAGAGTGATAACCCCTTCCACACTGAAGACAAATACAATCTGTCCCCTGTCCAGCTCCCTGATTTGGCTGGTTTCGGGACTGCCTCTCTGCCTCTGTCTGCTGGACAAGTGCCTCTTCAAAGTGGGAGAGGCCATGATGCACCGCCTGCCTCCAGGCTGAACGCTCAGATGTCAAGGTTTCCCATCTGTTGAGGTCCATTCCTAAGGCCTTCAGATCCCGCTTGCAGATATCCTTGTATCGCAGCTGTGGTCTCCCTCTGGGGCAATTTCCCTGCACTAATAATTCATACAGGAGATCTTTTGGAATCCGACTGTCGGCCATTCTCACGACATGCCCAAGCCAACGTAGACGTCGCTGTTTCAGTAATGTATACATGCTAAAAATTCCAGCTCGTTCTAGGACTACTCTATTTGGAACTTTGTCCTGCCAGGTGATACCAAAAATGCGTCGGAGACAATGCATATGGAACGTGTTCAGCTTCCTCTCCTGCCATGCACAAAGGGTCCAGGACTCACTGCAGTACAGGAGTGTACTCGGGACACAGGCTATATAGATCTGGATCTTGATATATTCCGTCAGCTTCTTATTAAGCCATACTCTCTTTGTGAGTCTAGAGAACATGGTAGCTGCTTTGCCAATGCGTTTATCCAGCTCGACATCTAGGGAGAGGGTGTCGGAGATCGTTGAGCCAAGGTACACGAAATCATGAACAACCTCCAATTCTTGTGTAGAGATGGTAATAGAGGGAGCTGAGTCCACGCTTTGGCCCATGACTTGTGTTTTCTTCAGGCTGATTGTTAGTCCAAAATCTTGGCAGGCCTTACTAAAACGATTAATAAATTATTGGAGTATATACAATTTAACTACCAATACTGTATGGTGCCTCGACTTACTATATGGCCAAGTTTCATTTGAATTGTTAGCTCTTCCTAATTTCAATACTTGATTTTTAATGTTATGCCATTAAAAGTTCTAAGAGACACACTAATATACCTTGCTGAGTATGTTAATATGGAAACTGCAAATGACAGGGTTTGGGTTTGATGTTCCATAGGGTCCCTTCCAGCTCAGCAGTTCTAAGATGATGATGATGATGATCTTCGAACTGCAGAGCTGGAAGGGATCCTATGTATCATTGTCTAGCTTTTCTAGGAGGCACAGTGGTGAATCAAACTCCGTCTCCCCTAAATCACTGAACAATCAGCAGCAACATCTTGTGTTAACTGAACATTTGCCTTTGCAAGTATAACCCCTATGAAATATTGGTTCAGCCCAAAGGGATGGGACTAAGGAAGAGCAGGTTTGTGAGTAGAGATTTGAATCAGAGGGAGCTGGAGAGGCAGGAAGTGCTGTTGCCATTTAGATTGCTAAGACCCTTGCCAACTTGGTCAAGGCAGCCATTCTTAAGAGGGGCTATATGGCTCCCTGGGGGCCCTGGCACATTTGAAGGGGGGTACAGACTAGAAACAATGCTTCACACACCACATTATAAGGTTTGTTATGCAACTTACACAGTCCTGATGCAGCCTATATTTCTTTCATATCGTGTTTATGGTCATGGCCAAAAAAGCTTAAGAATGGCTGGTCTTGGGAGCATGTGGAGATGATTCTTTTATGTTATGAGTACCCAACCCAGTTGAGGAAGATAACTTGTATTTGAATTCAAAAGGACACTTAAACTTTGTAATTCTATAAGCAACTTCTGTATTGGTGCTGTTGCCTAGGACTTGGGTGCACAAATTGTAGCGTTTTGTTGTTATAATGGCTCATGTTGTCTGTTATATAACTGTGAATAGGAAGAGACTCATTTTGTGAAATTGTGTTTGCAAGTTCATCAGTAGATATTTAAGTAAACAAATAGGCCCACAGAACTTAAAAGTGGTACACAAGCACTTCAAAATAGTTATTAAATGCAGGGAAGCCATGCCAGGCATAAGAAATTTCAAAATCCATTTTGGGTTTTATGTTTATTAGACCTAATAAATGTATCAGCATAACATGAATTTTCAAATGTGTCTTATAGCCAACATGGCTTCCAGAGCATTTTGTAGACCATAGAGAGCTAATCTAACCAATGGAACCCTGCTTTGGATGAAGATTTCATTCTACTTAGATAGTACTTCATGACTAGAGATTCATCACTCCAATATAAGGTAAAACCATGCAGATTGGTGTCTACTGATTTGTTTTACCAAATCCAGCATTTAAATTTTATTTTGTTTTATTTTGTTTTACTTCATGTGCCACTTTTCTGCCAGTATTGGGACACAAGGTCCCAACAGAAGATTTAAATACAATAAAATCACAAGGATTATAATGGAGTTACATTCAATTATTACAGTCCAAGCAAAATTGAAGTCACAGAGACCATGATGAAGAAATTAGTTTAACAAAACAGAAATGAAATAAATCTACTCTGAGAGATGCTGCTGTAATTTCTTCACAAACTGGAAAATCCTAGCTTTGAACATTGAAAGTATGTAACAAGTATTTCCTCACATATTCAGTGAGCTACAGAGAGTACAAATAATAGGGGCATTTCCGAGAGTTAAATCATCTGGTTTATTGTTTGTTTATTTAATGTGTATCTCACTTTTCTCTTACAAAGTCTGAAAACACAGACTTCTCTGACACCTGAACTTGTCCTTGCAACTGTGCCACTTGTCCAAGTCCATTTCTTTTGTGGTTGTAATATCAGAGAATATCATATCACACTTCCTTTACAGACATCTACATAGAGAATTTAGTTACCAGCTGCTGACAATTTTATCCTTAGGGTGAAACAAGAACCAACATTAAAATGCTCATCTGGAACACAGATTAAAAAAATACATCAGGGCTTAATCTAGGCATTTTGGAGGATTCCTCATTGTAGAATAGATTATATTCAAATTTAACCTAGTCAAATGAATTTAATCTAAAATGCTAAAAATGCTTAACTGGACAGCCTTTGGGGATTTAGCTCAAAACATATGTCTTTATGATTTAAGAGTAACCTGCTCCACTCTGCTTCCCCACAGCCTCCTGGATAGCAAATTGGAGGAGGACATACTTAAATTTTTCAGAAATAAAGGTGAAGGAGTAATCTGTATACAAAGTCAGTTCTTCAGAAGAAAAGGAGGTATGAAGTGTATATAAATACAAGTGGGGGTGCCACTCCCAAACAATGAAAAAAAGGAAGAGAGTAACAATAGCAGCAGATGTATTCTCGAAGGCTTTCACGGCTGGGATCCGATGGTATTTGTAGGTTTTTTGGGCTGTTTGGCTGTGTTCTGGAGGTTTTTTTTCCTAATGTTTCACCAGTCTCTGTGGCCAGCATCTTCAGAGGACAGGAGTTAGAACTCCATCTGTGTTCTGGTGTAGTGTGTGGGATAGTTGAGTATTTATAGCTGTGGGACCAGCTTTTTGTCCTTTTTAGGAGATTGGGTGATTATGATGATCAGGGTGTTTTTTGTTATGGGTGTATTGTTGTGATAAGGGGGGAGATGATCTGTCACTGTGATTGATGGGTGTTGTTAGCTAGTCTATTGTGTGCAGTGATCACCGGTCCTTGTGGTTGGGTAGAGTTCGTTGACCTTTTTGCAGGCTGTATTTTTCAGTGCTGGGATCCAGGCTTTGTTGAGTTTTAGACTTTCTTCTTTTTTGTTGAAGCTCTGCTGGTGTTTGTGGATTTCAATGGCTTCCCTGTGTAGTCTAACATAATGATTGCTGGTGTTGTCCAGTACTTCAGTATTTTGAAATAGGATTTCATGTCCAGCTTGTTTCAGGGCATGTTCAGCTACTGCCGATTTTTCCGGTTGTTTTAGTCTGCAGTGTCTCTCATGTTCTTTGATTCTGGTGTGGATGCTGTGTTTTGTGGTCCCAGTATATACCTGGCCACAACTGCAAGGTATCCGGTATACTCCTGCAGAGGTGAGAGGGTCCCTTTTGTTCTTTGCTGACCGTAACATTTGTTGTATTTTTGTGGTGGGCCTGAATACTGTTTGTAGGTTGTGTTTTTTCAAAAGTTTCCCCATGCGGTCCGTGGCCCCTTTGATGTATGGCAGAAATACTTTATTTGTGGGTGACTGTTTTTCTTCTTCAGTTCGGTGTTGTTTTCTCGGTTTGATGGCTCTTGTGATTTCATTTTTGGAATAGCCATTTGACTGTAGGGCCCAATTCAGGTGGTTGAGTTCAGTGCTGAGAAATTGAACTTCACAGTTCCGATTTGCATGGTCTACCAGTGTTCTGATTATGCCTCTTTTTTGTTGTCAGTGGTGGTTGGAGTTTTTGTGTAGGTACTGGTCTGTGTGGGTGGGTTTTCTGTAGATCTTGTGTCCCAATAGGAGGTCAGGTTTGTGTATGACCATGACATCTAAGAAAGGGAGTTGGCCCTCTATTTCTTCTTCCATGGTGAATTGTATATTTGGGTCGATGTTATTGAGATGGTTTGGAAATTCTTCCAGTTTTTCTTAACAGGGGCTGAGACTGGCGAAACGTTAGGAAGAAAAACTTCCAGAACATGGCCAAACAGCCCAAAAAACCTACAACAACCAACAGCAGTAGAGTTCTGCTGCAGAATCACTGGAAGTACAAATCAGAAAACAGAATAAAAATAAGAAGGGAGAGTGTGAATACAAAGGGAGAGGGGGTGCCAGTTACACTCTGCTCTCTGTCTTTCTCTGTCCATCTGTGTTCTGAGAGCAGTGGATGACTAATGCCCCCACTTGAATTCACATTCCTTTGTATTGTTTGCTGTTGTTTATTGCTCAGCAGCAGAACTCCCCCTTTTTTTCTCCCTTCAGCAATTTCATATCATTTTCTGAGAGAAGTCTCGCCAAAAAAAGGGAGGGAAAGAGGGAGGGAGAGGAAAGTGAAGTCCTCTCTAAGGATGCTGTTGGGTTAACATGCACAGTAATAAACTGAACAAGAGAGAGAGAGACAGCAGTGCATAACTGCCTGCTGAGTGTCACAGAGGTTCGCACCATCCCTCCCTATCATCATCATCAGCTTAGAACTGCAGAACTGGAAGGAACTCTAAGGATCATCAAATCCAGCCTCTGTCAAGGATGCACAGTGGGGAATCAAACTCCCAACTCTGGCTTCACAGCCAATGTGAACAGCCAAAACCACTAAGTCTAAGCCACAGCCTAAACCACTGAGCTATGCAATAGTTGCTCTTCTTTCTCTCAGAAGAGATGGCAACTTCTATGAATCACTGTTTCACCTGTATCTTCACAGATTTCTTCATTCTCCTCCAGAAGGTGTTCACAACTCATTTTCTATGTGTTTTAGTCCACCTCATGGCCTCCAAAGACAATAGTTCTGAATCTTGGATTTCCAGATGTTCTTGTACAAAAAGTCCCAGAAGCCTTCACCATTAGCTGTGCTGGCCAGGATTTCTGGGAGTTGTAGTCCAAGACCATCTGGGGACCCAAGGTTGGGAAGCGCTGCTCTAAGAATATCTTCAAAGCCACCTGGTTGTTATACTCTTGCATTTTGGGAATCTGTGTTTTAATGTGTGATCTGACTCTAGAATATGTTAGGATATTGTGGCCCATAATGTAGAATTTACTCTTTGTACATGAACCAGAGTGCATGAACCAGAGTGTTCTGTTAGGAATCCATTTTATAACAGGTGTGCAAATAAAAGGTCAGCACATGTAGCTGATGCAATACTCAAAATGTATATTGGGCATGATGTAATGTATAGGAGAATACATCAGGTGATGTGCCAGTGATTGGTTGTTCACACTATATAAGTGCTGCACACTATAGTGAAATATGGAGCTTTGTATGGAGAGTTGCTACACGAAATGTTGTCCATTTATTTTACAGATAAGTGTATTGTTTAGTCTGCTGTACATATTTTGTAAATACACTACTGTAAAGGAATCTCTGTGAGTCTCTTTACTGTTGACCTGGAAGACTGCCTTGTCTTGGATCCATTTCCACACCCCAAATTCCTGACAGAATAGAAAGGCTTGCCTTAGAAAAGCCAACACCCTGAGTATATGCACAACTCCTGGAGTACCTCATATTAACCCAGTTACAAGACTCATACTTCCACTGGCCTGTTGAATAAACTCATTCTAGAGAACAGGGCAAGTAACTGGTGGCAGCAGGAAGCAGTACCATTTGACAAGTGTCAAGGTTTTCTTCAAAGCAAGCTATCTCCAATATTTAATTTTTTTTATTATGAGTGAAAATGGAAAATAGTAACAATTTATTCACCTGTCATCAATGAAAACATATTATGGATTTCTTTCTAGAAACAGGATACTACTGGATAAATAAGCCAACTATGTTATGGGGTCCCTCCTTGCCATATCCAGCACAGAGGAAAGAGATTTTTTGTTTTGTTTTCAGAGATCAACAAAGGAGGAAGCTGACTTCTACAGCTAGCCCATACTCTTATACTAACTAACTCGTACTATGGTAGGCAGAAGTGAGCTGGCTGGAAGAATCCTGTAGGTGGTGCCCTATTTAGTTGAATGGACCACCCTTAACTGCCTGAAAATCCATTGACAATCGGTTTGTTGTTGTTTAGTCGTTAAGTCGTGTCCGACTCTTCGTGACCCCATGGACCAGAGCACGCCAGGCCCTCCTGTCTTCCACTGCCTCCCGGAGTTGGGTCAAATTCATGTTGGTAGCTTCAGTGACACTGTCCAACCCTCTCGTCCTCTGTCGTCCCCTTTTCCTCTTGCCCTCACACTTTCCCAACATCAGGGTCTTTTCCAGGGAGTCTTCTCTTCTCATCAGATGGCCAAAGTATTGGAGCCTCAGCTTCAGGATCTGTCCTTCCAGTGAGCACTCAGGGTTGATTTCCTTCAGAATGGATAGGTTTGTTCTCTTTGCAGTCCAGGGGACTCTCAAGAGTCTCCTCCAGCACCGCAATTCAAAAGCATCAATTCTTCGGCGATCAGCCTTCTTTATGGTCCAGCTCTCACTTCCATACATCGCTACAGGAAAAACCATAGCTTTGACTATGCGGACCTTTGTCGGCAAGGTGATGTATCTGCTTTTTAAGATGCTGTCTAGGTTTGTCATCGCTTTCCTCCCAAGAAGCAGGCGTATTTTAAGTTCATGGCTGCTGTCACCATCTGCAGTGATCATGGAGCCCAAGAAAGTAAAATCTGTCACTGCCTCCATATCTTCCCCTTCTATTTGCCAGGAGGTGATGGGACCAGTGGCCATGATCTTCGTTTTTTTGATGTTGAGCTTCAGACCATTTTTGGTGCTCTCCTCTTTCACCCTCATTACGAGGTTCTTTAATTCCTCCTCACTTTCTGCCATCAGAGTGGTATCATCTGCATATCTGAGGTTGTTGATATTTCTTCTGGCAATCTTAATTCCGGTTTGGGATTCATCCAGTTCAGCCTTTCGCATGATGTATTCTGCATATAAGTTAAATAAGCTGGGGGACAATATACAGCCTTGTCGTACTCCTTTCCCAATTTTGAACCAATCACTTGTTCCATATCCAGTTCTAACTGAGGCTTCCTGTCCCACATATAGATTTCTCAGGAGGTAGATAAGGTGGTCAGGCACTCCCATTTCTTTAAGAACTTGCCATAGTTTGCTGTGGTCCACACAGTCAAAGGCTTTTGCGTAGTCAATGAAGCAGAAGTAGATGTTTTTCTGGAACTCTCTGGCTTTCTCCCTAATCCAGCGCATGTTAGCAATTTGGTCTCGAGTTCCTCTGCCCCTTCGAAATCCAGCTTGTACTTCTGGGAGTTCTCGGTCCACATACTGCTGAAGCCTACCTTGTAGGATTTTGAGCATAACCTTGCTAGCATGTGAAATGAGTGCAATTGTACGGTAGTTGGAGCATTCTTTGGCACTGCCCTTCTTTGGGATTGGGATGTAGACTGATCATCTGGCCACTGCTGAGTTTTCCATTGATGATGATAAAAAAAATAGCGCACTGGTCCTTTGATGTTGGGCTGTGGCACCAGGGTGGGTGACATGACCTTTAGCCTGGTTTGTTCCTTTTTGCACACCACACACAGAATGACGAAAGTGGTAGGAAAAGCCCCCCCCCCCAACTCGGCTGTCTCTAGCAAACACGTCATTGATAGCACCACTCTGACAGCCATTGATGATGATTAAATCCTCTGCGAGCTAGCAAAAATTTAATGCAACTTGCTAGGCACGTTGGACACCTTACTACTCCCTATACCACCCCATGGCTTGTGTGCAATGTGTTCCAGCAAAAATAGTGCACATCTTTATTAAATTTGGTGTATTCTGCTAGTTCGGTACACAGCCTGTGTAGATTCAATAAGATTTTGAATTCAAATAATGTATCATTTCCTTCCTTTCAAATCAAGGGGGTAATGTCGGCGTATATAAAATTTTTGGGGGGTAAAAGGTAAAAAAGTTCCCTGCCCCCTGCCCTAGGTACCTTATTTCAGAGTTCCCAATTTGACATTTAGCCGCTTTCACTGTCAAACCAGCATCACGTAACTTTTGCAACATGACCTCTAGATGGGATTTATGTTCCTCCCAGGTCTGGCTAAAAATACCGATGTCATCCATGTATGCCATAGTGAACTCTCTCATGCCATACAGGGTTTTATTTACCAGCCTTTGAAATCTGGCTGGTGCATTTTTTAGGCCAAAACTCATAATACAAAATTCATATAATCCAAAAGGACTGCAAAAAGCTGTTTTCTCTTGGTTTTTAGGATCCATGGGCACTTGCCAAAACCCTTTAGTCAGATCCAAATTAGAGATATATGGACATTTCCCTATTGTTTCAATAAGGTCGTCCAGGTGAGGCATTGGGTAGGCTTCTGCCTTGGTAATATGATTTAGTTTTCAATAGTCCACACAGAACCTGATGCTCCTATCTGGTTTATCCACTAAGACTATAGGAGCAGCCCAAGGATTCATGGATGGCATAATAATATTAGCTTTTAGCATCTCACTCAGCTCTGTGCAAATTTTTTCTATATAGGGACCTGTTACCCTGAAAGGAGTGACTGCTATGGGCTGGGCGTCCCCAGTGTCTATTCTATGCACTTGGTAAAGGTAAAGGTTCCCCTTGACATTTAATCCAGTTGTGTCCGACTCTAGGGTGCGGTGCTCATCCCCGTCTCCAAGCCATAGAGCCAGCATTTGTCCAAAGACAGTTTCCGTGGTCACATGGCCAGCGCAACTAGACACAGAACGCTGTTACCTTCCCACCGTGGTGGTACCTATTTATCTACTCGCATTTACATGCTTTTGAACTGCTAGGTTGGCAGGAGCTGGGACAAGCGACGGGAGCTCACTCCGTCGCGTGGATTCGATCTTACGACTGCTAGTCTTCTGACCTTGCAGCACAGAGGCTTCTGCGGTTTAACCTGCAGCGCCACCACATTCTATGCACTACCCCTTTTGCAATTCCGGGTTTGTGCAGAAACACCGACCCATATTTCTGCAGGAGAGTACACACCTCTTCTTTCTGTTTTATTGATAGAGCTGGGCTAAGGACCACGTCTTCTGGGTTATTTTTAAGTTCCCCCTGCCTTCCCAGCATAGCAAATTTTGCTTCTCTTCTGGGTCTTCCTTGACAGTATATAGAACCCAGTTTTCTTTTCTATAATAGGGTTTTAACATATTGACATGGACTACTTTACAGCCTTCATCTTCCCTTTGGAGAATATAATTGACATCATTCATTTTGGAGGCCACTGTGTATGGTCCGATCCACACTAACTGCAACTTATTTCCTTTTATGGTTCTCAATATTAATACTTCTTTTCCAGGACCGAATGTTTTTTCTCGGGCTTTTTTGTCGTACCAACTTTTCTGTCTACCTTGGGCCCCCTTTAAGTTTTCCCCAGCTATCTCTAAGGATCTTTGTAAGGTGTTCATTAAATTATCCATGTATTTTACAATCAACTTAGGGTCCCTTTCTTTATAATCTTCCCAGTCCTGTCGTAACAAATCTAAAGGCCCTCTTACTTTACGACCAAACAAAGGTTCAAAAGGACTAAAACCTGTGCTTCTTTGGAAAAAACTCGATAAGCATATAACAGTGGTTGTAATTTATTATCCTAGTCATTTGGGTTCTCTGCCACATATGCACGTATCATTCTCATTAATGTTAAATTAAATTCTTCCACTAACCCATTTGTTTGGGGATGATAAGGAGATGACATCACATGGGAAATTCCACAGACCTGCCATAGTCTCTTCATTAGTTTGGAAGTAAAGGAAGTTCTTAAATCTGTTATTATTTCTGATGCAAAACCCATTCGGCACATATAACTAATTAACGCATCCACCAGTTTCTGTCTCTATGTTTCTTAGGGGCGGCTTCTGGGTATCTGGTGGCAAAATCAATAATGGATAAAATATACTTATTTCCTCGTCTAGTCGCCCTGGATAGGGGTCCCACAAGGTCCAGACCTAAACGTTGGAAAGGGGTTGAGATAACAGGCAATGGGCATAGTTTAGCTCTAGTTTTGTAATTTCCAGTACCTCGCTTCTGGCAAGTATCACAGGTTTGGCAATATTGCTTAATTTGCTGCCCCATCCCTGGCCAATAAAAATTCTGCATGACCCTTTGCCATGTGTGCTCCAAATACATCTTTGTGTGCTTTTTCCAGAATCTTTTCTTGGTATTTAACAGGGACAATTAGCTGTTTGTGGGGCCCTTCTCCACCCCTACAAAGTGCCATTAAAACCTCCCTATACAATAGGTCATGGTCCACACAACACCTCTCTGGATGTTCAGGGGACAGTGGTATGGGATTCTCCTTAACTTTTTCAAAGCAATTATTTAAGGTGCTATCTTCCTTTTGTTCCTTAATAAAGGAGGACCTATTCAGATTTTTCATCAGCACCAAATCAGCATTCTCCCTTATTTCAGGATGTTCCCCTAAACCGGGTCTTTCAACGAGAGTTTCAGTGGTTGGGATTCCATGTTTTCCTCAGCGGCTACAATCTGCCTCCCCTGGGAGCGGGTTACCATGCAAACACTCTGCACATGCTTTGAGAGATCCAAACCAATCAGACAAGGAGCTGGGATTTGATCTGACACAGCTACTTTCCATATACCAGACCACCCATGGTAATTCAATGCTACTCTATCCATTGGCAATACTACAGAATCGGAACTGATCCCTTTGAGGGTGATTCTCTCCTGTTCCACCATGTTTTCTTTAGGAATTATGTTCGGGTGACAGATAGTTACTTGGGAACATGAGTCCCTAATACCTAGATACTTTTATTTTTATTGATAAAATAATTTATCCAGAGCTTTCCAGTAAGTTTTGATCACACTTGATTAAATAACATTGTCTCACTCTGCCCTCGGGAAGCTCTGGGCTCTCTGCCAAGTCCGTTCCCTTAGCAACAGTGCAGCCGTTAGAGGCTTCAACTGCCAATGGCTGAAGGCAAAATACATTTTTACGCTGACTGAAATTTCTATTTTTATGAGTTTCACATTGCGACCAAAAATGTCCTCCTTTACCACAAGCATAACATTGCGTATTTGCCCTATCTTCAGAGAAGGGATTTAGTAGCTTTTCCCTCAGGGTTATTCAATCTCAGTAGACTATGCTCTGAGAATGAAGGTCTTGCTTTAAAATGGCTTTCCTTAATGTGAGTATGACTGAGGTAATTTTTACTGGATTGGGATGCTCTCTTACTGTCGTCCCAAACTTTTCTATCAATTTTTACCTTGGATAATCGAGGATCTTTGATCCCACCAATAGAATCAGCATATTCAGACGCCTGTTGCACATTTTTAGGATCCTTGTCCTTGACATGATAACGCAACTCCCCTGGTAAAATTGAATAAAATTGTTCTAATCCAAACACATTTCTCATTTGGTCTAAGGAGGTGACTCGTTCCTGTTCTACCCACCTATTAAGATACTGAGTTAAACGTGCCCCAAGTTGAGCAAAAGACTCCTCAGGTTTCTTTGAAACTGATCGAAATTTTCGATTTCAATTTGTTTCACCAAGCAAAGGCGCACGCTACGTGTCGTTCAGCTACCACCAGTTGATTACATCAACTTTGTTCACTATTAATGACAGAGGTCCGGGCAACGTATCATTTAAAAACCAAGTAGAAATCGTTTATTGTTACAAGTGATACAAGTCCAGTCAACTCTCAACTCAAAACCCCTTTTTCTTCTAATCTCCCCTTAACTCCTCCACCACCAACTCCTATTGGTGCATGCAAATCTCCACATAAATATTCATGAGCAGGATGAACGCTACAGCATCAACAAACAATACGGTACAATCTAGACCTCCATATAACGTTCCCTGGTGACTTTATACAGACATAAAAAATCACTGGAGATAAGAATGCTTGAAGCATTTCAGAGATCAAAAGCCATAGAGTAGAACAGAATTCCCTCAAGATAACCTTCTATGATTTCCCCTCACCCAGATTAGAATGGAGCTCCCAAATCAGAGAACTGAGCAGAAAGATACCACATCTCATAGAATAAGAAGCCACTGAAATATCCAGCAGTATAACCACTGAGCTACATGGCTTTTATGTACAGAATCCAGAATCCAGCATGAGATAATCAATTTCCTCTAAGACACCTGAAGTTCAAGAGCCACCAGTCCTTCTAGAACCTTGTGCTAAAAAGAGAGATTGGAGATCAGGTAATAATTCTTCAGATTTAAAACTGAATTTCAGATGGTATTGGAACATATAGAAGGCCTTCTCCCACTGAGTTAATGGGTAGGATCATACACAAGTGTCACAATTCCACATGGCCCCTGATTGTTTCACCAACCAAAGAGCTCACGCTACGTGCCCCTCAGCTGCCACCAGTTGATTTCATCAACAATACCTATTATTAATAATAGATGTCCAGACCATATGTCATTTTAAAACAAATAGAAATTGTTTATTAATACAGGTGTTGACAGAACAAGTAATGCTGTTAACTATTAAACAAACATTCTTCTTTATCCACCCTCAACTACCATTCTCCCGCCCAAACTCCAAAACGACACCAAACCCTTCAACTGTCCCTCAAACTCCCTATCTCTAAAACCCTATCTCAAAACCTTATCTAAACTACTCCTCCTCCTGCTGAGTCTCTTATACCTCGTGACTCAGCCCCTCAAGCACTCCCATTGGTCTATGCAAATAGCATATGAATATTCATGACCAGGGCGAACGCCACAACAAGCAAATACACACTCTCTCTCACACACATACACATACACACACACACAGAGAGAGATTGTTACATTGTGGTACTACTACCACACACGGGTATACTCAAATACTTTGGCCCTGGGGTAGTTAGGACTTTAAAACTAGTAACTAGAATCTTGAAGTACATCTAGAGTGGCAGCCACTGAAATCAGTATAAAAAGTCATACTATCAAGATGTGTTTTATTTCTGCATTTTGGACCAAGAGACATTGTCAAAACATCATAATCAATAACATCAATAATTTGTATCACTCTTTAGTTGAAAGAAATTCAAAGCAATGAACACTGTGTTAATACAACAAGGAATACAATAAAAATAAAACAAAATACCCTAAATTAGTCACAGGAAAAAAGATGATTTACTTACTTAAAATATTTTTACCCCACCTTTTTCTTAAAAGGTACACAAGGTACTTCTAAAAAACAATATTAAAGCTAACAACAGTGAGGATAGAAATACTAAGAAGAATCAGACAAATACCATACTAAAAAACATAAGCAACATCAAAATGCATTCAAAACAGTGAAGTACAACAATCAATTTAAGAAACCCACTCAGGCAGTGAGGCAGCCAGTCACTAAAGGAAAGCCTGCCTGAAGAGAAAAGTTTTTGCCTGTTTGCAGAAAGACAGTAGAGCTAGTCTAACCTCCTGTGGGAGGGATTTCCAAAGTGTGGGAGCAGCAACAAAGAAGGTCCTATCCTGTGTACCCACCAAAAAGACCTATGAAGGTGCTGGAAGTGAAAGAAAGACCTCTCCTGATGATCTTAACACTCATAACAGGGATGCAATCTCGAATTTTAGCCCCAAGCTGTTTAGTGCTTTATAGGTAAGAACCAACACTTAGAATTCTGCTCAGAAATGGATTGGCAGCCAGTGGAGCTGTTGTAACAGAGGGGTTATGTGATCTCTGTAAAATGGGTGTAGCTGGCACACTAGTTTTAATTGTGCAAAGGCACTCCTGGCTACTGCCGATACCTGGGCATCCAGGCTCAGAGACAAATCCATGAGTTTTCAGAGAGAGTGCAACCCCATCTAGCACATGCTGCATCTCTGTTCCTTGACCTGCCATACAGCTTATGTGTCCCAGACCGGTAGCTATCTAAGCTCTGTTTAAAAGCTTCCAATGAAGGAGAGTTTACCACCTTCTGAGGCAGTCCATTCCATTGTTGAACAGCTCTTACTGGCAAGTTCAGTAGAAATGTCCTTTTTTGTAACTTGCGTTCATTACTTCAGGTCCTACCTTCTGGAGCTATAGAGGACAAACTTGCTGCATCTTCCTCCTCTGTTCCTGCTGCCTTCAACTTTTCCTAGCATTACTGTCTTTTCCAGCAAGTCTTGTTTTCACACGATGTACCCAAAATAGAGCAGGCTCAGTTTCACCATTTTTGCTTCTAAAGCAAATCGTACACAAGACATCGTCTCAAATATTGGAAGATGGCTTCCATATCACCTCTGTCTTTTCTTCTCCAGGCTATGCATGCTCAGCTCTCTCAACCATTTTGCAGAGGATATGGACCTTTTCTTATCCTGGTCACTCTCCCCTGGACATGTTCCAGCTTCTCAATATCCTTCTTAAATTGTAGCGCCCAGGACTAGACACAATCTTCCAAGTGAGGTCAGACTAAAGTTGTTATGTGCCATCAAGTCACCACCAACGTATGGAGACTCTATGAGTGAGCAATCTCCAAAGTGTCCTATCATCAACAGCCCTGCTCAGTTCTTATAAACTAAAGCCTGTTTAGAAAGTCAGTGCATCTCATATTTGTTTTTCCTCTTTTCTTGCGGCCTTCAACCTTTCCCAGCATTATTGTCTTGAAAGAAGTGCCTTCTCATTATGTGTCCAAAGTAGGACAGCCTCAGCATTTTTGCCTTCAGAGCTAGTTCAGGCTGGGTTTGATCTAGGTCCCATTTGTTTGTCTTTCTGGCAGTCCAGAGTATCTGCAAACCTCTCCTCCAGCACCACATTTCAATCAAATCAATTTTTTCCCTATCAACTTTCGTAATTGTCCCGCTTTCACACCCAAACATGGTGATCAGAAATACAAGAGTGTAGATGATCTTGGTCCTGGTCTCCAGTGACACATCCTTTCATTTGATGGTCTTTTCTAATTCCTTTATTGCCGCCCTTCCTAATCTCAGTCTTCTTCTGATTTCTTGGCTGCAGTCCATTACGTCCCTTGATCTGGACACTATACCTCTGGTGATGTAACTAAGCATTGCATTTGTTTTTTTGCTGCCATGTCACACATTTGCCTCATGTTTAGCCTGTGGTCTACCAAGACCCCTAGATCCTTTTCACATGAACGACAGCCAAGCATCTTGTATTTGTGCATGTGATTTTTCCTACCTTAATGAAGAACTTTACACTTCTCCCATTTTAGGATCAATAGTTGCAACTCATTTTGTTTTGGCCCAGTTCTCTAATCTTTTTAGATCATCTTGAATCCTGATTCTTCTCTCTGAAGAATTAGTTATCCTTTGTCAAATGCAAATTTGATGAACAACCCATCCATATCCTTATCCATGTCATTCATAGAGATGTTGAACAATACTGGGTCCAGGAGAGAACCCTGTGATACCCCACTTGTTACATCTCTCTAGGATGATGTGAAACTATTAATGAGCACTCTTTGAGTACAGTCCATTAACCAGCTACAGATCCTTCTAACAGTAGCATTGTCAAGCCCACTTTTTACCAGTTTGACCACAAAAATAGCTCTAGAACCATTCCTGGTATTGATGTCATGCTGACTGGTAGATAGTTGCCTGGATCTCCCCACTCTTCTCTGAAACTGAGGATGACATTTGCTCACCTCCAATTTTCAGTTACCTAATCTGTTCTCAAATAACTCTCAAAGATTATAGACAGAGGCTCTGATATTACAGCTGAATATTTCTTTAGTGGTACCCTTGGATGTTCTTCATCTCATTCAAGAGATCTGAACTCACTTAAAGTAACCCTATGTTCTTGTACCAGCTCTTTGTCTGTCTTGGGCAGCAGACCTCTCCTGACCTTCTTTATTCTAAGTTAATCACTGTTTTCAAAAAGGCTGCACTAACCAAAAATACAACTGATCAATGTCTCTATCCGAGACTCAAGGTAGGCTCCTTAGGCAATCCCAAACTGAACACATTCCAAGAAAGAGAAACCACATATAGAAACAAGCAAATTCCACTGGACCAGGAGTCTTAGGATAGACAGTCTTTTGGCCCATATTTAGTCATTATGATATCAGCCATGAAATCTTAATGCCAAAATGCTTAAATCTGAAATTTGAATTTTCTCACATATACCCTTCAATTATTAAAATGCCATTTTCATTAAACAATTGTCTACTTAAGACATAATAGATAGTAGTATGAAATTAAAATGGACAACATGTTTGGTCATTCATGTAAGCAGTTTTTTTTTCAGATTTCTGAATAACTGCACTTGAGTAGTACTACACAAGAAAAATGTAACATGATTAATTAGAAGAGAAACTGCCAACTTTTGGCAGTCCTTGGGACAATTTTTCCTGTTGCCTTTCCATTCCTTCCTGACAATACAGCTTCTATATTGTTTGGATGCTTAAAAAAACAAAAAAACAAAACACATACATTCATATCCCTGTCCATTCACACAAACCTCTTCCTATGAGCATTGTTCTGGGAGGAGTAGGTGGAAGCAGGGGGCAGATGATGTCAACAGAACAGATAGGATGTCAGGTGAAGATGGAATGCTCTGCCCTCTCTAACCAGCTGAAGACTCAGCATGATTGTTTTCTTACAAATAATACCTGTGGGTGTTGAAGCTGTTCAGGGAATCTATCACACACACTCTTTGAAGTTGCTGTTTTAATTCTGTAAAATTTATTCTGAATTAAGGAGTCAGAAGCAGAAATGCCAGTAGATGGTTGAGTAATTTAAAGGAAATATGTCAAATCCTACAAAGTCTTTAACAGAATAATTTTGTAAATATTTTCAAGGTTCTAAAATGCAATGACTTCAATATAATCAAGAAGTTTATTTATTATCTATATCTGATGATACAGGCTTATGAAAGTTTTGTTGATAGTTTTGCTACAAGAGACTAATGTAACTACCTTAAAAAAATTACTTCTATGTATTTTGAAACCAGTGTATGTTATTATCCCAAAGAAGGGACTGCCAACATTGGAGGCATTCAAGAGAAAATTAGACAACCATCTGTCAGATATACTTTGATTTTAGTTCCTGCATTGAGCAGGGATTGGACTCGATGGCTTTATAGGCCTCTTCCAACTCCATTATTCTGTGATTTTATGATTCTTTGAAATACACTGTAGCATGAGCTTACTATAGCCCACATCATACTGTGATAATTTTTCACCTGACAGTTATAACACTATCAACTGATACCTAGACAAAAATCATTGTATCTTATACTTTCCTCACAACTTGTGACAGTGAAAACACTTTCATACTGTAATCTAATTTCAAGGCCAGTAAAATGAGGACTGAAAATGTATGACAAAATATTCAAATGATGTACCTAGTTTTGCCATGCTCTATAGAATTTTCTGACAAAACAAAGAACTGTTTCCCATATACATGCATTCTCTATAAAAAAATAAACAGACCTTTCACTAGTACTGCTTACATAAATTTTTTCTGCTTAGAATAATTGCCCTTGCACAAACTCTAGATGGCAACATTGCACTTGCTGTGTTTCTACAGCAGGATGTAAGAGCTGGTGCCCACATATCCTCTTTATCAACATTTTATGTGCCACAGATCTATAGCTTCTTATTATAAGTGTAATGAAGCAGAAGTTATTGAAGCATTTTATTGATTGCTCAGATCACAAGTTTACTGTCATACTGAATTGGCACCTTAGTTGCTGAAGCAAACTGCTGACACCTTTTTTAAAAAGTGACAACTACATCTATTTCATGACCAGAAATCCATTTTCATCTCTATCAAGACAAGAATGCAATTTTCACTTCATTTAACTGATGTTAGGCCTGCTCAAGGCATGACACTTTGGAAAAGATACAAGTTTAAGGTTCTTTTAAAATACTTCTAGTAACTAGAATGCAGCTTGGTTGCATGAAATGTTTAGGCATTGCTCACACCTGTAAAGCAGCTTAACATGCTAAAAACATCAACAACCCCAAAACACACATTGAATCCTATCAAGACAGTGTATTTCTTCTGCCATATCAGAATTACTGGAATACAATTATAAGAAATTTTAGTAAGAGCTTATTGTGATGTTATAGCATTAGAAAAGTCTAGGTGCTCAACAACAAAAACCAAGTTTGTTTCAAGAGTAAATCATAGTTTCAAGTCCTTATCCCTTTCTCTTAGGCTACTCTCCATACAGCCAAGGACCACTGTAAACTCCCCTGTACCTCTACAGGCATTTTGTGTTTGTCCAATTGCTGATAATGTTTTTCTTCCACTAAGAATGTTTCAAATATTAGCCTACACTGCAATCAGTTGCAAAAATTATTTCACTATAATCTTTTACTATAACTTTTAATAAATGCTAATAATTTATTTGTATTATCTCCATTCTAAACTTATTCCTAAGTAACAATTTACCACAAAGTACTTCATTGTCACTGCAGATCTATGAATTTTAATGATACACTACAGATAAGTTAATTTTAATTCAGTACAGGACAACTATTATGTATAATGTCTCTGTAAACACAAGTTTCTATATGTTATGTACAAGCAATACAAATAATATAATAATATACAGTGATGGGTTCAGTAAGATAATTATTATGTAAATCTGACATCAAGGACAGCCTATGTAATAATCAGATTGTGGACATGCTGAGGTTATAAAAAACAAAAGTTATGAAGAGCATTTGTGATCCATGCCTAACCAGCAACACCAGAGGCACGTGTTTAACCACATAAATTGTATATCAAAGGGTGATAAAATGTCAAATAATGTAAAAATTACACCCAGAAAAATAATTTGCATGCAATTAAAATAGCAGTTTTATGTATTAAACATATTTGGCATAGACTCACTCCCTTAAGAAGAATGCAATCAATTACTGAACACAGTTTTTTTTTCTTTGCATATTATTGACTAACTTTCTCAAGCTGCTGACCTGTACCTAGAATCAATAATATTTTAGTAAGCATAACAACCAGCATAGCAAATAATAAAATATATGTAAGTTTCACAACTGGACAAGACTTTAGAGGGCTTTGAAAAGTTTTAAGTGTTGTCTAGGCTGAAATTGGACACTGTTCTTTCTCATAAAGCTTTAGCTTGATATTATAACTGTAGCTATTTTTATTTGAAAGGATTAAAGGTACAAAATGCTTGTGACAAGAACTTCTACTGGATCTCCTGCTTACCCTTTATGTCACCTTACCCATGTTGTGTGTCTCGTTGATCTTAGTGACAAACAGAACTAATTATTTGCTGTGTGATTCTAAAGGACAAAAATGGTTACGAATCATTAATATCATTTAAAAAGGTATTTTCAGTCATCTGTTTGGCCTCTATTTAGTTGTGCTGGAGTTGTGAATGACAGCTTCCCTGCTTGAAGCAGAGGGAATGCACAGCCTTCCTTATTCTCTGACGGTACCATGGCCTTTTCACACGTTCCTTCCACAGCAGTGTTTGTCCCCAAACACTGGGGCTCAACACAATGGCATTCCTGCTCAACACCCCCACCAACACCACAAGTACGTATCAAGAATGCTAATGAGACAGACAGCTCCTGCACTGGAAGTGTTAACTACACTCTATGCTTGCATGTTTATGCTACTTCTCCATTTGGTAAGGAATTTTAATATTCCTGGCATTGTGTGCTCTTGAATAATTTCATCATGCTAGGATCTCTGTCTGGGGAAAATAAATTTAAATGCATAGTGTTAAAGCATATTAGCTAGTTTATAAAGTTTGTAGTTACATGTAGAAAAGAACACATTAGCTTTTTGATAAACAAATCAAGAAAGGAATAGAGTTAAACACAAATGCTAGTTTATATCTTTCTCTTTCTCTCTCTCACCTAAACCCAGTATGTTCAGAGATCTCATAAATTCAACAGTCTTCACTGATTCTAAAGGTAAAACTCACTAGCTGAACATCAAACATCTGAATCAGATTCACATAGAATGCTTTCAGAGCAAGATTTACCAGAATTACCAGAACTATATTTTAAATTTAGAAAATGTAGGGCAATTGTTTTCAATTACCTCAGATCATAGAAAGCCTCAGACTAACCCCAATTCCTTTTAGATTATCACATACATTTTCAGTGAAAGACAGATAAAAATAATTCACTCTTTATAACACAGACATTGAAGTAGGAACTGGGTCTTTTTATGAACTGAGTATTTTGACTTGATTCAAATCTTTCTTCCAAAAGGACAGGACTCAACATGCTGGTAGTATACTTACTAACACTGATAAGTAAACGAGACTTGAAGAGAAAACAATATGAGCAGTTTTGATTGCACTTTGTGCATGTTAATATAGACTCACTGGAAATTACAGAAACTGTTATAATGGAACTATCTGATGTACTTTGACGTTGCCACTATACTGTACTCCTGAAAACATTTTCTCTGCATTCACACATTAATACTCCAAAATCCAGTATCAAAGGTATTAATCAGCATTTGAATGCTTTATGTTATTTTGTTTTTAATGAACAAGGGGGAAAGAGAACATCATAAAAATAAAGGAAAAGTAGAGCTCCATAAAACAATAGTTAAGCAACAATCATCAGCTTTTTTTGAGAACACATCAGTAGTACATCAAAATATGAAACTCCCCAAACAGTTTACCTGGGCAAAAGGAAAGCCTCCAAAGCCTTTTGACCTAAGCTAGTTAAATAATGGTGTGGAAAACTAAGAGTGTACGTGCTAAATGCTTATGACATGTTGCCAGTGCAGCCATATTCTGTTTTTGGAGGACTGACTGGTCTCAACAATCAGAAAACCTTCTGATAAGATCAAAACAGTATTGCTGGCAGTTTCACAGTTTGTGAGCAGCATAGCATGCTTAGACTGGCGCTTTTGCTGATGCACAAGGGAAGACAAGGGCTGCAATTGTGCAATGGGGCATACCTTGACATAACTGCAGATTGTACCCACAGTTACTAGTTAAAGGGTGACAATGGCCTGTTATTAAACTGGCCTGCAATCCAAAGAGGCCTGTGCAAGTGCTCAAAGGTCTTACACGAGTAAACAGGGAGTCTGTTTTTATCTTCTAGCTATACTCCTTGAACACATTCAATACTGCTACCAAGGTTCCCCTGCACTTCAAGATTCATAAGAAACTGCAGCTAGAGGAAACATCCACAAAAATATATATTGCGTATAAAATATTGGACATTGCCTTTTGATCTTTGCCATATTTCTCTTACTTATATATGAAGGAAAAGGAAAAGAGGCAAAACAATTATTTCAGAATATATATAACCAAAATGTAGTGATTACTAACTTGCTGAGAATTTAAACTTCTATTGTAAAATTCACAAGAAGTATTAAGAGGGAAAACATTACTGAATATGGACTTCAGTGCTATGTATTCCTCCTATACTGTATAACATATAGCTTACAACTAGCAGTGGCCACATTTCTTAACCCAGCTGTAACTTTTATATAATTAATGTTTTAATAGTAAAAACTGAGATATTTGTTTTTTGACCATTCATATGTTTCAGAACAACTCTCAAAAGTTCACTACTAGTAATTTATGACTCTAGAAAAGTGCAATGTTAAAGAGGAACACTAATTCTCTAATGCTGTATCCTTGACCACATGTTGCTCTTTCTAAGTTCAATTATTATTTATCATTTGAAATTTCTTTAATTTTTCATATATTTGGTGTCGTATTTGGAGCACTTTTCCTATACAGTATATCTACACTTATACTTTATCCAAAGGAATAGAGAAACTCACAGTATGCTACAGAATAGCATTAATATACATGTAAAAATCAAGAAAGAGAAATACTAATTTAATCTAGTTATATATTTTCTAAAACTTTGAATTATTGGCTCTCTCTGTGTGTGTGTGTAATGTCATCTTACTGTGAGGTGGTAGATCATATATATTTCTCTATGTTTTGCATTGGTATTGCCTTAGAGATAAAGTAAACAATTTAAAATTGATGGTTCCATAGGTGTTCCCCCCTCTTCTGTTAAAATATGTAAAGCATTTGTTGAAATAGCAACATCTATATTATCTCATTCTATATTCTTAGTTACTGTAGATCACCATTCATTCAGAATCAAAACAGTTCATTCCAAAGTAAATGTTCATTTCTCTTTATGGACTTGACAGCAGGAGGTGCTATATAAATGGCATGACTGACATCTGTTTCTTCCTGTCCTTCTTACACAGACCCCTCAGAAAATGAGAGCCTGATGAATTCATAGTTCAATATTGTGGCCTGAGATCTCTTGTAAATCTTAGTTTGAGATGTAATATTCATTTCTGATCTCAAATTTTAAATGTTTTCTATCCAGAAACATGTGTGTGTGTGAGAGAGAGAGAGAGAGAGGGAGAGAGAGAGAGAAAAAAGGTTTGCATGTGTCCTTTCAAGTTCAGGTGAATTATACATATATACATGCGAACAGATGTCAAATTATTAGGAAAAGAAAAAGATACATGCATTGTGGGCAAAATATAAAATATAGTTGTCTATAAAACCAAGGAAAAATAGATTTCTGTATATAGAATTCAAATGCATTTCGAAGCTAACTTGCCTATTGCAGATGACTCTCCCCTCAGAAGAAAACATTAAGAGAATGGAAATATTTCTTTGGTTATGTTTATATATTTTTACATTAAAAATATCTTAAGTATATTTCAGGTCAAGGTATTCTAACAGTGATTTAAAAAAAAAAAGTGAGAAGCACTATGAAAAACTGCATATGATGTGTTTAACTATAACTGATCCTAAGCAGAAATAGCTATATATAATTCTCACAGAAGTCTGCAGCACAAAAAAATGAGACATAATATCCCACACTGAAAGACATACACAATTGTCTCCATCATTGTTGGCTTTGAAATTATAGGAGAAACATTTCATCTACCTATCGAGTACAGCAGCTCATGCAATACATGTCACCCTTCCTTATGACACAGTGCCAATCATAGCCTTTTGACAAATAGTACATTTAAGAATGAAGAAGAAAAAGCAGCGTTTTAAAGACTTGGATAACTCACCTGTTCACAGTAGTTTTTTTCAGATTTTAATCGTTGGTGTAAGGCCAACAGTACTCCTTGGATATACATCTTTGCTCCAAAGGGGCTGAAACCTTCTCCCTTAGACACCCAAAGAGGTCCTCGCAGAGGTGTGATGGAATTTTGCAGACATTTGTCAAGCAGAGGAACTATATGAGTGAAGAGAAAAGAAGACTTTCTTTTGACCCTGCTGAAACACATCCCCAAACTCAGAATTCTTAACATCTATTATTGATATCTGACCTGGGTTAAGTCTTAGAAAATCAGATCCTGTATTTCTAGTGGCCACCATGAAGGATGTACTTATATTGAGACCCCCCCATGTAAGATTCATAAGCCTTGTGAGCACACCTGAATAGTTTTGAAGTGTGTCTAACTAGCTGCACAGAGTGTCATGGTGTGCACTGATTGCCTTATCTTCTCATTTATCACAGATGAGTTGGAACCAACCTTGCTGAAATCTACTGGCATTGTCCTCATAAAACTGCAAGATCCATGTTATTTCAGAGCATAGTTTCCTGTCAAGAAGTGTATATATTTACAGATCAAACGTTCTACACATCTTATAATTCTTAAAATATACTGAAGTTTTCTAAGGAAATTTTGTTATAATCTATTTTCCCATAACTTGTGTGGAAAACAAGCGCTTCCTCAGCAAAAAGAAAGAAAGAAAGAAAAACCCCTTAATGTAGTTATAATTTGTTAAGTGGAAAAACTATAACAGATTGTATATAACACTAAACAGTACATAGGTTATCTTTCTTCATCATTTGCCCTCCAGAAATGAAAAAGCAGACAAATATTTCTAAAGAATGACAGAACTGTAAATACACACATTATATATAAATATATATTTTTTTATTTATAAATTGTAAATGTTACTTATTTTATGAATACTCCATATATGAACTGCCCAATGCAGAACAGCCAAGTACACTGATATCAGTATATACCAAAGACAAGATCTGTTTACTTTCCTTTTTTTGTTTTGTTAGAATTATTTTCAAAATAGAAAGCAAACTTATTATGCATTATTATGGGCTCATAACATAGGGATGATAAATCTCACTACTTACGCATTAATAAAAACTGGAGAATTTCCCCAGAATGTAGTAGAAAACTGAGTGCCCCCACCTCATCTACATTTCAGATTGTGTTTTTGAATGTGCTAAATCATGAATGTACACCAGCACTAACAGGTCTTTATATGAACACAGCTTGCACAGTGCTGATCCCTTCCCACCAACTGTCCTGATTCATCTGTGAAATCCTTGTGAGTCTTTATAGAAATTAAACCATGAGGATGGGAAGAATGGGAGAGGTTGTTTGGGGTGTGTGTGTGGAGAGCTTGTATTTCTGTGAAAAGGTAATTGAAGAAGAATGAGGGGAAACTAGAAGTAGCATCACAGATAGAGGGAAACAGGCTGACTATGCGGGGTTTCCTGGCAATAGAGGTATAGTGCTTAATTTCTAATAAGAGAAATGCAAGTGTGTGTACGAAAAATAGCATATGTGTAAGAAAGAAATATATTATCTCCCTGTAAGCCTTGCTTTGTAAACTCTTTATATGGAAAACAGAGACTTTTGTTTATGAGTGAAAAGTGAAAGGCCATTCTGTGTATGCTCAAATATGCACTGTTTATTGTAATCAGGTGGGAAAGAGGAAATACACCATTGCTCAGTGGTGAGGAGAAATAATTAAATTTGGTCTAAATAAACCACTGCAATTATTTCTGCTTAAGATTCAGTGACTAAACTTGAGTTAGTTGTTTTTTGCTATGCATTTAATATCATTTTCTGGACATTCTTAAGTAGCTTTCACAGAACTCTTTTTCTTTTTCCACTGAGGCCACTCCTTTTTTGCTTGGGCTTCCTGTTAAAGGAAAGTCACTGCTTGTCTGCAGTCCCCATCTTTGCTAACTCCAAACTCTCCTTTTAAAAATGTCAAATAGCAAGGGGACATCTTTTGGAAACATGCACACAACATGTTTGTAGAGCTTTGGGTCTGATATAGCTATTCTTCAGCAGGTTTCCTACTCCAAGGAAAGGGTTTGAAAACTGGAACATAGCTTTATACCCACAATTCAAAACTCCAGGAAATGGCCTGGTATTGTTGCACAACATCATGCCCATCTTGCCAGTAGGAAAAAGGATGCCAAGCTTTACATACCGAAGAGCAGCCTGAAGATTGACAACACCAATAGCAGCAGTCAAGATGTTCTACAGGATACCCTCTTGTGTTCACTACCATTCACACTTGTCGAATAACAGACATGACAATTGCTTTGTGTTTGTGTGAGAAGTGGATAACTAACAAAAAAAGGACTCTGTTTCTGGGATTTTTCCCTTGCGTGGTATCACTTTGTGAATTATTTGGTTTATGAATGTGAGATACAGAAGCACAATATCCCACATTCATTAACCAGAGACTTGTTGAAGAATTGAATTGAAAACACAGATATTTGTCCAACTAATCTTGTAATGAATAATGAAAAATTACAGAGAGAGAATCCATAGAAAGAAAATGGCACATGACCATAGGCTGCATAATGGTGCTTCTGAGGCTCTGTACTGTTAGTAATGAAAGAAATCCTTTTGCCTTTTCAGTTTTTTTTTTTAATTTCAGTCCCAGGTCTGGTCAACATTGCCAATAACGAAAGGTTGTGAAAGCTGCTATCGAAACCATCAGAAGGATAAAGGTTCTCTAGCCTTGTCTACAAGAGGAAGAGGGATTTACCCACTGGAGGTGGGATTGTACATACTACACTGGTCTACAGCACTAAAAGATTGATTAAGAAGAAGTAACAGGTCAGATATTAATGGTTTCATGGTTCTTGCATTGGGTCTTGAAGAATCCTGTCTTAACAGGTGAGAAGTAGAAGCAGAAAGATTGGCAGTAGGATTGGGAACTAACTAAAAATGCTTGGGAAGAAACATGACATTCAAATCAATATTTATACACAGTGTACTACCTATAACATCATAATTAATATGTTATTAATTCATAACTCTCTCAAGGAAAAAATAATACCTTTTACATACTAGTCTTCAACCAATCTACAGAGGTAAACACTCAGTGCTAAGCACACTAAAATATACTGAGATCAGTGTTACCTCTTTCCAATTAATGTATTTAGAACTAATGAGGTGCATGAGAGACAAAATAACAAGGTCTCTATCTATTAATCTATCTGACTATATCTGCTGATGGGACCTAAATGCAATTGCTAGTTTCAGCTAGAATAGATTCATTGAATCAACTCCTGAGTGGTAACTAAACATTTAAGTAGATTCCAGTGATCCAACTGGTAACCATGTTAGTCTGTTTCAGTATGTGTAACCAAACAACAACTAACAAAAGCAAAGTATTGCAACACCTTTAAGACTAAACAATGCATTAATATTAGCTTTTGTGGAATCCATTAAAGCTTCTGCTAAAATACATTTGTCAGTCTCATACATATTGATCCAAAGAGTGTCAGCCACCAGTTTCCTGAATTCCTTGGGAATCTGAGCCTTCTTGGCAAAGGCAACCAGGCTTTGCAAAAAGCAAAGTATCGATTACCGTATTTTTCCGTTTATAACATGCCCCCATTTATAAGACACCCCCCAATTTTCTAACCCCAAAATTAAGAAAACATAGCTTTGAGGCTTCAGCCTCTGAGCTCAGAACGTCAGACATTTTGTCTCTGTTGAATCTTGAGCCTACAGGCTCCACCTCCAAGGAGGTGTGTTCCAATTGGTTTGTTCAGGGTCAGCTGACGTCAGTTCCATAAGGCTCCTGATTGGAAGAAGCTAAGTCACCTGCCTGTAGGAAACTCAGCCTCGTGGCTGAAGGGAGTCTGTTTACAGAGGCATGTGCCGTTTTGTTCTCTTCTCAGCTATCTCAGCTTACTCCTGTGTAAAAGATGCCCCTCAATTTTTAGGGTAATGATTTTAGGAAAAAGTAGCATCTTATAGATGGAAAAATACGGTACTTTGAATGGCTAATATCTGACATCTCCAGCAGGAAAGAGTGGGTTGATATTTGATACTTGAATACAGGAGATGTTCGAGTATATTTGCAGATTCTGATGATTACTATGATTCATAACTGTGTGGCTCAGAAGAATCCCCCTTGTCTGAAAAATGCTAGCCTTCCTGTCACTTTGGATGCTGCTGACCATGTAAAGCTGAATAGTCACAGGAAGCTGCAAGGTAAGCCAAGTTGTAGAAGGAAATGTAGAAACCTATACTAGATGGATAGATATTGCCATGATTACTACTAATAGTACCAGTTTCAGATGAGACAAAACTGGAAAAGATGGGAAAACCAAGGGAGTATGACAGGTTACTGTTGCACCAGAGATTATATGAGTAATGGTACTTCTGTGGCTGATGTTCTGACTGTTTGGATAGCAGCACCCAATACTAAGTGAGTTTACATCACTGTAGATATCAACTCAGAAAGCAATTGTAGAACCAAAGCAACCAGAGTATCAAGATCAAATGATGATAAGGTTAGGTTAAATATGACAGGGATGACAGCATAGAATTCAATGTCAATGGTCATACCTGTCTCAATTATGCCTGGTCCATGTATAGAACCAGGTGTTTGGCAAGGCTGCTAGGGAACTGATGTTCCCATCTATAAGAATGGGTCATGACTGATGCCATCTTCAGAAGGAATAGTAATCAGTCTCCCATACAGACCGCCTCAAAAGAGTGGTGAGTATAATGTGAGGCAGGAGAATATTCTCAAGATTGTAATCTAGTGCTGGTAAATTTGAACTGAAAACTGTTGGATTGGTACTGAAGCTGAGGTAGTGCTGACTCAGCATAAAAGGGACATTTATCTTACCCTCTGAAAGGATGCTTGTTGTTGCTGGAAGTTTGACAATGTGGACCAACATCATTCAGGGTGCATCTTCCGAAGTAGCAGAACTAGTTAATTGAGGAAAATCAAGTCTGGTGGAGATGGTGAGTTTTTGATCTGTACACCCAGATCTGACAGACAATTCTGAACATGCAGATTGGAGTGTGGAGGACGGAGAGTTAAGGATGAAGAAAATGCGAAGAAGATATTTTTCTGAGTGATATATCTTGCTAATACAGTTACTTCATTTCCTTCTTTTTGGGTTCCTTCACCAATGGAACTACTGATCTTTTATCTTCACTGCAGTGTCTGTTCCGATTACTGATGCAATAGCTGAAATACTGTTGCAGTTACTGTAATTGCTGTAAATTAAGAAAACTTAGGAGACCTTGTGTTGCATGCTGAGTCATGTGATTCAATATGCAACAGATAATGTTTACAGAGATTTCTCAACATGGCAACTCGCTACCAAAAGTGATGCCATTTGCACAACAACTTATCAGGATTTCAGCCAGTGTCTGGTGTTGAGGTCTTGTACCATAGCTGAATCTGAGGAATCAAAGTTGAATCTGTCAATTGTGTAGGCATCAGGAATACTGAAGAAGACCAAGATTGTTTATACATTGCAGTGGATGTGTGTGTTGTTGTTTAGCAATTATGGCTGAAGACTGTTCTTTCACAAAGACAGACCCAAGTTGTGTGCCAGTTTCTTTTTGGCCTTTATGAATAAGTGTCAGACAATACTTATAAGTCTCTGTGTCATGAAGTTCCTCCAAACAAAGAAAGGTACTTAGAGAGGCTGTCAGTTAGTGAAATCTTCAAAATGTACATACTGTACTTCTTGCAATGATGCTTTCATGCTATGAATTTCTTGAAAAACTGCCCATGATAGAGTAAGAAAAAAACTATGATTGAAAACTATTTATATATACTGTACATATCTCTAAGATGACAAAAGCTGAGAAAAAGGGAAGGAACTATGTACAATTATGAAACACTCACCTGAAAAGAAAGTAGCAAAGAGAATTTCCTGAACAAAGGTCCATGGGAGGTAGACAAAACAGAGCTGAGGTAAACTGGTGAGCACTGACGTGCACAGTGCAGTGGCAAGACTCACATCAGCTCAACTCTAAAAAGTTCCAGATAGGTCTGCACAGATGCAAGAACAGAGTAATATGAATCACAAAGACTACAAAGAAGTCTAAGTGAAATGCTGTTGTGTTTTATTCTGCTTCTGGTGTTTCATTCTTTTGGTACGTAGGAGATATTCTATCCCCCAAATAACACTGGGCAAGATAGTTTCAAAAGCCACTTTATGTTTGAATCTGTCAGTGGCCCTGTTAGACCAACCATGTTTTAGGTCTGATGCAGGTGAATTGGTGGAAGTGCTAAATTACTGTAGTAAAGGGCTAGTTACCAGGATTAAGGATAATATACTGAAGCTCAATCTCAGTTGTTCTGGTTATCTGTGCTCTGCTAGCCTCCAAGTTTTACTGCTAAACTCATTTTATGTGGGGCTATTTTCTAAAGACTGGAAATCTGAATTAGCTCAAAATACAATGATGACGATGCACTACCTGCTACTGAATACCAGGTTCTGCACCAACACGCATGGATGATGTGAAAAATGTTAGGCTCACTACATCTGACACCAGCTGTGATTTAATACACACACATCCCTGCACCTCCAATAGAAACACTGGGGGAGATGGTTTCAAAACCCACTTTATGTTCAAATCTGTCAATGGCCCTGTTACACAGGGAGCAAATATTTCATCAGTTCTTAAACAACTCCACTGCTTCCCAGTGAATTTACAGACAGGTGGGTCTTTATCCTAAAAGCCTTTGTTGTTTGGGAACTGAACACTTGAAGGATTGTTACTGCCACATCAACCTGAGATTTCATTGGGGAGAGGTAGTATTTATGTTGCAGTGCTTCATTTATGGAATTCAGTCATAGAGGCTTGCCAGGTATCTTTTCAGAATTCGCTTCTGAACCAGGAAAAGGCATTTCATTTTTGTAAGGCTTTAAATCACTACTAATACTCTTTACATTTTATAATATTTTGTTTTAATTAATTTAACAGAATACAAACCCGTATTAAAAATTCAAAATCTCCCTAGCATAGGCATATAAAATAGATATTAATTTTTTTAAAAGTTATTGTGCTTGTCAGGTCTTTGGATGTAATTCACTTACTTTCCTCAGAAAGAGGGCAGGCAGAACCTGACTTTCCAATCCTGTCTTCCTTCTCTCTAACCCTCCCCACCCAACAAAGTTGTGTCAAGGGTCATACACCCTGCTGCATAAAGTGATCCATGATGGATCCAGGCCTTAAGGAACTGGGGAGATAATATAAAATGAAAGAGACACCTTCCGCTATAGTCATATTGTTGTGGAATTGTAAACAGTGATATATCAGGGGAATAAAATGAGGAAAAGGGTAGGCAGTGACAACTATATTACTAACAATAGCTATCTATAAAACAGTTGGTTTGATTATGTTGCATTTATTTAGTTTTTAACTAGATAACTACATAACTATTGCTAATGAACCAACTAGATTAAAGCTAAAAGGATGTCTTAATGCTGCACAACACATACAGTTGCAATATGGAATGTGAGAAGTGTGAATCTAAGTAAATGGGAAACTAAAGCCAAACATTGCAGTACATAATATGAGCAAAAGAAAATGAACTGGAATAGGACATTTTCAGTTAGACAAGGACAATGTGTTACACTCTGGAAATGACAGAAGAAACAGAGTAGCTCTAATATTGAGGAAAGATGTAACACAGGTAGTTAGGGGCTACAATGCAAGGTCTGTCCTCACAATATCAATCAGGCTTCTTGGAAAACCTATCAATATAACAATCATTCAAGTCTGTGCTCCAAATGCAGATACTGGGAAAAAAAGAAGGGAAATTGAAAGCTTTTATGTAAGTATTCAGGAGGACACACATCAAAACAAGACAGGCTGATAATTATAGGTGATTGGAATGCAAAAGCAGAAAACAAAGCAGAACCAAATGTCGTTGGAGAAGTGCTTGACGTTCAAGCTACGTTCAAGCTAGATTCTGAAAAAAAAAGAGCCACTGAAGATCATATCACAAATATACATTGGCTACTGGAGTGCCTCAAAGAATTTAAGAAAAAGGTCAGTCTATGCTTTACAGATGACAGCAAAGCCTTTGACTGTGGATCATAAGAAGGTATGGATTGCTCTGAAAGAAAGGGATGTGTCTCAGCACTGAATTGTCCTGATGTATAATTTATTCCCTGAACATGAAGCTACCATTAAGACAGAATATGGAGATACAGAATGATTTCCTACAAGTAAAGATGAAAGACAAAAGTGTATTTCATATCTCTATCAGAACATATCATATGGAAAGTCAAACTAGATTCAGATGTAGGTGCAAAGAAAATTGACAGAAGAAAAATCAGTAACTTAAGATACACAGATGACACCATTTTACTGGCAGAAAACAGCAATGATTTGAAACAACTTCTGATGCAAGTGAAAGAAGAAAGTGCAAAAGCAGAATTACAGTTAAATATTAATCATGATTACAGAAGAACTACATAACTTTAGTGTTAACCATAAAAAAACTTAAATTGTTGAAGATTTTGTAGTCTGTGTAAGTCAAAGATGAATTTACCTCTGACTTATGTAAGTCAGAAGTTACTTGCCCACATGCAACAATGACAAATAATTTTTTTATTATTATCATATCACTAGTTGGTCACAAGCCTGAAATATCCATTAATTCCCTTCCTGGCACTTGTGTCAGGTGTCAGATGTGAAGAAGGAATTGGAAAAGAAAACCTGAAGGAGCTGGTTCATATTTTTCAATCTATGTCTCTCTGTAGATTTTCTCATGGGCACAGTACAAGAGTTACATAAGATACATGATATTTTTTAAAACAAATACCTGGAAAAATAATGAAAGAAAATATTATCCTTGACTTTTAACTTTAAAAAAATTAAAGAGTACTTCACCTTGTCTTTGACAAATAACTTCTAAATAGTCTTCTAAATTGTTTCATTTTCATTGTAAACAGTGAGCATTTGCAATCAAGTCATGTAACTTGTCAGATAAATTATTTCCATACTATTTCAGTAATGGTAGTGCTATTCACAGAAATTGATGTACAATATTCAAAAGTGTGGTCTGCAGACTTGGGCTGAATGATGGAGAGAACACATGTTATGTTTAAATGATCCCGACATATTTTACTCAAACAAAACTAATCTAACATCTGTTGTGTACTTTTGTTTACGTGTTTTATGTCAAATCTTATTGTCCCCAAGGTACTTCTGAAAGATGCTTTAGCAGTCACTCTCTTAAATACCGATGCCTATCTGAATTTGGATTTTTCCACTATTGAACAGAATGAGAAGCACACGATCGCTGTACTTAAAGCTATCTTCACAGCTGCCTTGTTTCTTCACTGATCCCATTAAATTGACTGCATATGCCTGTGGGGTCTGCAGTGCTACTGAACAAGACACTGATTTGTACTGTGCAAGCAAACAGTACATGGCCTTATTTGGAACAAAATATTTATTTGGTCATTTTATATTTTGCCTAGGTAAAATTAAATTTAGGTACTTAGGTCTTCTGGCCTTTGCAGATGTTAATTGTTTAGATGTTCATGAATAGTAAGGCTTAAATATGAGTTAGCAAGCATGAAATCCTATGAAATTCCTTCATTTCTAAAAAGCTACATGAGTCATGTCTTCTCTAAAACTGAGTGAAGTCACTGTGCATTAAATATGCTGGCACATCTTCTGCTTGAGCAAGTGGACCAAAATGGTGTGAATTGTTAATGCCTTGCTGCTTTGGTTCACGGCTTGTGATTGATCATTTGTAACTATATCTACTCCTTGTTCCATGAAATCAAGTATGGAGTAATGGGTTCATCAGATTTTTGGGTTAAATTGAGAGTGAAGAGGTACTGTGTGTGGAAATAAGAGTTGCCATGTTCGGGGCTGGCCTTGTAACAGCATGGATTCTAAAGGCGATATTCAAAACCACTTCACTCATCATACGCTTACTGATTCTGAATAGGGCCCGTTTGCAGGGGACATTTGGTAGTTTTCCAATAGACTTTATGCCTCTTCTTACTTCTATCATTCTACATACTTCTTCTATAAATACATTAGAATAAATAAATTAGAAATAACCTTCAACTTCATAACCCAATCCTCTTTCATTCTTGCCACCAATAATACACCTAGACATTTCTGTATCTCAGACAATACAAAGGCAATTCAGCAATTTAACTTCAAAACAACATCAACACTGTTCTTGTGAGTCTCAAAGCAAAGAGAGGGAGTTATGCTAGCCTAACAGCTATTTCTTAGCTCATTTCCACAAACTAGTGACATTTATTTCTTGTGATTACCTGCTGCAACATGTTAAGTGATTATGTAAAGTGATGAGTCACATCATAGGAAATAAAAACTGGTCTTCAGTAAAAAGTAATATTAAATATAATCTGCTAAAACACTTCCATGTCCTATTGACTTATATAGAAGAGAGATAAATAGGTATCCAAATATCACCATCTGAATTTTTTGCATGCTTAGGTTTTGCTAGATCTTTACCTGTATTTCTTGAACACTTGAAAAACACAATTATTCAAAACACTTACTGATTTTGCATGTAAAGCTACTCCATATGTTTTGTGATAAGTACTCACCCATAATTAACCTTGATTAAATGAAAGTAAAACAGATCAACTGCACTAGTAAGTACAATTGCCAGAAGCTAGTTAACTGCTTTTGCATTCTAGACTGCCAGAAGCTAGTTTCTACTTTTGCATCCTAGATTGAATAAATTATGATTATAACTAAGTGGGCTCTGATCCACAAAAATACATGCTGTAATACATCTTTTATTCTTCGGCAAAAAATGAGTGAATATTCATTCTTTATTACAATCATATTGGCCATTAACTTTAAAATACAAAACAAGAACAAGAATTGCATGCATACAGATTCCTCCCCCCCCCCCCCCCCAAATATTATGTGTAATAATCAGTACACAATCAGCCTCTTCTCTGGGCGTCCTTGTAAACTAAGTAACAGACGATAGATTATGCAATTTCTCAGAATAAAAGTCACAATGTACACATGCATAAACGTTTCAGAAACTCCAAATTTACACTAAAACAAAGGTTTTATGTACAAAGGAGGCTTGCTGAAGCGGATTCCACACCTCCCCATCCTTCCCATGTCAATCTCTCCAGACCCCCATAAGGTACCATAGAGGGGGTTGAAGACCCTGTTGAATCAGATGAATTGCAAAGTAAAGGAAGGTCCCTGAAAACCAAGTATGATAATCTGTGAGCATTGCCCCTGTGTTAAGAGAAAGGCAAATTCTGGATCTAACCCATTCTGTCCTCAAATGGAATTTTCAGAAATATATTCTGAAATGCTACTGATAGTAAAATATTAAGTCGTGCACACATAGATGCTCTATAAACTTGGTTCTTTAAAGGAAAACAAATAAAAAGAAGGACCACAATCAGATAAAATTCAATGAGAAAAAATGCGGAGAGTTCAGCTTTTTATACTATATTTTGCAGGTAGTTGTTTGTAGAACATGTTGCTCCCACAAACTGGCATCAGATTTGTGTAAACTGGAGCTTGGGTACAAACTTTGAAGACATTCTTTAAGCAAACTCTACCCCTCCAGTAAGAAAAATAAATTAGATTAAGAAAAATTCATTTGTGCACTGTTTTTCAAACAGAATCCATATTAAAAGGTTTTAATTTCCCCTAGACATAAATGCTGACTGATGGAATTCTAGTACAATAAGCATATACCATTTTAAGATTATTATTTTTAATTACTTCTCAAGAAGAGAAAAGTCTCCACATTAGACTATGACAGAAAGGGGAAAAAAGAAAGAGAACTCGTGCCCGGTGGCACTGTGCCAGGCACTTTTTGTTTTCAGTGTTACACCTGAACATGATGGCTCTACTGTCTAAATGAAATGGTTTGTTCTTGCTTGCAGTGCTTCCCCCCCCCCCGCTTCTATGTACCTTCAAATACATGTGTATATGTATAATATACTTATTGTGATAATTTGGAATTTAGCCAGTAACAAATGTATCACTAGAGATCAACAGTGACTGACACCTGGAAATCACACCGTTGAGTTCAAAACTAATGATTTAATTTACAAATAAATTAGACAATGAGTTAACATTTTCCAGTTCTTAATATTAACAATACTGGTTACTCTTCAAATTTAGAAAATTAACAGTAAAAAATTAATACATTTGAAAGCTCTGTTGGTATGATAACTGTATTCTAAATATTTGAAAGGCCATCACAATGAAGATGAAACAAGCCAGTTTGTATTGCTCCAGAGATCAGGAACTGAACCAAAATAAAGGAGATTCCAACTAATCACCAATCATCAGTTCTTCGATGATTAGATAGATAAATTGCTTGGCACTGGATAGATTACCTCAGAAGGTGGAAGGCTCTTGGGAGTTTTTTAAACAGAGATTAGATGACCATCTGTTAGAGATGCCTTAGCTCTGCATTTCCTGCATTGGCAGTAGGTGTTTCTGTGACTCACCCAAGATGGGATCAAGACAAAAATGGCAGAGCAGAAGTTTATATCAAATTATTATACCTGATGATGAATTATTCTTCTGACCACACAGAGTAGAGATTCTCAACTGATGAACTATAGTTATTTTGACTTCAGTACACTGTAAATATAGCTACTTCAATTCAGAAGAGCTTTGTATTACAACAGACTACCTAAAAACTATGAAAAAATGGTAGAGGTTCCTGCCCTGTGGCCCCCCAACAGTTTCCTTTTGATGAAAGGGATACCAAGGAAGCGTCAGGACTCTTGGGGGGGGGGTGTCAGAAAACTTTAATTTACAAAAAATCATTGTGGCTAACAATTTAAATGGCATAAGTTCCATTACTATATTTCAGCGAACAAGTGAAATATTACTAAACTGGATGAAGCATACAATTAATATATTAAATGAGAGGAAAATATATAAGACTTCAAAGTGCGTGCACAGATAGCTATAAGGCAGGGATGGACAACTATATCTTGTAGGTTGCATGTTGCCACCCAAAGGCCCAGATGCATCCCAGGGCTTCATACATCCAATGTTTTTTAAAAAACATATTTTTCATGCCCAAAATGTTCCCTTGCACACTATTGGAAGCACAGGGGGCAGTTTGGGAATGTTTATTCCCTGGCCCCTAACATCCTCTATTATTTCTTTTAACAATTGCTACTAAAGTTTCTTGGGGGTTTTGTGTGTTTTTTGGTGGTTTTTTTTTGTGAAATCACTGTATGTGAAGCAGGGAGTTCTTGATTTTTATTTTATTTAAGGAAACAAATTAATTATTTTGCTGCTTAATTAATAATTTAATAAATCAATTCATTGTTTAGTAACACTTATTTTGAATAATATATGTTTAAAATTAATTAGCCACTTTAGCCATGCCCCTTCCCACTTCAGCAATGCCCCCGTGGGAGTGCAGCTCCTGAACTGCCAGCTAAAGTGAAGAACAGCCTTTGGTCCCACTGAAGATGCTCACCTCCACTAGAAGATCTCCTAACACATTGTTTCATGTAGCAGAACTACATTAAGGGCAAAAGCTGAGGAAGACTAGTAGGTACATTAGAAACAAATTCCAAATCTTATCTTGTCTACACCTATGTAAAAACTTTGTGCCAGATTTGTGCTGTCTTGAAAACAAATGATGCATTTGCAAATGTTGTAGATGGCTCTAAACCAGTGTTTGGTATCAGTAATGGACTGGATGAGGGTGAATAAACTGAAACTTAACCCAGACAAGACAGAGGTCTTTCTGGTCAATCGAAAAGCAGATCAGAGAATAGGGATGCAGCCTGTACTGGATGGGGTTACACTCCCCCTGAAAACACAGCTTGGGGGTGCTCCTGGATTAATCTCTGAGCCTGGATGCCCAGGTTTCAGAGGTGGCCAGGAGTGTATTTGCATAATTAAAACTAATATGCCAGCTACATCCATTTCTGGAGAGATCTGATCTGGTCACTGTCATACATGCCCTAGTTAATTCCCAACTGGATTACTGTAACTCATTCTATGTGGAGATGCTGATGGAAAGTGTTAGGAAACTTCAGTGGGTCCAAAATGCAGCAGCCAGATAGTTGACTGGAGCTGGTTACAGGGATCACATAACCCCTGTGTTGCAGCAGCTCCACTGGCTTCCAATCAGTTTCCGGGCACAATTCAAAGTGCTGGCTCTAACCTATAAAGCCCTAAACAACCTGGGTCAAAGCTATCTCAAAGACTGTGTCTCCCACTATGAGCCAGCTCAGGTGTTAAAATCATCAGGTGAGGTGTTTCTCTTGGTCCCACCACCTTTACAGGTGCGTCTGATGGGGACACAGGAAAAGGATTTCTCTGTTGCTCCCAGACTTTGGAACACCCACCCACAGGAGGCCAGACTGTCCTCATCTTTGCTGTCCTTCCAAAAGCAGGCAAAGACCTTTCTTTTCAGCCAAGCTTTCCCTCAATGATTGCCTACATGAGTGAGTGGCCACATGGCTGGCTACATGAGTAAACTTTATAAGGATTGTTATGCATCACTGATCTGACTGGGTCTTTAGTACTACTTGTATTTACCATCTCTCAGAGAGGTATTTCTTTGTTCCTCTTTAGTATTTGCATACTTATTGTTTAGCTTTGATACTGTATTTTAATGATATAGAATCACAGAGTTGGAAGAGACCACAGGGGCCATCGAGTCCAACCCCCTGCCATGCAGGAACTCCATCAAAGCACTCCCGACAGATGGCCATCCAGCCTCTGCTTAAAAACCTCCAAAGAAGGAGACTCCACCACACTCCGAGGCAGCATATTCCACTGCCGACCAGCTCTGACTGTCAGGAAGTTCTTCCTGAGATTCAAGTGGAATCTCTTTTCCTGTAGTTTGAAACCATTGCTCCTTGTCCTGGTGTCTGGAGCCGTGGAAAACAAACCTGTCCCTTCCTCGACATGACATCCCTTCAAATATTTAAACATGGCTATCCTGTCCCCTCTTAACCTTCTTTTTGTAAGGCTAAACATTCCCAGCTCCCTAAGCCACTCCTCATAGGACATGGCTTCTAGTATTAAGCTACCTCTTCATACCCACTGTTCTTAGCTTTAAATATTGTCTTTTAATGGTGTAAATCATTGCTGTATACTTATTGTTTTCAGCTTAAATATTGTCTTTCAAGAATGTAAGCCACCTTGGGTCCTTTTTAAGGAGAAAGGCAGAATAAAATATTTTGAGTGAGTGAGTGAGTAAATAAATAAATAAATAAATAAATAAATAAAGGCCCCTTTTCCAACACTGCCTAACGACCAGTTACGTTTAGTGGGATAACAAGTTCTATGAACAGACAGATGGAGTGGCCATGGGGAGCCCCCTCAGCCCGGTTATAGCAAACTTCTACATGGAACATTTCGAAAAACAAGCCCTGGCTTTGGCACCCTTCGCACCCACAGTCTGGTTCCGATACGTGGATGACACCTTCGCAATTTGGAATCATGGTGAAGAAAAACTGGAAGAATTTCTAAACCATCTCAACAGCATCCACCCAAATATACAATTCACCATGGAAAAAGAAATAGAGGGCCAACTCCCTTTCTTAGATGTCATGGTCATACGCAAAACTGACCTCCTATTGGGACACAAGGTCTACAGAAAACTCACCCACACAGACCGGTACCTACACAAAAACTCCAACCACCACCCACAACAAAAAAGAGGCATAATCAAAACACTGGCAGACCGTGCAAATCGGAACTGTGAAGCTCAATTTCTCAGCACCGAACTCAACCATCTGAATTGGGCCCTACAGGCAAATGGCTATTCCAAAAATGAAATCACAAGAGCCATCAAACCAAGAAAACAACACCAAACTGAAGAGGAAAAACAGCCACCCACAAATAAAGTATTTCTACCATACATCAAAGGGGTCACGGACCGCATGGGGAAACTTTTGAAAAAACACAACCTACAAACAGTATTCAGGCCCACCACAAAAATACAACAAATGTTACGGTCAGCAAAGGACAAAAGAGCCTCACCACTGCAGGAGTATACCGGATACCTTGCAGTTGTGGCCAGGTATATATTGGAACCACAAAACACAGCATCCACACCAGAATCAAAGAACATAAGAGACACTGCAAACTAAAACAACCGGAAAAATTCGCAGTAGCTGAACATGCCCTAAAACAAGCTGGACATGAAATTCTATTTCAAAATACTGAAGTACTGGACAACACCAGCAATCATTATGTTAGAACAGGGAAGCCATTGAAATCCACAAACACCAGCAGAGCTTCAACAAAAAAGAAGAAAATCTAAAACTCAACAAAGCCTGGCTCTGAGTACTGAAAAATACAGCCTGCAAAAGGTCAACGAACTCTACCCAGCCACAAGGACCAGTGATCACTGCACACACAAGACCAGCTAACGACACCCATCAATCACAGTGACAGATCATCTCTCCCCCTTATCACAACAATACACCCACAACAAAAACACGCTGATCACCATAATCACCCTATCTTCTGAAAAGGACAAAAGCTGATCCCACAGCTATACAGTGGTGCCTCGACTTACGAACTTAATTGGTTCCGGAACTCCGGTCGTAACTCGAAATGGTCATAAGTCGAAGCACCATTTCCCATAGGAATGCATTGAAATGCAATTAATCTGTTCCGGCTGAAGAAAAAAACCACAACACTGCAAGACCCATCGGAAATGCGATTAATCGGTTCCGGCCGAAGGAAAAAAAGAAAAAAGAAAAGCAAACAAACCGTGCAAGACCCATCGGAAATGCAAAAAAAGCAAAGCAGAAAGCAAACAAACCGTGCAAGACCCATCGGCAATGCAAAAAAAGCAAAGCAGAAAGCAAACAAACCGTGGAAGACCCATCGGCAATGCAAAAAAAGCAAAGCAGAAAGCAAACAAACCGTGCAAGACCCTTCGGAAATGCAAAAAAAGCAAAGCAGAAAGCAAACAAACTGTGCAAGACCCATCAGAAATGGGGGGGGGGAACCCAAAAAGCAAACAAACCCCACAAGACCCATTGGAAATGGGGAAAAAAAACACCCAATAACCAAACAAACCCCGCAAGACCCATTGGAAATGGGGGAAAAAACAACCCAAAAAGCAAACAAACCCCGCAAGACCCATTGGAAATGGGGGGGAAAAACCCAAAAAGCAAACAAACTCCGCAAGACCCATCAGAAATGGGGGGGGGGGGAAACCCAAAAACCAAACAAACCCCACAAGACCCATTGGAAATGGGGAAAAAAAACCCAAAAAGCAAACAAACCCCGCAAGACCCATTGGAAATAGGAAAAAAAACACCAAAAAACAAACCAACCCTGCAAGACCCATCACAGCACAGAAACATAATCCCACCACCCAGCCCAAAACCATGCTGCAAAACCCACCCAGAACAGTTTTTAAAAAGCAGAAAGCAGCCCCTTACCTTACCAGGCAGTCCGAAGCCTCCTCCGATCGCACTCACTCTAACTGCTGGGGCGAAAGAGCTACAAAGAAGCAGCCTCTTCGCCTACCAACAGTTAGCAATTTGAATTCCCCGCCTTTTTCTGTTCATAACTGGAAGCTCCGGCTGCAAGTCGAAGCAAAATTTTGCGGCCGGAGCTGGTCGTAACTCAAAATGGTTGGGATGTTCGTAAGTCGAGGCACCACTGTAAATACTCAACTATCCAACAAACTGCAACAGAACACAGACAGAGTTCTGACTCCTGTCCTCTGAAGATGCCGGCCACAGAGACTGGTGAAACGTTAGGAAGAAAACCCTTAAGAACACGGCCAAACAGCCCGGAAAACCCACAACAACCATCGGATCCCGACCGTGAAAGCCTTCGAGAATACAAGGAGCATGAATGTTTGGCATAGTTTTAGAGGAATTTTCACAACATTGGAGGGTGCTACCTATGAGCTGAGGAGGCTGAACTTTTATTTTCTTATTGTAGAGAGGGCTGAACTATAACAACAGTCTCAACTGTTCAGTATTCTTCCAGTTTTCAGCATAATCTTGGTGGAGCTCAAATTTTCCCCAGCCTAGTCTTTGGGCATCCATAAAAGCAGATTAGTACTGAGTGGAACGAACACCAGGGATGAGTGGCTACTTGAACACACCCAACAAACTATGTATATTGGCACTGTTACATCCTCTTTCTCCCTGTGCTACCTAGATTCATTGCTCAGTCTAGTAGCTACAGTTATTGCACCAAGCTCTCAAAATTAACATGTGTGTGTCTTCTCATATGCTCTTCAATTTCAGGATCCAACAAACTCTTAGACATAGATTGAATGGGGTGTGGTTAACAGGTACAGTGATGAATTGTCCTTACCTAGTCTCTCTGGGTAAGCCTAGTGGTATAATATTGTTTGATACTAGATTTATGTATGTAAACATATATATGCCTTAATTCCCACAGCTTTCTCCTGGATATTTTCAGACAGAGGATCATAGCAATCTCTCGCTGTTTTGTGTTTCATGCCACATCTGGAATTGCATACACATTCCATTCTGTTCTGTTCACATCATGGGCATGAGTATCCTCCCCTTTCTCTCAACCTGTCACAGTTGACTGATCACAGAAGTTATTTCTTCCTCTGAATACCCCACAGTAACAGCTTATACAGAGAGATTCTGAATTCTTCACTTCACTTTTGAGAGATTTACCCAGAAGTATGTTTGTACCATATTGAGGGGTACTTACCTGAAGGAAGGGAGCACAGAATCTCTTTCATTGGTGCCATTTAACACATTTCAGTTAAGACATGGTGTCACTTAACACATGTAAATGGTGTCACTTAATGCATCTAGGGGCTGTTAAATACTGAAGTCTCCTCTACCCAGTTAACTTTCATCTGAAAATAATGCTGCCATCTATGCTAATGATTACTTATGGAAATGACGAGGAACTCTGTGGGAGGCTGTCTCTTTCCTCAAGTGTGTACAACAGTCCCTCAGCTAAGAAAATGAAATTCCTTCTCTCTCTGAGGCCAGAGTAATTAAATATACAGACACAAACCACTGTGCAATCTCTAATTAGGAGGACAAACAGATTAACAATGGTGGAAGGATGATTTCATCAATCAGGTAGAAACCAGCAAAAAGAGCCTTTAAAAATTGGATTGAACAGGCCTAAGCCACAGGAACAAGAGACCACAACAAACCCCAACATTTGCTGGGAACATGTGGAACTGCTTTGCTGCTGGGAGCCTGAACACACGGCTCACTGCTGACCTGGGCCACCACTCTGACACCTACTAGGGGATCCACAGATAAATCTGGGTCCTCGTTTTATTGTTGGATCATCCTGCCTCATTCACAGAATCTGATGAGGGGGAAAGTTCAGATGACACTGACTTCCATTACTAATCCTCTGAGGTTGTATCTTTGATTTCTACGTAGGCATGTAAGATTTAAATAACTCAGGTTGTTCACTTTCCTCTTTTTAAAATAGCATAAAATATATTTTTGACTCACCACTTGTGAGATCTTCCATTCTTTCTCCATGTGTATTGTAGATATATTTTGCTGGTAAAGTGAGGTTCAGTCTTGTGGTACAAATATCTAAAAACTTCAGAAAACAAAAACCATCTTGCAAAGTCCTCAAACTGTAAAAACCTTTTGTAAGGGGCATAAAGCACCAGTATGCTTGGCTGACACTGTATGGTTACCTATTTTGCTTTCAAGGAAGAAAAGAGAGGTTACTTACCTGTAACTCTGGTTCTTCGAGTGGTCCTCTGTGAATTCACACTAATGGGTTAAACTGCGCTTGCGCAGAGGCTTCGGAATATTCTGGAGCTCAGACAAATCGCTAGGACCGCCCCCAGCACCCCACGTGGTCCGCCCATCCTAGCGATCCCTTCAGTTCCCCAATTCCGCTGCTGCTCAAATGAGAGACAGACGTGACGGAAGAGGGGAGGACGGGCGGGACGTGTGAATTCACAGAGGACCACTCGAAGAACCAGAGTTACAGGTAAGTAACCTCTCTTTCTTCGTCGTGGCCTCTGTGAATGCACACTAATGGGTGATTAACAAGCTTACCTTCAAAGGTGGAGGGACGTCACGGCAGAACCGAAGACAGAACTGCACGTCCGAATCTCGCATCCTCTTTGGCCCGCACGTCCAGGCGGTAGTGAGATGCGAATGTGGAAGGCGTAGACCAAGTTGCCGCTCTGCAAACATCATGTAGCGGAACGCCCCTCAGAAAGGCTGTAGAAGTGGCTACTGCCCTTGTGGAGTGAGCTTTGATAGTAGTCGGGAGAGGCTTCCGGGCAAGCTCATAGGTGAGACGAATAGTCTGGGCCAACCACCTAGAAATAGTTTGTGAGGAAACCTGCAAGCCCTTCTTTGGTAAGTGATGGCATATGAATAATCTGTTAGACTTACGAAAAGAGGCAGTGCGCTGGACATAAAAGGAAAGAGCACGGCGCACATCCAATGAATGTAGAAACTTTTCAACGTCAGTAGAAGGTTTGGGAAAAAAAGTGGGTAGAACGATCGGTTGATTCATATGAAAGTCAGAACAAACTTTAGGAAGAAAGGAAACATCAGGATAAAGTGTCACTTTATCCGGGTAAAACTGTAGGAAAGGTGGGTCAACTCTGAGAGCTGCCAGTTCGGAGGCTCGTCTAGCCGAGGTGATAGCGACTAAGAAAAGCACCTTATATGAAAGAAGCTTGTCTGAGGTCGTTGCCAGCGGCTCAAAGGGTGGAAGAGACAAACGATTAAGTACAGTGTGAAGTGACCACTGTGGTGTTGGAGCAGACCGAGGAGGATTCAGATGAGCAACTCCACGAAGGAACCTCTTAATTTTCGGATGACGGAACAACAGAGCCGCCTCAGAGTCTTGTGGTTGGTAAGCCACAACTGCTGACAAATAAACCTTGAGCGTAGATAAAGTAAGGTGATTGTCAAAAAGATAGGATAGAAAAAACAGAACTGCGTCCAACGAGGTAGGTAACGTTGGGAGATTGTGAGTCGTGGTAAACTTTTGAAAGGCAATCCACTTACGAGCATATAGGGTCTTAGTGGAGGGCTTCCAGGAACTAGACAAGATGGCGTCTACTGGGGTAATATTCTCCAAGCTGTAAGGCTCAGAGAATTGAGGTCTGGATGGTAAGTTTGTCCGTTGTTCTGTGTCAACAGGTGGGGGATCCGTGGGAGTCGTATCGACTCGGAGGCGAGAGTGCTCAGCATTGTGAACCATGGCTGTCTTGGCCAGTAGGGAGCAATCAGTATAGCATCCGCATTGTCCTGCTTTATCTTTACAAGTGTCCTCAGTATAAGTGGAATAGGAGGAAACATATAAATGAGATGATTGGTCCAACGTGACATGAGAGCATCCCCCATGGACCTCCTGCCCATGCCCGCTCTGGAGAAGTACTTCTCGCACTTGGAGTTTTTGTGTGTTGCAAAGGCGTCGATCGTCGGGAGGGCCCACTTCCTGCAAATTTGGAGATAAACGTCCTGGTCTAGAGCCCATTCATGCATGTGCGACCTCATTCTGCTGAGCTGATCGGCCCAAACATTGTCTTGGGTGGGAATGTGCACCGCCGAGGGAAAAATGTGGTGTTCCAGGCACCACTCCCAAAATTGTACTGACAGGTAGAGGAGTGGAGGAGAATGAGTGCCGCCCTGCCTGTTTATATAATGCATTGCTGTCGTATTGTCGGTTGTAACTTGAACCGCAGTGCCCGCAAGGAGTGGAAGGAATGCTCTGAAGGCCTTGAAGATCGCAAGGAGCTCTAGGTTGTTGATGTGTAGAGCTCTTTCTGTCTTGGCCCAATTCGCATGTACTTGAAATTGTTGACAATGAGCCCCCCAGCCTATCCGGCTGGCATCTGTGGTTACTCTGGATGTTAGCAGAAGAGGGGCAAACGTGCGTCCCATGAATAGATTTCTTGGTTCGGTCCACCAGCGGAGTTGACTGGCTAACTCCCTCGTGACCTGCAAACGTTTGTAGGGTGGATCTACCATGGGGTCGAACAGAGAGAGATACCACGCTTGGAGTGACCTCATTTTCAGTCTTGCGTGCGAGATGACCGATGTAGTGGAGGCCATCAGGCCGAGAAGTCTCTGAACCGAGTGGGCGGTGACGTGTCTTAGAGGACCAAACTGTTGAAGAAGCTTGAAGATTTTCGTGGCACGTTCTCGTGGAAGAAAAGCCCGTGCTCTTAGGGAGTCTAGTACGGCTCCTATGTAGGTAACTGATTGGGATGGAACCAGTACAGATTTTTTGAGATTCACTGCGAGGCCAAGATCTGACAGGAGGGATAATGTGATGTGTACGTGTCTTATTGCCATATCTTCTGTATTTGCCACTAGAAGCCAATCGTCTATATACGGGTAAATAGAAATTCCGCGTGTGCGTAAGAATGCGGCGATGGGAGCCATACACTTTGTAAATACGCGCGGAGCCGTTGACAAGCCGAATGGTAGGGCGTTGTATTCGTAAGCCATGTCTCCGAGAGAAAATCGAAGGAATTTTCGATGGTCTGGTCTTATGGAAATATGGAAATAGGCGTCGCTGAGGTCGATTAGTGCAAACCAGGCTCCTTCTTGAATGAGAGGGAGAATTTTCTCTAGAGTGATCATACGGAAACGACGGTAGGCGACGAAGGAGTTTAAATCCTGAAGATCCAAAATGGGGCGGAAGGAATCGTCTTTTTTTGGAACCAAAAAATATCTTGACAAGAAACCGGGGTTGGCGGCGTCTAGTGTGACAGGAGGTATTGCTGACTTTTCTAACAGAAGTTTTATCTCTTTCTCGAGAGGGGTAGAAGGATGTGTATAAACGACGCGAGGAGGAGGAATTTCTAGAAATTCTATGGCGTATCCGTGGACAATGATGGAAAGCACCCATGAATCCGTGGTAATTAAAGTCCATGTATTTAGGAAGGGGGCTAGACGAGTAAAGGAATTTTTTGTCGGGTTTATGCAGTCAAAGACTCTGCTTGGGTTTCTTGTCCATCTTTTTGTAGGACGGACGGGGACGAAAGCGCTGGTCCGATTGACGTGGTTGGTAAGAGGAGGGTTGCTGAGAAGAGAATCTGTGTCTTCCTGAGTAAGGTTTGTATGATTGGTAAGTTTGGTATGGATACTGCTTTTTCCAGTTATACCTTTGAGGTTTATAATAAGGTTGATAGTTGTACGCACGAGCTGTCTTTTTCATTTTATGCAGGCTTTCCAGCATATCATCAGTTTTGGGGTCAAAAAGACCAGAGCCATCAAAGGGTAAGTCTTCAATCCGTTGTTTGGAATCATCATTGATATTGGCAGAGCGTAGCCAGGCATGTCTCCGTATTGCTACTCCAGTCATGAGATGTTTAGAAGCAGACTCAATTATATGCCTCGCTGTTACTCTTTCCTGCTTCGCTAGAGCCATCGCTTCCTGATGGAAGGAGAGACCACGGGCTTTCAGCTCTGCCGGTGCTGCCTGAAGCGATGGGAGGGCTCGATTCCACAAATTCTTGTGATACGCGCCCATGGCTGCCATGTAGTTCGCAGCCCTCAAGGTAAAGGACGCTAGGGAATAAACTCTCCTTCCCAAGACATCAAGTTTTCTACCCTCTTTATTGCTTGGGGTGGTATTCGATCTCATACGAGATCGGGCTTGAGTGACGTCTACTACAACCGAGTTCGGAGGCGGGTGCTTAGTCAAAAATTCCGTGTCAGTGCCATGAATTTTGTATAGGTTTTCAACATGCCGAGACATTTGGGGAATGGAGAACGGTTTATCCCAAGTCTGTTTAAGAACACGGAACAACGAAGGGATGAATGATAAGCGCAAAGGCGGCGTAGAATCTTCATCAATATCTTCATACACCTTGTCAGTCTCTGTTTGAGGAGGCTGCTGAACAGTCAGGTCCAGTGCTTTAGCAATTCTCTGAATCATTGTAGAGTAAGAATTGAAGTCAGACGCGGGTGATGGAGGGTTGCCATCCTCAACCTCTGAGTCTGGCGTGTTTACGTTAGGTAACGGTTCCTGAGGCATGTCTGAGTCAGAGGAGTTAGATGAGATCTGTGATGTAGAGGAAGAGGAGTCCTCCGATGGGCTTTGGATTCTTTGACGTTTGGCAGATCTCTTACTCGAAGTGGAATGAAAATCCACTAATTTAGATCTTCTCTTGGTACCAGGCACGGTATCAGAAAGCTTAAGCTTGGTACCGGACACGGTATCAGTAGACCTGTGCTTTGTACCAGAAATGGCATCAGATGACTTATGTTTGGCGCCAGACACGGTACCAGGAGCGTCGGTATCGTGGGCTTTAGGTCTGGAGGGATGACGTTCCTGGTCGATACTGGACTTTGGATCAGACTTCTTGCTCTTTGGTACTGTGGACACCTCTCGGGTTCCATGCTTCGGTACCGTAGGAGGTAATTTTGCAGCATGTAAGCGTTGGTGATGTGTATGTTTCTTGGTATCAGGAGGCGAAGTGTCTGAATCCGTGTCGGTATCGTACGACAATGTATATGAAGTTGACGAGTCAGAGGAATAGTCCAGTTCGTAAAGCATACGGGGATCGTAAAAGTGCCTCCTGCTGTACCGTCGTTTGTGGTGTTTCCGACGGTACGGTACCGTAGTGTATTCATAGTAAGCATGTCGATCCCGCTTGTGCTTGGGTCGAGATAATCGAACCCTAGAATAGCCCCTGTGCCTCGGGTATTTAGGAGGCAGGCTCTCCTCAGAATCGGGCTGATCCAGATGATGTTTTTTAGCCTTCTTTTTCTTAATGGTAACAGGGTCTGGTTGAGAGTCTGACCCAGAGCCCGTCAGAGATCGCAATACAGGTGGCGATCGTGGGCTAGAAGGCGCTGAGGAGGGAATAGCTTGACCATCTCTCGGGATGTCCGCCGAGGGAGGAAACTCCGTGAGGAGCGGTGAAGGCGGCGCCAAGTGATCCGGAGGCACGGAAGGCTGAACGATAAGCAGGTCGTCAGGAGAAAGCTGTGGCGACGATGCCTTGGATTTTTTTGATTTAGACGTTTTAGGTTTAGATTTAATTGGAAACTCTGTCAGAGAGCTGGTTTTACTCTTAGATGACTTAGCCTTGGGCGAGGCAGCGGATTTTGTCGCCGGGGAGCAAGAAGCTAGCTGTGAAAATGAGGGAGTGTCCATTGTCGGAGGCTGAAGGGATTTTTCCCACAGCGAAGCTCGAAGACGCTGCTCCCTCAGCTTTAACGCCTGTTTAGTGAAGCTTTTACAATGCACACAGGACGAAGGCTTATGAGCTTCTCCCAAGCAGGATAGACACAATCTGTGCCCGTCAGAAGTGGGAAACTTCCTCGAACAGGAGGGACAACTTTTAAAAGAAACTTTAGGGGCCATAAAGGGCGGGAATAAAACTTGGAGTGGGGGGGGGGAAACATACGAACAAAGTCTTTTTTTTTCTTTTTTCTTTTTTTCAATATGAACGATAGAAGGAAGATGAACGAAGAATAATGAATGAATAAATGTCTTGTTTTAAATCTTTTCCAGAACGCCGAGAGCTCCAGGAGAGAGAAACCTCTACAGCAGCGGAAAAGAAAGAACTGAAGGGATCGCTAGGATGGGCGGACCACGTGGGGTGCTGGGGGCGGTCCTAGCGATTTGTCTGAGCTCCAGAATATTCCGAAGCCTCTGCGCAAGCGCAGTTTAACCCATTAGTGTGCATTCACAGAGGCCACGACGAAGAAGCAGTGCTTTCTGGGTTACCATATTCCCAAGGGAAAAAATAAACACCTGAGTCTATCTTGATTCTGTGGCTGCTTATGGCTAGTGTTTCCCCTCTACAACGCTTCTTCAGCATTATGTTCTTCTGATTTCTTGTTGCCCAAATGATCCCAGCCAATCCGGGATCGCATAGCGATTGTAGAGATGTCACAAGATTATGCAAGAAAATCATTTTGGCTAGACAACATCTGTGAATGCAAACCAAGTCAGCTGAGATGGGGCCAATGCTTCCCACTCCATACCGCCTTCACTCTGAATATGCAGTCCTCTTTTGTTTTCCTATTCATGTGAACTGAAGGACATTGCTAAAAGTTGGGGTATTCCTGTCAAATAATCTTGTGATTCTAGTCTAGGTCAACCCTAGAAGGGTCAAAATCAGAATTAAAACAGTGAAGTATCACTAGTCAACGAGTTGCTGCTTGTATTCTTTTCATGCACCAGTTATGTGACTTGATGTGTAATGATGACTGCAAGCAGCAACCTGTTAACTAGCAGCAGTTTGCCCCTGTGATTTCTGCCACTGCACTTAACGTCTCTGTAAAGAACCAGCAGAATTCTGTCCCATGTTTTTCAGTTCTTTTTTTGTCACTTCACTGCAAAAGTTCAGCTCTCTCCTGGAGGAAATGTCAGGCAGCGAAAAGGCAGGAGAGGAAAACAAATGGTTCAGTCCCAGTAGTGGAAATGCATTTCTGTCATGAAAGTTGATTATACATTTCTATTTTTACAATTCCTCTTCAGTAATATTTAGGTAAAGGACAGAAAAGAAAAGGTGATCTTTTTGAAGAAAAGTGGCAGACAATTGCTAGTCTCTGCCTGTTTCTAGTTTCTCTCCGTTCCCTCTGGGCAGCAGAACTAAGACATCAGCTTTATCTTTGCTGTTCTAAACTCTCTCTTTATATCCCCATGCATCCTTCATGCCCTTTCCACTGTTCTTCTGTCCAATCTTGTATCTCACTCATTCCTTCATTTTAAAAAAATTCTTATTCCCCTCTTTTTTAGCTGGGACAATCCACAAAGAATAGTTACTGCAGCTCAGGCCATTACAAGGTCAGGGGAATCCCTGTATCTCTTTACGGTGTTATGCTAAAATACTTGTAAAGTACTTTGTGTTCCCACTGCTCTAACCCCATGTTAATGCTCCACATGATAAACTGCTATGCCTTTTCTGAAGTAATCACATTAAGCTAAATGAGGCAATTCTAGAACAAAAAAAGTAAAAATCAAGAAAAAAGGACATAACTATTGTCTCTGCAATAATTGTGTACTATTAATGCAGCTCTATGTATGCAGTATGTATGCATATATGTGCCACGTTTATGCAATTTTCATAAAAGCTACTGCTGAATCTCTATTCTAACCTCATAATTAAAAGAATAAAAAGGTATGCCAATGTGATTTTTTTTTTTACAAATAATAATAATAAATAATAGTGTGATATTAAGTTGAACCTGAAATATTGTAATCCTTTCTAAGGTTTTCTAGGTAGAGAGGACTCATAAGTGATTTACCATTCCCTTCTTCTGGGGCTGTGCAGCTTGGCCAAGGCCACACAGGTGGGCTCATCTCCAAGGTAGAATTGTAGGGGATCAAATTCCCAACTCTGCAGCCAGATATCTAACTCACTGAGTTATCCAGCCTTTTAAAAAACACATTTAAATTCTGTCATATTTCCATTTACCTTTTCTGTTTGGTCTGGGGATACTGATATCTCATAACCATCCTGTCCCGTGCCATTCTTGAACACCAAAACTCTGATTGAGGCCTTCTCTGTGAGTCTCTTCATTCGTTTAGAAAGCACAGGCTTGGCTTTTCTTCTGTTGATACCTCTAGGAAAGGCTAGACCATTCAGTGTCCAAGTTGCATTCTTCATTAACAACAGATGGTCTGGAAGGAAAAAAGTAAAGTCAATATTTGGCTTCAGAATTAACAGTGAACACATCATGCTCCCTTTTCCCTATTACACTAATAACATACTGGCTAGTATCCATTTAAAGCTGGTATTTGGGGGGAATACGACCCCATCTTCCCACAAACCGTGACATAAGCTGTAGCAAGCTGTCTCTACTGATAGCCTGCATAAATCATCATTCTTGAAGGGAACAGATGTTCAGGGTATGAAAGAGTAATACCACAATTTAGTCATAATTAAAATTCACCTTAGCATGCCTCTGTAAATTATCAGAAAGGAAGATTTTACTTCTCATCTATAAAAATAAGTTCTCATCTCTGGTTCTTAACCTGCTTTTTCTTTGGTTCACTCTGCTTGCTATTTATCCCAGAAATGATTCATTTAACAGTTGGCTTCCTAATTCTCCTTCTTTACAAGTCTGAAAGAATGATTCCCTCTCATATATAATATCACTGCAGAGAATCTAAAATTTGAAAGTATGGATACTTGGCTATTTAACTCTTCACAGATTGTTATAGTAAAAACCATTAATTTGGATAAAATCTAGAGAATAAATGGAAGTGTATGCAGAATGAACTTTTACCTTCCAGAACTCAGTACATTACATTTCATGCTACACAGACAGATTTTAAACTCTCTCTCTCTCTCTCTGTCTTACACACAGACATACTCACTCACATGAACTAGTTGCAAAGTACATTTTACAGTCATCCCTGTCCTGGATGCACACTTTAATGAGGTGAAGGAATTTGGGTGTGTCAGGGAAGTTGAGAGCAATACTGTCAAGAAGGTAGGACACTGTCAGGAGTCTAGACTCCTAGCGGGGTCACCTAAGGTGGAACAGTCAAAACTGAGACACCAGATGCATCCATCAAATTCAGGAATTAACACGCACATCATCATAACAGAACTGGTAGAGCCAATGGGGTGGCAAAATTCTTGAAGAGAAGCTACTGGGTGGCACGGTACTGGAAGATGACACTGGAAGGATCTTTCATAGAAATGGCAGTGCTAATCTGCTGTTTTGAGTGCTTTGCAGAAAAAGCAATGCAAGCCATTTGTGAATATGTAAACCTCAAAGATTCTAAGATTACATGATCTACAGTAAAGCAAGCGATAACACAAGCAGATGAAATTTCCACCCTCAGTCAGCTACTGGGGAGTAAAGGATAAGCATAAACGGTGCTGCTGCAATGGAGCAACTGAAATCGATCCTACAAGTTATCTAGTTCCTGATGTATACAGAGGCAAAAGGAACATGGAATGTGAAAACAGTGAATCAAAGTGTCAGGTCAGAGAGTTCAATGCCTGAACATCACCCTAAGAGCCCTGCAGATCTTTATAAAACTCGAGTGAGTGTGTGTGTGTGAATCAGAAGTCTTTGTTTGTCACAACAGACATTTATTCCAAAAAAAGAGTTAATTCCAGTATGAAATGAGACAATAATTTCCAATCCTATCAAAATTCATCTCATTATCACAGTATAAGTTTTTTCATTGTTGCAATGATTCCAGGCAACATCAGCTTGTCTAATTCAACAATCTTGATTTATCTACATTGCGCCTATATACCATAAGCATAAAAGTACTTCAAATATTGCAAACATCCAAAGGTCTGACAGCTATGGAAAACTGTAGGAACAAATGCTTAAACAGAAAACCATCCGTGAAACTTGTGAAAAGCTGTAGGTGCGATTGCCATTCAAAAATTATTGCAATGATGAGAAGTTGCAAACAAAAGTACATTCAAAAATAATACTTAAATTGTAGGCAGAATTTAAATCAGAATTCAATCCAGGAGCATATAAAGAATAATAAAAATACCAACAAGAATGTTTTAAAGGTAAAGTTAAAGGTTCCCCTTGACATTTAGTCTAGTTGTGTCCGACTCTAGGGCGCGGTGCTCATCCCTGTTTCCAAGCCGTAGAACCAGCGTTTGTCCGAAGACAGTTTCCATGGTCACGTAGCCAGCACGACTAGACACAGAACGCCATTACCTTCCCACTGTGGTGGTACCTATTTATCTACTCACATTTGCATGCTTTCGAACTGCTAGGTTGGCAGGAGCTGGGACAAGCAACGGGAGCTCACTCCGTCGCATGGATTCGATCTTACGACTGCTGGTCTTCTGACCTTGCAGCACAGAGGCTTCTGCGGTTTAACCCGCAGCGCTACCACGTCCCTAGTTACATTCTAAAAATGCAAGAGCTTATAGCCTTAAATGGCACATTTTAAAAGCTGGGAATACATTTATTTATTTATTTCCCACCCATCTAGTGGCAAGCCACTAGTCTGGGTGGCTAACAAGAAATAAACACATAAACCACCCGCGTGGTGTAGTTTCTGTGTTACCTTCAAAGGCAGCCCCACATAAAGAGCATTGCAATAATTGATCCTAGATACTACAACACATGAACCAGTATGGTTCATCCCCATATGAATTATGAAAGACTAGAATCCAATTATGGGGCTGTATCCACAGAATTTTAAATAGCTGCCACCAAACATTAGTTAAACTTGGACATTATGACAAGCCAGGGTTCAAGTGGGTTCCAGGATCAACTAAACCAATCCTCGATTTTAGGTTTATAGCTTGTTTAAAGTAATGTGGTGGTCTGCTGAGAACCAACTATGTCAAGTTTTCATTCAAACCCAGAGTCTGATGGGTTGTTACAGGCTCCTGTGCCCCCAAGTCCTTCCTGCCCCTGGTGACTCTGCTGAAGGTGCTTCTTTTTGCACTTCCTCCACCAGCACCTCCTCTTGATCAGTGTAGGGCCTGGATACCCAGTGGGTTTCCTTGGTCTCCAGCGGTTGGTATCAGGGGAGAGCTTTTCCCCTCTATGTAGGTAGTGTAGAATGACAATTGCGATATTCTAACACACTCTCCTTGGGTTGGCTTTTTGTAGAACACATCTGATTCTGGAATGTATTTCTGGGGGGCTGCCCCTGTGTCCTTGTTCATCAGTGGACTGAACCTCGATCCACTCCCCAGTCCAGGGATTTTCAACCATCACTGGGCAGTCCTTCCCCAGAGCACAGCATATGGGGGTCTGCTTCTTCTGCTACTTCTACCCAGTCCTCCCCATCTGTTTCTGTTGAGAGTGATGAGTTCCTCTTTTTTTCCTCCTCCTCCTCCTCCTCTTCCTCTTTTAAGCTGGGTCTTGGCAACTTGGCTCAGCTCATTAAGGAGTGGCTTATCCACATCCATTTCGTTCTTCCCATCATTTTTTCTTTCTGCAACTTCCACTGTCCTTTTTCTGGAATCTCCATCAAATCCACCAGCAGGGCATGGGGCAAGGCCAGAGAGCCCACCAGGGATAGCTGGAGCATCCCTCTCACACAGGGTTTTATTTTCAATAATTGCATGTGGAGAAAAATTGGCATAAAATTGGGTTTTTTTAAATCAAAAATATATTTGTTTTTAAAAAATCATGATGCAGAGAACGTTCCTGTATTTATTTGATTGTTCATCTCAAAAGATGGCAGAAATGAGAAGAGCTAGGAATGTGATGTTTTGCTCAGATACTCCTGATATCTCAGGCTTACACCTCAAGTGACCACATGGGCTAGGGATTATATCTTAACTGGTCAAGTGGGCTGAGTATTCTTTGAGTTGTCGTCCTCTTACAGAACAAAACTGTCAAAAGAAGAAACACAAAAAATGTCATGCATAGTACTGATTTCTTAACTGAAAATGCTAGATAGGGTAGATCTTGATTTGCCCTGCTGGCTGGAAAATTCTGAGAATTGTAGTCTGAAGAAATTACAATTCTAAGAGTTATAGCCCTACTACTGAAACTATACCAGCTAGAAACATGAACTTTTGGTGGATGTTACTGTTCTCCAAAAGTGAACAACTGGAGAAATTATATCAGGAGTGACCATGCTGGCTGGAGATTCTGAGAGTTGTACTACAATCTATTCTGTTATTATGGGAGTGGAAAGAAATAAAAAGACAAGTGTAGTGGGGGGACTTATTACAGTGGAAGAGGAAGAGAAACAGAGTGCTGGGGGGGGGGATGAATGGGTTTCTAACCCAGGCAAAGCCACACATATTTGCTAGTATTCAATAATCTGAAAAGAATATAAAGTAATATTTCTGGTTTTATAACTTTTCCAAATTTCAATATTTTTAAAACAATAATTATCCTATGATCTAACCAGGTTGCATTCCTGTACCTAGTTTTTCTTTAAATATATTGCTGTTTTGTTTCTGCATGCTCTGGAGTGCCAGGATATTTTGCCGTAGGCATAATGGCTATGTTTTAACTAGCACTGAAGTCAGTTGTCATTAGATTTTAAGTTTAATAACATCACTTTGACATATTATTTGAAGTATAATTTTAAATTTGATTAAAATTACAAACATCCCATCTTTTATGCCAATCAAAGTGTTTTTAACTATTCAGTTGAACTTTTCTATGAACTATCCATATATGTAACTCATGTCAGCAGTAGGTATTTAAAGAATTTTGGGAAACTGTAAACAAATACTTCAACAAACCTGAAAATATAATTATAAAAGCTAAAATTATGCATAGCAGATTGACGGTTCATATGGGTCAAGATACTATTTTCACCAAAATGAAAATTTATCTGCTGTACAACTGCTTTAAGGCCACAATGCAATCTATCATATAAATATATGATTCTGGTGAAAGCTACTCCATGTTTCTGCAGAAATTAACCTAGTAGAGGTCTGTACCTAGAAGAAAGTGAAGAAAACTTTACACATATTTAATGAGTGGTATTACCATTGCCACCCCCATAACCCCATAAGTTTCAAGTAGGAATGTGAACATTGGTCTGTTGAATCCTAGTCCAACATGCTGTCCAGTACACTGCATTGGCTCTCACCAAGGGTGAAAGCTATCTGAAAACACATGATCTTCAAAGCCTATCACACTATGAACCAATATCCTATCTGAAGGAGAGGGAGAATACATGCTAAACATCCAAGACACTTGGGTCTTGTGAACTTTCACACCTGAGAAGCTGAGGATGGGCTGCAGATGTTGTGTAAATCATAGACAGGGATTTCTTGAAATGAGAGGTATGCAAGTGTAATTTTGTAAAAAGTGGTGAATTGTTGCTGATTAATGAGTTGCCATTTATATTCTTGATCACAGGCCAAGATGTGGAATTTGAATGCAACTAGGGATACAGATGACAACTTAAGTTATAACTCACTGCTGCAATTTACACAATTACACTTATGTCAGTGTAAATCCTCAGCAGGAGTCTGGCCACTCTTTTCTAAAATAGCAGCCAAAGATGAGTAGATCACTTTGGTGAGTGAGACCAGCAGGCAGACAAGGAACACACCTAAGACTGCTAGACTATATGGTAAGCCTGGGGCTGTGGGCCAATTGCCATCTTATGGGCTATAACAGCCATTCTCAACATTTTTTTGGGTCACGGCTATAAACATAATATGTAAGAAATATAGGCTGCACAATGAACTTTATAAGGTTGCATGTGAAGAATTGTTTCCAGTCTGCAGCCCCCTTCAAATGTGCCAGGGTCCCCTAGGGAGCCATATGGCCCTTGTTGAGAATGCCTGGTCTATAGTCACCATCACAGTACTACCAGTCATGGAAGGAAATATCTCTGAAGTGGTATAGATGTTTGAGTAGAAGGCCTTGATTCCTATGTCAATACAGGCAGGAGAAGTCCTGATAATATTGGCATCCATATTCTAAAACAGAGACACTTCCATGGGAAGTCAGAGATGGCCACTGATTACAATGACTTCATCATCAGAGCTCCTAGAACACGTTCTAGTAAACCTGGGCAAATAAGAAGGATTTTTTTAAAAAAAGTATTTTAGATATGAAATATCTGGAGTAAGAATTGCTGATTTCAGACCCATCGTGGTTTTAAATACAACTTTATAAGGCAGACAGGACAAAAAAATGACTGAATAGTAGAGAGGATACCAAGACCTAGAAACATATTGCATTCTACTGCATAGCCTCATCTAACAGTCACAGCATTGAAGTGTTCATGGTTATATATTCTCAGCTAGCAAGGTCTTGTGAGGCAATTACTTAATTTTAGAGTATTGTAGGCAAAAATAAAGGGAGATAAAAGGGAAAATACTGTGGTATTTTAAAGGTTAAGATAAAGTATATTTTAATGTGAACTTTTGTGGATCAAAATCCAGCTCTTCAAATACAAACAGTACAAGATGTGGATTTTGATCTACAAAAACTCAAGCTGATATAAATATGTTAATCTTTAAAGTACTGCCTTTTCTTCTCTTCCTCTCCCTCCCCCCTCAACATGCTAAGATAGACTAACATGGGTACTTCTTTGGAAATAATAATAAGGTAGTGACTAGAGATGGGAGTTTGGCAGTTTGTGATGGTTTGCAGATGGCTGAATAGGGGTTCTGCAGTTTGGTGCCCCACCCCCTCCAGCAGACATCCATTCAGAAACATCTCTCCAGCTTCCCTGCCCCATCTCCTCTGGGTGTTGCCTCTGAGTGGGCACCCTCCGGAGGGGGTGGGTGGGACACTGAACCATGGAAAAACTGTTCAGCCATCTGCTGAACCAGCATGAACCACCGAACCAGTGATTTATGTCTATCTCTAGTAATGAAAGTAAGATATGTATGGTAGTAGAGTGGGACCATGGTATCTGTGGGGGATCTGTTCCAAGCCCCCCCATGCCAAAAAGTGTGGGTATAGAAATGCTATATAGAGCATAGTATTTGGTTCCCTCTAGTGGCCAGTTCAGGTAATACACATTGGAAACACATATTTCTGGGTTTTATTTAATGTTTTCAGAGTAAGTGAAACTGTGGGTACCAAGTACCCTCTAATTTTCAGCCTCAGACAGGCTCCGCCTCTCTCACATGCGACCTCTCCCCTGCGTGCGTGCATGACTCCCCCCTGTGTGCACGCGCATTCAGCCACACATCTTAGAGGGATCCTTGCTGGGTACTGATCCCATGAACATGGCAGTCCTACTGTAAAATATGTATCTTAGGCATCTCAGAACTCTTTCAACATGAATGGATGAGATGAGAAAAAACAGCTAGCCTGCTGTGGTTGCTGCTTCCCAAGGAGAAGATCTCAACTCCATGGTGCAGCTTCTCCCTGTTGCAAAGGTGGCAAAAAGTCTTTTGAAACTGAGATAAAAGGGTTTGCCCTTTCTGAAGGGCTTGTTGCAGTTTTGAATTTCAAGTAAAATTCCTTTTTTGCTACATAGAAGTATCAAGACTTGCTACAAGTTCCCCAGATAGTCAACCCCTTTCTCATTAACTGGCCCTTAAAGTCTCAATAACTCACTCAGAGACATTAGTAGGAGAAAGAATAAAAAACATTTCACTACTTACAATTGCTTGAAATTACAGATGTGTGTGCTGTTTTCTTTACTCCACATATACTTAGTATTTATTTATTTATTTCTTTAATTTATACCCCGCCCATCTAGACCAAAGTCTACTCTAACCAACTGAACAGATCCACAGCAAATAAACTACCACTGATAGACTAAAGAGATGAAAAGAAAAACTCAGAGGAGAGGAGGGGTTCTCTTTCAGATCAAAGCCTGGAAAGAACAATTGGTTAGTGCTGGACAAATAGACAATCACCCCAGGCCAACAGGACCTCCGTCTTGTCCGGATTCAGTGGAACCTCTACTTACGAACTTAATCCGTATTGGAATGGTGTTCGTAAGTAGAAATGTTCATTAGTAGAGGCACCATTTCCCATAGGAATGCATTGAAAACCGATTAATGCGTTCCGGGGGAAGAAAAAAATACCAATAAAAATTAAAATTAAAAATAAAACACGCTGGGACTGCAAAAAAAAAAAACCAAAAACAAACAAATCCAAAAATAAACATTGGAGCAAGTCCCATTCTGGGACTGCAAAAAAACCAAACAAAACAAAACAAAACAAAACACAGAAACATACCCCCCCACGCCCAAACCTACCCCCCAAAACCCACACAGGAAAACTTTTTTTAAAAGAAAAAAAAAAGGAGCTTACCTGTCCGAAGCCTCCCGGGGGTCCCCCGCCGCTGCGATCGCCGCCACCGTGAGGCTTGAGCCTGGCCGGGGTGCTTCAGCTGCTCGCCCCCGGCCGCGGCAGAGGCAGCGGTCGCCCAGCGCCAGGAGACTTGAGCTGGTCGGGTTTCGGCCGCTTGCCTCCCGACTCGCCTCTCGCTTGCTCCGCGCCACCCTCCGTGGGCCCATGGCGGCAAATTCAAATGGCGGAGGGCGTCGAGGAGCGAGCGGGAGGCGAGCCGGGAGGCAAGCGCCCGAAGAAACCCGGCCAGCTCAAGCCTCCCGGCGCTGGGTGACCGCTGCCTCCGATCGCAGCGGCGGGGGACCCCTGGGAGGTCTCCCAGGGCTTCCCCGCTGCCATCGGAGACTTCCTGGGGGTCCCCCGCCGCCGCGATCGGGGCCTTCGGAGGTCTCCCAGGGGGTCCCCACCGCCATCGGACCTCCGAAAGCGCCGATCGCGGCGGAGCTGGAAGCCCGGGAGGCTGAGCCTGCCTTTTCCTAACCGTTGGGGCGAAAGAGCTACAAAGAAGCAGCCTCTTTCGCCACCAACGGTTAGCAATTTTAAATTTCCCGCCCTTTTCCCCTGCCTTTTTTGCGTTCATACGTTGAAGCTCCGGCCGCAAGTAGAGGCAAAATTTTGCGGCCGGAGCTGTTCATACGTTGGATCGTTCGTTGCTAGGGACGTTCGTTAGTAGAAGTTCCACTGTACTTGAAAGGCTGTCATACAGAGGAGGGGCAGGATCTGTTCTCTATCATCCCAGAGTGCAGGACACACAACAATAGGCTCAAGTTACAGGAAGCCAGATTTCGATTGAATATCAGGAAAAACCTCCTAACTGTTAGAGCAGTACGACAGTGGAACCGATTACCTTGAGAGGTGGTGAGTGCTCCAACACTGGAGGCATTCAAGAGAAACTTAGACAACCACCTGGCAGATATCCTTTGATTTGTATTCCTGCATCGAGCAGGGGGTTGGACTTGATGGCCTTATAGGCCCCTTCCAACTTCACTATTCTATGATTCTATGGTCAATTATAATATTTAAACCTTTTGCAACACTTGCAACAGAATAGTTATTGTAAATTAATATTTCAGAACTCTCAAAGCAGATAAACATTTCAAATAAATAACATTTTCTTACATTTCAGGCAGATATTACATATCATAATGAGTGGGTATATGCATGTGGGTACAAGTGCTATCACAAACAAATTAATTAATAGGGAACGTGAGAAATCTGTAATAAAATATGCTTAGCACAAAATTCACTAAGCAAATTCATTCTCTGGGAGAAAACTCCAAAAATGACAAGAGTGTTTAATTTTCAGTGTGCTTATGAGAAAAACTGTTATACTTTCATTTAGAACATTTCTTGGAATTGAAAAATTTCCAAATCTGTCAATAACTGCAACCCTGGGACTCTATCATTTCACTGACATGTTTGCCTTCCACAGAATGGCCTGTTTTAAATCTACTCACACATTTTCAGTCAAGAACTGCCAAATCAAATCATTTCATTCTGAGAATCCTCATGGCATTTAGCAGACAATCTCTCCTTATGTGAAGATAATCTTGAAACACAGCATCATCTTTTAGCATATTTCTTTTTGCATCCCTACTTCTCTCCATTGGTATGCCAGATTTCTTTTTAAATGCCAATCTGATTCAAACCCCATTCAGTAGCACATAACATGATATTAATATGTTAGTGGTGTAGTGGATCGAGTAATGAATAAGGACCCAGGAGAGCTGGTTTAAATCCCCACTCAGCCATGGAAACTCACTGGGGGGATGGAACTGGTAAAACCACTCCTTGAGTATCCCACTTACTTTGAAAGTCCTATTAATAAGAATTGTAAGCTGTCAATTCTGACTCAGGGCAACCCTTTTCAAGGTTTTCTAGGTAGAGAGTATTCAGAAGTGGTTCACCATTCTCTTCTTCTGTGGACATCAGGTCAATAGAAGTCAGTTGTGACCTCACAGCACATAACACACCCACATATCAATATTTCCAAGACCTATGAACCTACAGAATCCTACAGAATCAAGCCCCTACAGATTGTCAGGTAGGGGGCAAGAAAAAGATGGAAGAGAAAATGACAGGTTACTCACCTGTAATTGTAGTTCTTCGAGTGGACCTCTGTGATTCACACCCTGGGTAATCCGCACATGCGTGGAGCCTCGTCGGAATATTCTAGAGCTTCTGCGGTAGCAAAAAAACACATTAGTGTAGACCCCTCACCCTCAGTATATGTACCTTGGTGCCAAGACTCCCCTTTCAGTTAGGTCAACTGCCGTATAGATGACCATGGCGTGACAGTGGGGAGGTCGGGTTCGTGATCTGTGAATCACAGAGGTCCACTCGAAGAACTACAATTACAGGTGAGTAACCTGTTGTTCTTCTTCGTGACTTCTGTGAATCACACCCTGGGTGACTAACAAGCTCTTACCCAGAGGAGGGTGTCACACCAAAGTAGAGGATAACACAGCACGTCCAAAGGCCGCATCAGATTTCTGCCGAACATCCAATCTGTAATGCTTGATAAACATGGACGGCTGTGATCATGTGGCAGAGGTGCAGATGTCCAGAAGGGGAACGCCGCAAAGAAACGCCATAGATGTTGCCACTGGCCATGGTAGAATGAGGGCGAACAGATTGTGGAGCTGGCAGTTGAGCAAGCTGGTAAACTAGGTGAATGGCAGAAGCAACCCATTTAGATATCCTCTGCGAGGTCCCTTGAAAACCTTTAGTAGGGAGTTTGTAGCTGACAAAAAGTCGAGCTGAACGTCTGAAGGGTTGCGTGCGGGCCAAGTAGAAAGCGAGGGCCCTTCTTACATCCAAAGTATGAAGGATCTTTTCCTGAGGCGTAGATGGAGAAGGAAAAAAAGACGGAAGAACCAATGGTTGGAACAGATGAAACTGGGAGACAACTTTGGGCAAAAAAGAAATATCTACAAACAGTTTGACCTTATCTGGATAAAATTGGAGATAAGGGTAATCAGATCGTAGGGCTGTGAGTTCACTGGCATGACGAGTGGACGTAATAGCCATGAGGAACGCTGTCTTTTTTTTTTATTATTATTATTTTTTTAACATAAGGGATGACAGAAAGGAAAAAGGGAATTGGAATTGATGAGGAAGAGAAGAGACAATAACATACTAATATCCATTCTATACATATTGCCATATCAAGATTTTAGGTTATTCTGTTTACTCTTTTCTGCCTTCTAGATTAAGTTCTCATTTCAATATGTACTATTCATACACTGCCTGTTAATTCAGTCCACTTGTTGAATAGATCCCATCTTTCTGTTGCCTTTTGCAAGGTATAGTCCTTCATGACTTCTGATAGGATATCTATTTCAGCTATTTCCCGTATCTTTTCAATAAGATCTTCTTGTTTCGGTACCATTGGGCTTTTTCCAATTTTTAGCATATAGAATTCTGGCTGCCGTAACAATATATATAACTATATATTCCTTTGACTTATCTATATTATCAGGTATCATACTCAATAAAAACAGTTCTGGGGTTGATGGCACCTTACAGAGCAGTATTTGTTGTAACATAGCATGTACTCTTTTCCAATATTGTTTCGCTTCTCCACATGACCACCACATATGATAATAACGTCCCACTTGTATTTCACATTTCCAACACTTATTTGATACATCTGTATACATCTTTGACAATTTTTCTGGGGTCATGTGCCACCTGTAAAACATCTTATATATATTCTCTTTAAAGTTCACCGATCTTGTGAGCTTTATATTATTTTGCCATATTTTCAGCCATTGATCAATATCAATATTATGCCCTATATTTTGCGCCCACTTAATCATACATTCCTTAACCATTTCATCTTGCATTTTAATTTCCAGCATATAATTATACATTTTCTTAACAATTTGTTCTTTTGAGCCTAGCAAGAGTTTATCAAAGACCGTTTGCTCTAGATAGAAACCTTCTATTTTATCTTTTATATATCTAGATTCTAACTGTACTCTAGGCCACCAATCCATATAAACATTCTGTGACTCTAGCTCTTCTTTAGACTTTAATTTACCATCCTTATTTAATAAATCTTGATATCTTAAAAAATTTACTTTTGTCATGAGGTTAGGTTGAGTGAAGGCCTCTATCGGTGACACCCATACAGGTATTTTGTAATAAATTTGTTGTATAATCTTTCTCCACATTCCCAGTAAAGCTCTTCTTATCATATGTGAATTGAAATTTTTTTGTTCTTTATCTTTTTTGTACCATATATAGGCATGCCACCCTAATTGCAAGTCATGTCCTTCCAGGTTGAGTATTCTATCGTTTTCTAGATTTATCCATTCTTTTATCCAATCTAAAATACAAGCTCTATAATACAGAACCCAATCTGGAAGACCAAAACCACCCCTCTGCTTAGCATCCTGCATTGCCTTAATTTTAATTCTTGGTTTTTTGCCTTGCCATATAAATCTCATAATTATCTTATTGAATTCTTTGAAAAAGGACTGTTTTAATATGATAGGAATTGACTGAAATAAAAATAAAATTTTCGGCAAAATATTCATTTTGATCGTCGCAATTCTTCCCAGCAACGATAGTTGTAATTTGTCCCATTTCTCCAAATTGTTCTGTATCTCCTTCATTAGTTTCATGTAGTTATCTTTAAATAGTGTACTTGTCTTCTTTGTGATTTGTATCCCTAGATATCTGATTTTCTTTTCCTCTTGGAAATTCGTCTTCTCTATTAGCTCCTGTCGTTTTGGTTCTCTCATGTTTTTAGTAAGTATTTTAGTCTTCTTTTGATTTATTCTCATTCCTGCCATGTCACCAAAGTTTTTTAACGTTACCATCAAGTCTTCTATTGAATTTAGTGGATCTTCCAGTATAATAACTAAATCATCCGCAAAGGCCTGTAATTTATAGACTTGGTCTTTTACTTTTAATCCTTTCAATTCCTTTTTTCCTCTAATTTGTTCATTTAATATTTCTAAAGTCAAGATAAATAAAAGTGGGGACAGTGGACATCCCTGTCTAGTGCCTTTCTGTATTTGGATTTCTTTTGATAGCTCGCCATTAATTCTCACTTTTGCCTTTTGTTCAGTATATATTGCTTTAATTAGTTTCATAAATCTTTCTCCAACCTGCAGTGTTTCCAACGTATATATCAAAAAATTCCAGTCAAGATTATCGAAGGCTTTCTCCGCATCTAAGAATATCATGGCCATCTGTTTCTCCGGGTGTGCTTCATAATATTCCAAGGAGTTTAGGACTATCCTTATATTATTCTTCATCTGCCTTTTTGGAAGAAACCCAGACTGATCTTGATGTATCAAATAGATTAAAATTCTTTTCATTCTAGTTGCAAGGATGGTCGCATATATTTTGTAATCCACATTCAACAATGAGATCGGCCTATAATTTTGTATTTCTTTGCCTTCCGTGTTTTCCTTATGTATTAGAGAAATTATCGCTTCAGTCCATGTTGCTGGTATTTTTCCTTCTTTTTCGACACATTCTAGTAACTTCTTAAATGGTTGGAGTAGCACCTCTTCCAGTTCTTTGTAATATTCCGCTGATAGCCCATCCGGGCCTGGTGCTTTCCCATTTTTTTGTTTTTTAAAGGCTTCTATAATTTCTGCATGTGTTATAGGCTCATTTAAGGAATGAATTTGTTCTTCAGTCAATTTCATTTTGTTATGCTTTAATATATATTCTTCCTGGGTTCCTCTATCCACTTCTTTTTTCTTGTATAGTTTCCGACAGAAATCTTCAGCAATTTTTTTTATTTCTTCCTGTTTGAATTTGTCTGTTCCCTTTTCATCTTTCAAAGTTCGGATTATTGTCTTCTCCTTCTCTTTCCTTAATTTATATGCTAACCATCTTCCCGGTTTATTTGCATTCTCAAAAAAATTTTGCTTGGCATATTTGAACTTCTTTGCGATTTCTTCGGTGAGCAATATATTTATCTGGTGTTGTGTAGATTTTATCTTCTCTATCAATTCTTTATTTGTTGGATTTTGTTTCAACTGTCTCTCCTCTGAAGCTAATCTGTTTTCCAGAATTTCATATTTTTTCCGTCTCTCTCTTTTTTGTTTTGCTGCAAATTTTATGGCTATTCCTCTAAAAAAAGCCTTACTTGCCTCCCAAACCATAAACATTGAGATGTCTGGTCTCATATTCTGTTTAAAGAAAAAATCCATTTCTTCCTTTGCTTGTTTCTTAAATTCTTCATTTTTTAGATGTAATGTATTAAGCTTCCAATTTAATACTCTTGATCTACTGCCTACTTGTAACAAAATTGGGTTATGGTCTGCAAATGTATTGGGTAAAATATCTATTTCTTCCAATTCTTTCATTAGGTTTGTTGACATCCAGCATGTATCAATCCTTGACCATGATTTATGCCTGTTGGAGTAGAAGGTATAATCCCTTGTCTTTGGATTACATGTTCTCCATGCATCTACAATGTTTAATTCTTCTGCTAATTGTAAGAAATTTCTTGGAATCGTGCTTCTCTTCTTTTTACTTGGTTTTTCTGTTTTTGTGTCTAGTTCTCTGTCAAAGACGGCATTTAAATCTCCCATTATGCAATAATGATCATAATCTTTATTTACCAATTCTCTTTGCAGTTGTTTATAAAAATTTTCTTGATTTCCATTTGGTGCATAGATATTAACTATCAAAAATTTATTGGATTCTCTTTGTATTTCCACCATTACTATCCTTCCATCCTCTGAAGCAAAGATCAGGCAAGGTTCCCATTCCTTCTTGATATAAATGGCTACTCCTTTCTTCTTTTTGCTCATGTCTGAAGCCGCGAATAGTTTTCCTAGTCTTGGCCATTCTAATAATTTCAAGTCCTTTCTTTTCACATGAGTTTCTTGGATGCATATAACATCGGATTTCTGTTTTTGCAGTTGTAGGAAGATTTTTTTTCGCTTTTGGGGTGAGTTTAGCCCATTTACATTTACTGATAAAATCTTCATTTGTTTTCTAGACATTTTGGTTTAAGTTACTATCCTTTTGTTTTTTCTTCATCGTCCTTCTGGTACATCTTGGCTCAGTTGCTTCTTGTTCTCCTGACTCAGTGTCTGATTCTGGTTGTGATAATTGCATTTGCTCTTCTCGAGATCTTTCTTCTGGCTTCTTGTCCCCAGGTTTTTTCAGCTTCTTCTCATTTTTTTCTATAAAATCTTGTGCTTTCATCGGAGACGTTATATTATACCTCTGCGTATCAATCCGGAAAAATAACCCTTCTGGTGTTAGCCATCTATATGAGATTCCATTTTGTTGTAATAGCTGTACCAAAGAGGTATATTCCTTCCTTCTCTGCCTCACTTGTAGAACGTTGATTTTCTTATCTTCTATTATCCATTGTTTTTCTTGTGAGGCTCTTAGAACCTTATCTCTGATTGCCTTCTTCGTAAATCTCAAATGCACTTCTTTAGGTAGCTTATTTTTTCTAACATATGCTGTACTCACTCTGAAGGCTGCTTCCAGACCTTGACGGAATTCCGCTACTTCCATCTCTATTGCTGGTGCCAGGGCTTCGCTCATTAATGTCTCCAAATCTTCAGATTCCTTTTCTGGTACATTTTGGATTCTTAACATTTTTAGAGCCCTTTCCATTTCTAACATTATTAGCCGATCCTGACATTGTCTTTGGTCTCTCTGTGTCTGCAACACAGTTTCTTCAGCTCTGTCTAGTCTAGCATCTGTATTTTCCATTTTCCCTTCTATATCGTGTGTTTTGGTTTTGATTTGCTTTACTTGCTCCTTTGTCTCAGTCAACTCTGCCTGCATGTGCGTCATTTGGTTTGTAATTTGAGTCAAGCGTTGATTAATTTGATCAAACCCTGTAGTCAACAGATTCTGCATGGTTATTTGCCATTCTTTATCTGATTTTTCTGATTCCTGGGAGGTTAGTTTCCCTAGTGCTGATATTTGGGCTGGGGAAGTTCCCGGTGTTTGGGGTTTAGGTTTCTTTGCAGCCATTATGAAATCAACCCAAATTCAAAACCCTCTATCAACCACCTCCCCTATATCTTCCCCAATTCTTACCCAATATTACAGTGTGTAACACAGTTTTTAGATTAACACTTTAAATTTCAACTTCAATACACCACCACTCTTAAATTGTCCACCAAGACCTTCCGCAAAGCTCCAGGCTAAATAGAATCCCAAAGACACAAGAGTTAATACCATACAGAGTTCTAGTCCCAAGGTCTCTTTGCCAGACAGTTAGTTGAGCTGACGAAAAAGGGAATTCAAACCGTATACCATCTCGCCAAGATGAAAAACAATATTCCAATGTTCCCCAACTCCCAGTGGTCTTTCCAGAGTCAAGTTAGTACCAGCAAAAAAAAAGATGAAGAACCTTGCCTTTCCCACTTCAATATTTGCACAGTCCAGTTCCGTTCTTGATGCAAAGTCTCTAAAAAAAAAAAAAACAACCTCTAGAGTCAATTAAATGTAATAGAGTTGGCAATGGTATTCCGCTGTTCTCCAGTAGGTGTCGTCCTCACCCCACGCACAGTCTATCTAATACATTAAATCCACTTAACAGAGGCTTCCTTTCAGCAGACACAGCAGTGGGGGGGTTTCTCCCCGCGGAGATAGTATATCGTCTCAAAGTCTCAAAAGCCGGTACTCAATCTGTTATTAAAGGCTCTGTCAGATTCTTTATAACATCCAGACAGGATCAGTCCACAGTTGTTTAGTTCTTCAAGCAATTTCCAGGCACGGTTTTTTTTTTTACTATTCTGACCTTGGCTCGGTCTCCGGCCAGAGTTAGTTTCGTTTCAAATTAGCTCATTAAGATATGACCGATCAACAAAGAACTCGCCGCCACTAAACTCCTTTCGGTCTTTATCTCCTTTACCAGTTCATTAGCTTAAAGGCTTCAGGTTTTATTTATTATTGTCCATTTTAACTGCAATTAATCGCTCTTCTTCTTCCTCGGGCACTCTGAATCTCTTCAGAGGGAGAAAAGACGAGCCGCCGCCCCTCATTCCTTCTCTCTGATGCTCACACTCGGTCCAGAAGAACTTCTCCCAGTTCTTCCTCACCCTTGTTGTCCCTAAGGGTGTCCGGGCTGGTCGGTTTTCAGCTTTTCCCCGGGAGCTCTCTCCGGGTACAGCTGAACAGCACAGTGACGAAGCTCCGCTGTCTTAAAGGTGAGTAGTCTGAGGTCAGTTAACGCTAAGGGTTCAAATGGGGCCCTTGTAAGTTGTTGAAGGACTACTGTCAGGGACCATTGAGGTGATGGTGGACGCACGTCTGGGTAAATGTGCGACAGCCCCTTAAGGAAACGCTTCAGAGTAGGGTGTCTGAAGAACTGAGCTGCTGGAGAGGTTGGTGACTGATAAGAGACAATTGCAGCAAGATAAACCTTTAGGGAGGAAAGGGAGAGGGCTTTCATTTTTAGATGAATTAAAAAACGAAGGACAGTGGATAGGGAAGGATTGACTGACGATAGTGAAGATGCTGTAGTAAAGGACTGAAATTTCCTCCATTTGGACATGTAAGCCCTCCTAGTTGAGGGTTTCTTCGCCTGATGGAGAACATTCATCTGGGAGGCAGAATCCTCCACGCTGCCAGATGAAGGGCAGGTAGGTCTGGGTGGAGAATTTGACTTTTGTTCTGCGTAAGCAGGTGAGGCAGGCGGGGCCGGTGATAGATGTCGGATGAGAGTTGGTGGAGAACCGGGAACCAAGGTTGTCGCGGCCACCATGGAGCTATCAGGATAGCATTGGGTTTGTCTTGTTGGAGGTGAACTACAACTTTGTGGAGGAGTTTCTCTTGCCTATCTGCTTCTGTTAGAAAACAACCTGACAACTTGTCCAAAATATAAAAACAGTTAAACATGCCTTCTAAGAGAGGGAAAAGGTTAGCTATGGAGCTAGCAGAAAGTCAAACATTACCTCAGGAAGAGGGGGGAATTTCTGACCAGGAGGAGGGTCAGGAAGGTGATACCTCAAGAGGAGAAACTGATTTAACCTCCCTACAGTTTCAAAAATGGAAATTAGAGAAAGAACAGGAATTCCAGTTAAAACAGTTAGAAATAAAAACAAAAGCTGAGGCTGAGGCCAGAGAAAAAGAAAGGGCCATGGAAATGAGAGAAAGAGCTGAAGCCAGACAGATGGAAATGAAGGAAAAAGAGATGGAATACCAATTGAGAATGAAACAACTAGAAATAACAGCTTTAAACAATAATAATAATAATTCAAATGCTAATGAAGAGAATTTATCAAAAATAGACCTGAAGAAATTCCCTCAATTTAGAAAGGGGGATAATCCTGAGGCATTTCTCATTTCTTTTGATAGAGCATGCTGGGATTATAATGTAAAGGAATCAGAGAAGATGGTTATTTTAAGAACGCAAATAAGTGGGGAACTTGCTGAGATCTATTCCCAAATGCCCCAAGAACAAGCAAGAGAATATGAGGTTTTTAGAAAACTGGTTTTCGCGAGATATGGAATAAATGCTGAGCACCTCAGAAGAAAGTCTAGAGCATTGACAAAGAAACATGAAGAATCATATTCCCAGTTAGGAGCCAATATGGTCAGATACCTGGAAAAATGGTTAGAACAAGCTAAAGTTGAAACTCTAGAGGATATGAAAAATATTATAGGGCTAGAACAATTTTATTCGGTTTTGCCTGGAGAATTAAGATATTTAGTCAGGGACAAACAACCCAAAACAGTACAACAAGCAAGCGAGACAGCAGATTTTCTATCAGAAATTAAAAACCCAAAATTTTCTGAAGTAAAACTTGGTGGTAGAAACTGGGAAGACAGAAAGAAAGAGTCCAGAGATTACCACAACCACAAGCAGGCAACTGGAAGCCATCTTAGGGACCAATCCTCAGAGCATAACCCTCAGAGGTATAAAAGCTTTGAAGGGAAGGGAGACAAACCCCCATACTTTGATCGAAGAACGGAGAAAGTATGCTTTGGATGTGGGGGAAAAGGGCATTTCATTTCACAATGTCTAAAATTAAAGAATAAAGAGTTAGATCAACAGAAAGTAGGGGAAATATACCAAAGAAAGTTTACTATATTCAAAAACAGGAAGAGAACTCTGAGGCAGTTAAAAATGGTGCAGTAACTGACCAAACAGAGAGTCAAGAAAAACTGCCACCTCTAGCAGAGATTGTTCACTGCTACTATATTAAAAGCAACATGGAGTTGATGCGGTGCTCTGGAGAAAATATTTATATTAATAACATCAAATATCTGGCATTGAGAGACTCTTGTTCTCAAATAACTTTGTGTCATCCTGATATTATCCCACAGGGAGATATCATTCAAAATGAGAAAATTACAGTAAAAGGGATTGGGAAAGAATTAATTAATCTACCAGTGGCTAAAGCTCATATAAATTATAAGTTTTAAGTTTTTACAGTGAGGGCACGTAGACGTTTGGTGGGCATCACCGAGACAAAAAAGGCATTTAGCGTGGCTGTCTGAAAATGGGATTTTGTTCTCACAGACCATGCATGACCTCACGGGGGCCATGAAACGAAGAACAAACGGTTTAGGGAAGGGGGGAGCTTCGGCCCTAAGGCCGGAGCAATCTTTTTCTTTCTTTCTTTCTTTTTATGGAGAAATAATAATAATAAAAGAATAAAGAATAAAGATTTGAAGAATGGACTTTCTTTCGTTTTAGATAACTCACAGAAGCAACGAAACGAGGCTCTCAACGCGGCAGTTGAAAGAAACTGAAAGGGGAGTCTTGGCACCAAGGTACATATACTGAGGGGGAGGGGTCTACACTAATGTGTTTTTTTGCTACTGCAGGAGCTCTAGAATATTCCGACAAGACTCCACGCATGCGTGGATTACCAAGGGTGTGATTCACAGAGGCCACGAAGAAGAAGTACTGCTTTCCTGACCACAGTTCATGTTGCAACTACACAGTGGGAAAAATGCAAATAACTCCACTGTGAAGTTGCACCCAAGAAGTTGAGTTTCCCTGAGTTAATTTGCTTCATCCAGTCACACAGCAGATAAAAGGGAAGAAATCAGCATTGTTTGCAGCTTGTTAACTGTTTGACTTCTCTCCTCCCAATACTTTGTTCCTGGGTCTGCTTGTTTCCCCTTTCCTTTCCTGTTCTGTTTCCTTCTTCTTCTGTTTTTCTTTTCTTCTTTTTCCTTCTTTCTTCTTAGCACTAGGACAGCTAAGTGACCATAGGTGGGGGGGGGGGAGAGAAGAGTGAGGAACTGGCAGTGAGAAAGAGGAGAAAGTTTTCAGTCAGTCTTATTTCCTTCTTTTTAAGATAGATCTACTCTGGCTGTCCAGATTTTCAGGTGGCATGGTTAGAGCAGATCTACCTTAACAAGGTTCTTCTCATTATAGGGGATTGGAATGCTAAAGTAGGGAGTAAAGAGATAAAAGGAACAACAGGTAAGTTTGGCCTTGGAGTTCAAAATGAAGCAGGGCAAAGGCTAATAGAGTTTTGTCAAGAGAACAAACTGGTCATCACAAACACTCTTTTCCAACAACAAAAGAGGCAACTACACATGGACATCACCAGATGGACAATACCAAAATCAGATTGATTATATTCTCTGCAGCCAAAGATGGAGAAGCTCTGTACAGTAAGCAAAAACAAGACCTGGAGCTGATTGTGGCTCTGATCATCAGCTTCTTATAGCAAACGTCAAGCTTAAACTGAAGAAAGTAGGAAAAACCACTGGGTTAGTCAGGTAGAATTTAAACCAAATCCCTTATGAATACACAGTGGAAGTGAAGAACAGATTTAAGGAACTAGATTTGGTGGACAGAGTGCCTGAAGAACTATGGTTGGAGGCTCGTAACATTGTACAGGAGGCAGCAACAAAAACCATCCCAAAGAAAAGGAAATGCAAGAAAGCAAAGTGGCTGTCCAACGAGGCCTTACAAATAGCAGAGAAGAGAAGGGAGACAAAATGCAAGAGAGATAGGGAAAGTTACAGAAAATTGAATGCTGACTTCCAAAGAATAGCAAGGAGAGACAAGAGGGCCTTCTTAAATGAACAGTTCAAAGAAATAGAGGAAAATATTAGAAAGGGAAAAACCAGAGATCTGTTCAAGAAAATTGGAGATATTAAAGGAACCTTTTGTGCAAAGATGGACATGATAAAGGACAAAAATGGTAGGGACCTAACAGAAGCAGAAGACATCAAGAAGAGGTGGCAAGAATACGCAGAGGAATTATACCAGAAAGATCTGGATGTCCCGGACAACCCAGATAGTGTGGTTGCTGACCTTGAGCCAGACATCCTGGAGAGTGAAGTCAAGTGGGCCTTAGAAAGCATGGCTAACAACAAGGCCAGTGGAGGTGATGGCATTCCAGTTGAACTATTTAAAATCTTAAAAGATGATGCTGTTAAGGTGCTACACTCAATATGCCAGCAAGTTTGGAAAACTCAGCAGTGGCCAGAGGATTGGAAAAGATCAGTCTACATCCCAATCCCAAAGAAGGGCAGTGCCAAAGAATGCTCCAACTACCGTACAATTGCACTCATTTCACACGCTAGCAAGGTTATGCTCAAAATCCTCCAAGGTAGGCTTCAGCAGTATGTGGACCGAGAACTCTCAGAAGTACAACCTGGATTTTGAAGGGGCAGAGGAACCAGAAACCAAATTGCTAACATGTGCTGGATTATGGAGAAAGCCAGAGAGTTCCAGAAAAACATCTACTTCTGCTTCGTTGACTACGCAAAAGCCTTTGACTGTGTGGACCACAGCAAACTATGGCAAGTTCTTAAAGAAATGGGAGTGCCTGACCACCTTATCTACCTCCTGAGAAATCTATATGTGGGACAGGAAGCAACAGTTAGAACTGGATATGGAACAACTGATTGGTTCAAAATTGGGAAAGGAGTATGACAAGGCTGTATATTGTCTCCCTGCTTATTTAACTTATATGCAGAATACATCATGCGAAAGGCTGGACTGGAGGAATCCCAAACCGGAATTAAGATTGTCGGAAGAAATATCAACAACCTCAGATATGCAGATGATACCACTCTGATGGCAGAAAGTGAGGAGGAATTAAAGAACCTCTTAATGAGGGTGAAAGAGGAGAGCTCAAAAATGGTCTGAAGCTCAGCATCAAAAAAACGAAGATCATGGCCACTGGTCCCATCACCTCCTGGCAAATAGAAGGGGAAGATATGGAGGCAGTGACAGATTTTACTTTCTTGGGCTCCATGATCACTGCAGATGGTGACAGCAGCCACGAAATTAAAAGACGCCTGCTTCTTGGGAGGAAAGCGATGACAAACCTAGACAGCATCTTAAAAAGCAGAGACATCACCTGCTGACAAAGGTCCACATAGTCAAAGCTATGGTTTTTCCAGTAGTGTTGTATGGAAGTGAGAACTGGACCATAAAGAAGGCTGACCACCGAAGAATTGATGGTTTTGAATTGTGGTGCTGGAGGAGACTCTTGAGAGTCCCCTGGATTGCAAGGAGAACAAACCTATCCATTCTGAAGGAAATCAACCCTGAGTGCTCACTGGAAGGACAGATCCTGAAGCTGAGGCTCCAATACTTTGGCCATCTCATGAGAAGAGAAATCTCCCTGGAAAAGCCCCTGATGTTGGGAAAGTGTGAAGGCAAGAGGAGAAGGGGACGACAGAGGACGAGATGAATGGACAGTGTCATTGAAGCTACCAACATGAATTTGACCAAACTCCGGGAGGCAGTGGAAGACAGGAGGGCCTGGCGTGCTCTGGTCCATTGGGTCACGAAGAGTTGGACACGACTTAACGACTAAACAACAACCACCTTAACAAGCTGGAAAAAAGGGCTGGCTGATAACTTCCTTCTCTTTTTCTGGTGATTCATATTCATTTTTTCTCTCTTCAGTCACCTAGCTGTCCTTGTGCTAAGGCAGCAAGTCTTCTAAATAAATAAATAAATAAATAGGATGAAAAGGGAAGAGAGAAGCAAGCAGACCCAGGTACCAGGTGTGGAAGAAGAATTCAAAAGGCAGCGAATTTCCCCACTGCCTTGCCTCTCTCACTGCTGTTGCAGATAGAATGGCTACAAACCCCTCCGCATTGGCTCAAGTGATCACAGCTCCTAATCCAACTCCAGAGAAATAGAAGCCCCGGTGGCAAAGAGAGAAAAACTATGGATGGTGATGGTGGGGCTCTAAGCATTGACTTTTATGTACTGTAGTCAATGGAAAATAATGAAAATCTGATTGTTCCAGTCCCAGATCATTTCCCACATTATTTGTCAATGTACTCACTCCTTCAGACTACATTTTTAGATCTTTGGGACAGAATTTTAAATCCAGTGGAGAGCAGCTTCTGTCAGAGGAGTCAGGAAGGGCAAACTCTCCTTCTCACTACAGACTTTTGGGAATCGAAAATCTTGTTCTGGTAGGCTGGGAAACCATCTGGACCTGTTTTTCTGAGGCAGGAAGGATGCCAGGGAGAGGGAAAGAGAAGAAAGGCCAGTTATGTTTGCATTGCAGCACCAGCATGACGCTGGATCTAGCCTGTTGTTTTTAAAACAGCTATTGTATGTGTTTATTTATTTCATCGTCTCAGTATGGCAGTGGAATAAATGAGGGTCAATAAACTGAAGCTTAGTCAGGACAATTTTGATGCTGGGTGTAAAACTTGGAAAGGTAGACAGGATGGCAGAGGATTCTGAGAGTGGTCCAAAAAATAGGAGACTCTTTAATAGTGGTACCTGACTATTGAACACCTATAACAAAGGCTGTATACTGCTTGGTATTTTTTAAAATTCCAGTTACTGCTTCTGCCCTGCTGTTTTCTTCTACATTATTTTATTATACTGTTGTTTTCTAAGACACTCTGTTGAAAGGATAAAAGTCAAATTAATTAATTAATTTTAAAAAGCCATTACGTTGCATATTTCAAATTGGATCTAAGAACACCTTGTACAAATGTGGAGACTTCTAATAATATAACTAAACAACAATCAAATAATCCCATCTGAACTGAATAAAATAGATTGGTTAACAAGTTTATTGAAGCAATTCCACGGTAGGAAAGGAAAATAATAGGATATTTTGCTTTCATTGTGCTGAAAAGTGGGTATTTTAAATTATGTAATGTTTATTTTTAAGCAGTAGTTAAAGCTAGTGATAACCTTAGCCCACTAAACTTGAAAAAAATCATTCATTTGAGCCAAGTGTAATAAATAACTTGGACAGTATACTGGCAAAATTCAAGGTCTTGCATGGCAAATATCCAGAGAGCTTTAAAAGATCATGACAGTTAATTGCCTGCCTCCTGAATGAGGACTAGGTATCTAAAAACTGAACAGATGGATTGCATGTATAGTTCAAGACAATGATGCACCTACAAATAATAATATTGAAAGTATTATTACTAATATCTGTAAATAGCTCTATGTTGTAAAAACTGGAGAGAATGAGAAATTGCAGACAATGTAGTTGTTGGCTATATGGCCTGGATAAATTCTGGTGCATCAGAATTTATCCACTTATCATTTATTTTTTATTACATTTATACTCTTCCTTGCAACTAAAATATAGTATTCTAGGCAGCTTACAAACTAGTTTTAAAGAATAAAAAATGATAAAACTACATTTACCTAAAAATTTAATAAAATCATATAAGCTTTACCAACCATGAAACCAAAATAATCAAGCAAAACACATTTAAAACCATTAAATGCAACCAGAGTGGCCTGGTTGCCAGATGGTGCGTGTGACGTTCACCCAGTGCCCCCTGTTTGTTTCCCCCAAACCAAGGGTTCACTCTGGCGACGTTCTCTATTTCCTTCGCTGCCACCAGTGGATTTCCCCTATCCACCCTGTAAATGACTTTAATCAGACACTGGCTGCCAACAGTACTTGTTTATTAAAAGATATTAAGTTGCATTTGAATCACAGATGTTCTTTAATCATTGTATAGAATTAAAATCATTGAAACCTTGTATATTGTGTTACACACTGAATCACCATTTGCTATTTGTTTTATTTATTCACTTTAACTAGTCTATCTTTATTAATATCAGTTCTCTCTATTTCTCTGACTATCTCTCTCTCTCTCTTCAATCTCTTTCCTTCACACCTCGTACCCTCCTGCTCTCTCCCTCTCTCTTTCTCTAACTGCCTAACTGCCTAACTAACTCCGCCCCTCCCGTCCTCTCATAGGCTCCTGCACCTGAGCTCCAGCTATGAGTGACAGGAGTGACTTGGGCATTCGTCACAGTGCGGGATATAAATTCAATAAATAAAGAAAATAAATTACAATTGCAAAGGATACAAATTAAAACACAGCAGCGCTGGTTAAACATCCTATGTCTGCCTGAACATTATGTTTTTTTATTCCATTCTTAAAATCAGTCAGAGTGGAAACATGACAACTTGGAAGGGAGTGCATTTCATAGTCTAGGAGCCACACAGGAGAACGCCCTCTCCTGCATGTCTGTGAGGCAGGCTTCTGAAGCTGTTGGTATTTTAAAGAAGATGTTATAGACTGGCCAGGCTCATAATGAGAGAAGTGGTCCCTCAGATATACAGGTCCCAAGCCATTTAGGGCTTTAATTGTTAAAATCAAGTTTGAATTGGGCCCAGTAAGCACCCAGTGCAGATCTTTCAGTATCATGGTCAAATGATCTCAATACCATACACCAGTTAGCAGCCTAGCTGCTGCATGCTGAGTCAGCTGAGGATCCCAGGCCCTTTCCAAGGGTAGCCCCATGTAGAGGCCACTACAACAGTCCAGGTGTGATGTAACTAAGCATGGATAACTTTTGCTAAGTCAGGTCATCTCAGGTCATAGCTAGTGCACTAAGTGGAGTTGTGACTTCTTGTCACCACTGCCATCTGTTAAGAAGCATTCCCGGATTATGAACCTCATCTGTCAGAGGGACATAGCTCCTTCTAGAAAGAGGTTGACTCCTAATTTCCAGATTTGAATTTCTACTCACCAGAAACCCCTCCATCTAGTCAGGATTTCATTTCAGCTTGTTTACCCCCATCCATCCCATTATCGAGCTCAGATAACATTAAAGGGTCCCATTGCCTCCTCTGTCATCGAAGCTACCAACATGAATTTGACCAAACTCCGGGAGGCAGTGGAAGACAGGAGGGCATAAACAACAAATGGTTAGCTGAAACAGGCTACTTTCGTAACAATTTAAACTTTTTGTTGTTCAGTCGTTAAGTCATGTCCGACTCTTCGTGACCCCATGGACCAGAGCATGCCAGGCCCTCCTGTCTTCCACTGCCTCCCAGAGTTTGGACAAATTCTTTTTGGTAGCTTCGATGACACTGTCCATCCATCTCGTCCTCTGTCGTCCCCTTCTCCTCTTGCCCTCACCCTTTACCAACATCAGGGTCTTTTCCAGGGAGTCTTCTCTTCTCATGAGATGGCCAAAGTATTGGAGCCTCAGCTTCAGGATCTGTCCTTCCAGTGAGCACTCAGGGTTGATTTCCTTCAGAATGGATAGGTTTGTTCTCCTTGCAGTCCAGGGGACTCTCAAGAGTCTCCTCCAGCACCACAATTCAAAACCATCAATTCTTCGGCGGTCAGCTTTCTTTATGGTCCAGCTCTCACTTCCATACATCGCTACTGGAAAAACCATAGCTTTGACTATGCGGACCTTTGTCGGCAAGGTGACGTCTCTGCTTTTTAAGATGCTGTCTAGTTTGTCCTCGCTTTCCTCCCAAGAAGCAGGGGTCTTTTAATTTCGTGGCTGCTGTCACCATCTGCAGTGATCATGGAGCCCAAGAAAGTAAAATCTGTCACTGCCTCCATATCTTCCCCTTCTATTTGCCATGAGGTGATGGGACCAGTGGCCATGATCTTCGTTTTTTTGATGCTGAGCTTCAGACCATTTTTGGCGTTCTCCTCTTTCACCCTCATTAAGAGGTTCTTTAATTCCTCCTCACTTTCTGCCATCAGAGTGGTATCATCTGCATATCTGAGGTTGTTGATATTTCTTCCAGCAATCTTAATTCCGGTTTGGGATTCCTCCAGTCCAGCCTTTCGCATGATGTATTCTGCATATAAGTTAAATAAGCAGGGAGACAATATACAGCCTTGTCATACTCCTTTCCCAATTTTGAACCTATCAGTTGTTCCATATCCAGTTCTAACTGTTGCTTCCTGTTCCACATATAGATTTCTCAGGAGATAGATAAGTTGGTCAGGCACTCCCATTTCTTTAAGGACTTGCCATAGTTTGCTGTGGTCCACACAGTCAAAGGCTTTTGCGTAGTCAATGAAGCAGAAGTAGATGTTTTTCTGGAACTCTCTGGCTTTCTCCATAATCCAGCGCATGTTAGCAATTTGGTCTCTAGTTCCTCTGCCCCTTCGAAATCCAGGTTGTACTTCTGGGAGTTCTCGGTCCACATACTGCTGAAGCCTGCCTTGGAGGATTTTGAGCATAACCTTGCTAGCGTGTGAAATGAGTGCAATTGTACAGTAGTTGGAGCATTCTTTGGCACTGCCCTTCTTTGGGATTGGGATGTAGACTGATCTTTTCCAATTCTCTGGCCATTGCTGAGTTTTCCAAACTTGCTGGCATATTGAGTGTAGCACCTTAACAGCATCATCTTTTAAGATTTTAAATAGTTCAACTGGAATGCCATCACCTCCACTGGCCTTGTTGTTAGCCATGCTTTCTAAGGCCCACTTGACTTCACTCTCCAGGATGTCTGGCTGAAGGTCAGCAACCACACTATCTGGGTTGTCCGGGACATCCAGATCTTTCTGGTATAATTCATCTGTGTATTCTGCTTCTGTGAGGTCCCTACCATTTATCATGTCCATCTTTGCACAAAAGGTTCCTTTAATATCTCCAATTTTCTTGAACAGATCTCTGGTTTTTCCCTTTCTAATATTTTCCTCTATTTCTTTGCACTGTTCATTTAAGAAGGCCCTCTTGTCTCTCCTTGCTATTCTTTGGAAGTCAGCATTCAATTTTCTGTAACTTTCCCTATCTCCCTTGCATTTTGTTTCCCTTCTCTTCTCTGCTATTTGTAAGGCCTCGTTGGACAGCCACTTTGCTTTCTTGCATTTCCTTTTCTTTGGGATGGTTTTTGTTGCTGCCTCCTGTACAATGTTACGAGCCTCCATCCATAGTTTTTCAGGCACTCTGTCCACTAAATCTAGTTCCTTAAATCTGTTCTTCACTTCCACTATGCATTCATAAGGGATTTGGTTTAGATTCTACCTGACTAGCCCAGTGGGTTTTCCTACTTTCTTCAGTTTAAGCTTGAATTTTGCTATAAGAAGCTGGTGATCAGAGCCACAATCAGCTCCAGGTCTTGTTTTTGCTGACTGTATAGAGCTTCTCCATCTTTGGCCGCAGAGAATATAATCAATCTGATTTCGGTATTGCCCATCTGGTGATGTCCATGTGTAGAGTCACCTCTTGTGTTGTTGGAAAAGAGTGTTTGTGATGACCAGCTTGTTCTCTTGACAAAACTCTATTAGCCTTTGCCCTGCTTCATTTTGAACTCCAAGGCCAAACTTACCTGTTGTTCCTTTTATCTCTTTACTCCCTACTTTAGCGTTCCAATCCCCTATAATGAGAAGAACATCTTTCTTTGGTGTCAGTTCTAGAAGGTGTTGTAAGTCTTCATAGAATTGGTCAATTTCAGCCTCTTCAGCATCGGTGGTTGGTGCATAAACATGGATTACTGTGATGTTGAAAGGTCTGCCTTGGATTCGTATTGAAATCACTCTATCATTTTTGAGATTGTATCCCAGTACAGCTTTTCCCACTCTTTTGTTGACTATGAGGGCTACTCCATTTCTTCTATGGGATTCTTGCCCACAATAGTAGATATGATAATAGTCTGAATTGAATTCGCCCATTCCCGTCCATTTTAGTTCACTGACGCCCAGGATGTCAATGTTTATTCTTGCCATCTCCTGTTTGACCACATCCAGCTTACCAAGGTTCATAGATCTTACATTCCAGGTTCCTATGCCGTATTTTTCTTTGCAGCATCGGACTTTCCTTTCACTTCCACACACATCCGCAGCTGAGCGTCCTTTCAGCTTTGGCCCAACCACTTCATTAGCTGTGGAGCTACTTGTACTTGGCCTCCGCTCTTCCTCAGTAGCATGTTGGACGCCTTCCGACCTGAGGGGCTCATCTTCCAGCGTCATATCTTTTAGCCTTTTGTTTCTGTCCATGGAGTTTTCTTGGCAAAGATACTGGAGTGGCTTGCCAGTTCCTGCTCCAGGTGGATCGCGTTTAGTCAGAACTCTCCACGATGACCTGTCCGTCTTGGGTGTCCCTGCACGGCATAGCCCATAGCTTCTCTGAATTACTCAAGCCCCTTCACCACGACAAGGCAGCAATCCGTGAAAGGGAATTTAAACTTAGCTTGCATCAATAGCCCCCACTTAAAACTAACCACATTTTTCCCAGGCTTAGAAAGCAATCAAACTGAGGTCAATTTAAAATACAGTGGGGCCTCGACTTACGTTCGTCCCTACTACGACCATTTCGACTTACGAACAGTTCCAGCCGCAAAATTTTGCTTCGACTTGCAGTCGGAGCTTCGACTTGCGACCAGGAAAAGGCAGGGGGAAAGGGCGGGAAATTCAAACCGCTGGTGGTGAAGAGGCTGCTTCTTTGTAGCTCTTTCGCCCCAACGGTTAGGGAGAAGGTTGCAGCGGCGAGGGGAGGCATTGGCCGCGTTGGCCGCTCCTTTCATCCTCCTCACGGGCGGAGCTCCACGGGCTGACCCTGGCCAGGGACCGCTGGCGGTGGCTCACTGATCGCCATGGGGAGACCCAGCTCTCCCTCTCTCGCCCTCCTCCTCCTCCTCCTCTTCCTGGCGTCCTGGTCCCTCCACCTGCCCAGTTCCAGCGGTGGTGGGTTCTCCGTCGGCTGCTTTAACTCAGCCGGAGCCGCAGCGCCCTGTGCGCCGCCTGGTTGGCCCCTGGAGCCTCTCCTTCCCCTAACCACTTCCTCGCCCTGCCGCCACCACCGCCACCGCTGGCATAGGGGACAAGGAGCAGAAGCGGCTGCAGCGGCAGCCCTTGGCCCGGAGCCCTGCAGGCCCGGAACCCAACAGCAGCATCCCCTACGAGGCGACCCCCGGCAAGCCGCCTGCCAGCCTCGCCTTGCGGTCCCTCTCTCTCTCTCTGTTTCTCTGCCTCTCTCTTTTTCTCCGCCTCCAGCTCCGTAACCGGCACCAGCAGCTGCTCGCCGGGGCGGCTGCGTCGGTGCTCGGCGCTCCTCGCCGCCCTCTGCAGGCCGCTGCCGCCGCTGCTGCCCAATGCCGCCTCCAGCTCTGGAACCAGCACCAGCGGCTGCTTGCCAGGGTGGCCGCGTCGGTCCTCGGTGCTCCTCGCTGCCCTCCGCGGCCCGATGCCGCTGCTGCTGCTGGGTCCCTTGCGAGCGGAGGCGGCGTTGGGCAGCAGCAGCGGCATCGACCCGCGGAGGGTGGCGAGGAGCGCCAAGGAGGCTGCCCCGGTGAGCAGCCGCTGGTGCCGGTTCCGGAGGTGGAGGCGGCGTTGGGCAGCAGTAGCGGTGGCATCGGCCTGCGGCAGCAGCATCAGCCTGCGGAGGGCGGCAAGGAGCACTGAGGACCGTTGGTGCCGGTTCCGGAGCTGGAGGCGGAGAAACAGAGAGAGGCAGAGAAACAGAGAGATAGAGAGGGACTGTGAGGCGAGGCTGGCAGGCGGCTTGCCAGGGTCACCTCGTAGGGGATGCTGCTGTTGGGTTCCGGGCCTGCAGGGCTCCGGGCCAAGGGCTGCCGCCGCCGCCGCTTCTGCTCCTCGTCCCCTATGCCAGCAGCGGTGGCGGGTGGCGGTAGGGCGAGGAAGCGGTTTGGGGAAGGAGAGGCTCCGGGGGCCAGCCGGGCGGCGCAGAGGGCGCCATGGCTCCGGCTGAGTTAAAGCAGCCGACAGAGAACCCACCGCTGCTGGGACTGGTCAGGCGGAGGAACCGGGACACCAGGAAGAGGAGGGCGAGAGAGGGAGAGCTGGGTCTCCCCATGGCGATCGGTGCGCCACCGCCAGCGGTCCCTGGTCAGGGTCAGCCCGTGGAGCTCCGCCCGTGAGGAGGATGAAGGGAGCGGGCGGCGGCAACATAGCGGCTGGGGTCGCTCCCCACGGACGGTGATCTGCACGGAATCCACGTGCAGAAACTCGCCGAGCCTCCCTTGGCTCGCGAAGGCTGGCTGGCTCGGCCAAGAGAGATCGCTCGGTCTCCCACTGCTCCTCTCCGCCCCATCAACCCCCGTCTAAGGTAAGGTGCCGGTTTTTGGTTTTTAAAAACTGTTCTGGGTCGGTTTTGCAGGGCTGGGGGGGGGGTAAGTTTCTGTGGTGTGTTGTTGTTTGGTTTTTTGTGATTTTTTGTTTTGCAGTCCCAGCGTGGGGCTTGCTCTGTTTATTTTTATTTTATTTTTTAGAGGTTGTTTTTTTTTTTGGCCGGTACGGATTAATTGCATTCCCATGCATTCCTATGGGAATGCATGCTTCGACTTATGACCATTTCGACTTACGTTCCATCTTCTGGAACGGATTATGGTCGTAAGTCGAGGCACCACTGTAAAAGCAAAAGTTTTCAATTACCTCCTTATGTCTTCTTTGAAATGAGACAAGACTCAGGCTCTTTCATGCACAATTCAGAACACTGAATCAAATCCCCACTCCTCAAGAAGACAAGAAAGTTTCCACATGTCTAAATTGGCATCATTTCTATCAGTTCCCAGTTAACGTCAATGTTCTGGTAAACATTGTGGATTGGACCTTAACAATAATTAAAAAATAAAGACATGATTTTTATAGTTTACTTGACTTTTTGCTAATATTATCACCAATTTAGTGTGTGTGTGTGTGTGTGTGTGTGTGTGTGTAATACAACCATTTCAATGTGGAACTGAAATTAAGGTGTTAAAACAGAAAGAATCAAGAAAATATGAATTGATGGATGTTGGATACTTAAGGCTGAATCCTATGTTAGTCTTACCTAAAGTACAACCATTATAATCAATAGGACTTTAGTTGTCACTAATTAAAATGTCACATTTTTCAATGGAATATGTCTAGGTAGAGTGAATTTATTTCTTTGTCTATGTTATATAAACTTTTTATATTTTAAAGCAATCATAAAGAAACAGCTAGACTATCTCTAAAAACAATTAGAAGGAAATTAGATTAACAGGCAGATCTGAAAGCTTAATTGCCAGAAAGCTTTGAATGATGTGCAAATAAATAAGAGGCATAACAAATAAAAGAACAATGAGAAACAGAAGAACAGTTGCACTGGTATGACAGAAGTGTTAACAATGGCCTAAATTCCACCCAACCATATTTTTGCTGTTGAGGAGAAAATTCTACTGGGAACTTGTCATACATTTCCTTCAAAGTGAAGTAATCACAGTAGGCCAACTGTGAGCTCAGTAGTGAGCTTCTAAAAAGAACAGCAGCTATCACTTGGAAATGCTCTTTCACCCATGCAAATATACCCAGAACGGTTGAATACAATAGAGTGATTATGTACGCAACTACTAATAATCTTCAAAATCATGTTGTATCCTATATAAACTGTTGCAGAAATATCATAACATAGCACCTAAACACTTTCTTTCTCTTCCTCTTGTTCATTATTGTTGAACTCAAAATTGCTATTACCATTCTATTTAGCTGTTTTTAAAACACAGCATCAATTAAAAAGAAAGTTGAAATTGCATTAAACTTTTTCAGCCTAGTTTGATGACAGTAAACTATTTGTTAAGAACTTTCTGTTTGAACTTCAAAATGCAGATATGATGTTTATCCCTCGCTAACATGTTGATAGGAGAAGGAAACTCTATCAATGCCCAAGATCTATTGTAATACACCTACCCAGAGATCACAGAAGGGGATATAGCATACCAAGATCCGAAATACTGAAGAACTCACTTGTAGGTAATGATGAATGAAGAAAACCTTATGTTTTTAATATTTTGCTTACTGAAGAATCCCCGCCTAACAATCTTCCCTCTTTCTCTCATCTCAAGAAAAGTATACTCTCCTTCTTTGAAAGAAATTGAGTCAATAATGAGACAAATAATTTCAGTAACTATCACTTTTACTTTACCAGTCTCCCTTAATAAGACAGGGACCCTGTTAAACCACTCAACTGAAATGTTAAGTACAAATATGGCAAACATATTCTCCAAGTGTATATTCTCATGCAGGCAAACCCTCCATTCAAGCAAGTTATCAGTGGCTTGAGAGAAGTCCAGATGCTTTCAGAAGCATACAGAATCCTTGGAAAACAGAGGCCTATGGAGGAGGAAATCCCCAAAACAACCCAAGGGGACCACATGCTCAGCAGTCACTGAATGAAGACTGAGCGATGATGAAGATAGAAAATAACCATGGGTGAGTGGAATGGAACGGCCTGTCCTAGACAAAGACAGAGTGGCCTAGTACCCTGGGCTGGAACACGGTGCAGTGGAGGATTTTCTTGCAGATGCTTTTCACTACATTTACTAGAAGGGAGATTTATTAGAATGGAGGCAATAAATGGAATACAGTGGAAGGACCAAATATTTCTGAATGGCATAGAGATTTTGTTCTATATAAATCCTATATAAAATGACCACATTTGAAATTGAATCTGAAGCTCACACTGAAATAAATCAGCTACTCTTCATGTGTCCAATATGTTTTTAAAGGTTTGTTGTACTAGATAAACACATGTAAGATATCTTTTAAAGCTTCAAATATTTAAATATTGTTTTTTCCCGTCTAAAAATCTCTTTCAAAAAGAAAATAAAAAAGAAATATATTTGAGAGGCAGAGAAAGAGAGCAAGAGCAAAGATGAGTCTGTCAAAGAAGAAACCCCAAAGGTATGCAGCAGAAGTCCATATATCCTCTGTTGTCCCTCAAATTAGTGAGGTAAAAATAAATGCTGTCCTCATGCTGATTTGGAATATAAACAGGAGAAAGCAATATTCAGATAGGTGAAAGCCTTCACCAACCTGAGAGGCAGACAGAAACCTACAGGGGTGTTGAACTGTCTCCCACACTCAATTAGTTTTTCTCAGACTGCTTAAATCACATGGGAAAATCCTTCCTTACCCAATCTAAAGGTCAAGATCTGAAAAAGTAGAGATTGAAGGGAAAAAATTCTGCTTGAGTTGAGGAGACTGAAATGCGCCAAGACAAACCAGGCTGCAGTGGTAGCCACTGTGCTGTCTCAGGGAAGTGGGGGCAGTTTTCATACCATCTGGACCATCAAAACAGCAGACTCGCTTTCCTCTTTGGCTTCTGCCCATGCCATTGTCTTGTTTCTGTCTTCTATACAGAGAGTGACTAACCTGCTTCTGCTCTCACTCTCTGCTTGGTTTCCAGAAACCTACACTGAATGAATTGCATTGCATTCAGACTGCATTGTCACTTCCTCCACTATGTTCTACTATTATCCTGATGCTACAGCAGCACTATGTGTGCTACAATTTAAGGAGAGACTTAAGTGCCCCAGGAAATTCATTTCTGCTTCTGAGGACACACTACTAAATAATCCTTCAACTATGAGAGGGCAGGCCAAACCAAAGTTTCCTCCCTGATAATTTCAGCATCAAGGAGTAAGTTAGCATCAGAGTTTAGAGCATGTGGCCCCAGTGGCCCAAATTAATGGTTAGTGTCCCAGGACTTCACAGCATCCCCACAAACCAAATCAACTCAAAGAGTCCCCTTATGTCTTCAAGGTGGTGTTAGGAACAATGCTACCAGCTTTTAAAGGCAGTTAATAACCCTGAGGTACTCTGCATCTCCATATTTTTCTTTTAAAAAAATCAGCCATAGAAAGTGCAGAAATTTTTTTTTCAATACCCCCATTTTTGTAATTTTCAGGAGGCGGCAGCCCTCCAAGGTCCACAACATTTATTTTGGCCTCACAGTAGCTAAGGGCTTGATCTCACTGACAATAAAACCTACTGTTGTACCGAGTTCTCCATTTTAAAAAAAAGACTTAAATTTTAGCATACACACAAAGTGTGTGCATGCACAGAACACTGTACCAGGAGAGTGAGTTTTTCTGCTCCTCTGCCAGAGGTCCATTTATTTTGAGGTGGATGTAGTATCAATTCATATGTGAATGCCCTATCTGCTTTTTAAAAAATTATGCTATTTGATAGAGCACTAGACCAGATAGCAGGATTTTTTTTTTTAAAAGTGGAGTCCCCCGGTCTCCCCTTGCTTGCTCCCTCATCCCCTTGCCCACCCCTTTCCTCATTGTCCCCTCACTAGCTTGCCCTCTTTCATTGCCCCCCACCTGCCCAATCACCCCTTTGCCTGCCACTTGGCCCCTCACCCTCCCGATCATGTGTTTGCTTGTTTGATTGCCCACTCACTCACCTGCCTGATCGCTCTTCTTCCCATGCCCTCCTAACCATCTGGCTGCCCCTTCACCAAAACAAAACAAAAGGAACTGGTACATCCATGAAAGTCCAGATTATAAATGAGAGACAAAGTCTCAGGATGTAGAAAGTAGAAACAAGCTCTTTATTCTGTATTTCTTGAGTCGTTAAAAAGCTCTGGCTCAACACATTTCGGCAAAGCCTTCTTCAGGAGCGAGCTTCTTTATATTTTCTGTACCTTTCTTTGGTCTATATCAGCTCCAAAACTAATTGAAAGTGTTCGAGAAGTGTCCCTTCACCAGCCTGATCACCCACCTCGCTTGCTCACCCTCTCACCTTTACTCACTCACTTGCCCCCTCACCCACCTGATCACCCTTTCATCCACCCAATCACTTGCCCTCTCTGTCCCCTCGCTCACCCACCCTTCCACCCCTCAGACACCTGTCCCTGTACCCTCCCACCCTCACCCCTTGTCCCTTATTTCCCTTTCCACCCCCTCATTTTCCTCTTCTTCCCTTTCTATTCTCACCACCACCACCCCACCCCAGTGGAGTGAATGCACCTGATCAAAGATGGAGACAGTCATGGTGGCAGGGAGGCTGAGGAGGAGGAGGTAGCAGCATGAGGATGCAAAAGTTTTGGATTTGGGCTGAAATCCACATTACTTCAGCCCATATACAAAAAACAATAACAGAACCACACCAAGAAACAATGCCTCGTCGGTTTATTCCAGCAGTGGAAACAGTCCATAAGATTCATTTCCCCAAGAGATGACAGTCATTGCACATGATTCCGAATATTAATTAAATAGGAACTTTGCTTGACATTCACTATGATGAAGATGACTGTGGACATTTTCCTGAATAACGAAAGGGAAGGCAACATACATTTTTGTCATGGTCCCCAATTTCTTAATGGTGTAAAGCATATGTTTGCACTAGAGATGGGGGTATTCGTATACGAATATTCCCCTACAGGTGGAGATAACAAGGGTCCGGCCCCATGGGTCCGGACTGTCCACTCACGATTCCGCCACTGACACGAGCTCGATGGAGCCTTCCTATTGCTCTGTTGTCCGCAATGGATTAGCCACTCTGTGACCTGGCAGAGAGGCTTGTCATTCTGCCTTCTGCCAGGACTGGCTAATCCATTGCAGACAACGGAGCGATAGGAAGGCTCCATCGAGCTCACGTCAGCGGTGGAATCGTGAGTGGACAGTCGTTACCCTTGTTATCTCCACCTGTGGGGGGATATTCATATTTGTATACGAATACCCCCCATCTCTATTCTGCACTATCCCTTATCAACGACAGGCCTGCCAAGATGGAAAACTCTAAAATGAATACATACAGCAAAAAGTGGAGAAAAAAACTAGAGGATATCCTTTGCTATCCTTGACTTGATTCTGACCAACAGAGATGACTTGTTGGGGGAAGTGGCAGTAAGGGGAACTCTAGGCGAGAGTGTCCATGTCCTTCTAGAATTCTTGATTTCAAAGGAAACTAAAGCAGAGTGTAGCCGCACACTTCTGCTGGATTTTAAAAAAGCCAATTTTCATAATCTCAGAACAAGGATAAGTAAGGTCCCATGGCAGGAGATCCTAACAAAAAAAGGAGTCCAAGAAGGGTGGGAGCTTCTAAAAAATGAAATTCTAAAGGCACGACTACAAACAATTCCAACAAGAAAAAAAGGGGGGAGGCGGCAAAAAAGGCCAGTGTGGCTTCACAAAAAGCTCAGCGAGGACCTAAAAACCAAATAAGACATGTACAGGAAGTGGAAAGAAGGCCAGGCCACCAAGGATGAGTACAGACAAGTAGCAAGGAAATGCAGGGATGGCATTAGGAGGGCAAAAGCTGAGAATGAGCTGAAGTTAGCTAGAGACACTAAAAGCAATAAAAAAGCATTCTTCAGGTATGTGAGTAGCAAAAGACATAGTGGCACAGCTCTGCAATGGAGATGGAAAAATGATAGCAGAGGACAAAGAAAAGGCAGAGGTGCTCAACTCCTATTTTAGTTCAGTCTTTTCCCATAAGACAGACTATGAACTTCCAAACAAATTGGAAGTGCAAGTTGGGGGGGGGGGGGGACAGGATTGCAGCTGGAGATTGATAAACAAATAGTCAAGGAATACCTTACCACCTTGAACAAGTTCAAATCTCCAGGGCCGGATGAACTGCATCCGAGAGTACTGAAGGAACTGGCTGAAGAACTCTCAGAACCACTATCCACTATTTTCTTGAAATCATGGGAAATGGGGGAGGTGCCAGAGGATTTGAGGAGGGCCAATGTTGTCCTTATCTTCAAAAAGGGCAAAAAAAAGTGGAACCTGGGAACTACAGGCCAGTCAGTCTGACATCAATCCCAGGCAAAATTCTGGAACAGATCGTAAAGTGGTCATTGTGCAAGCACCTAGAAAACAATGCAGTAATAACTAGAAGCCAACACGGACTTGTCAAGAACAAATCCTGCCAAACTAAATTGATCTCGTTTTTTGATCAAGTCACCTCCCTGATAGACAGAGGGAATGCTGTAGACATAGTATATCTTGACTTCAGCAAAGTTTTTGACAAAGTGCCCCATGATATCCTGATTAGCAAGCTAACTAGGTGTGGGCTGGATAGATCAAGTGTCAGGTGGATACACAATTGGCTACAGAATTGTACTCAGAGGGTGATGATTAATGGGTCCTTCTCTAACTGGGAGGAGGTAACCCAAGGCTCAGTCCTGTGACCAGTGCTCTTCAATATTTTTATTAATGACTTGGATGAGGGAGTGCAGGGAATGCTTGTCAAATTTGCAGATGATACAACATTGGGCGGAATAGCTAATACCCTAGAAGACAGAAACAAAATTCAAAATGACCTTGATAGGATGGAGCACTGGGCTGAAAACAACAGAATGAAATTCAACAGGGATAAGTGCAAAGTACTGCACCTCGGAAAAAGAAACTAATTGCACAGTTACGAGATGGGGGATACCTGGCTCAGCAAAACTACGAGCGAGAAGGATCTTGGAATTGTTGTAGATCACAAGCTAAATATAAGCCAACAGTGAGATGTGGCTCCAAAAAAGGCAAATGCTATTTTAGGCTGCATTAATAGTACAGTTTCCAAATCCCGCAAAGTGGTAGTCCCCCTCTATTCAGCACTGGTTAGGCCTCACCTTGAGTATTGTGTCCAGTTCTGGACAGCACATTTCAAGAAGGATGCTAATAAATTGGAACAAGTTCAGAGGAGGGCGACAAGGATGATCAGGGGTCTGGAAACCAAGCCCTATGAGGAAAGGCTGAAAGAATTGGGCATGTTTAGTCTTGAGAAAAGAAGACTGAGGGGTGATATGATAGCACTTTTCAAATACTTGAAAGGCTGTCATACAGAGGAGGGGTAGGATCTGTTCTCGATCATCCCAGAGTGCAGGACACGCAACAATGGGCTCAAGTTAAAGGAAGCCAGATTTCGGTTGAATATCAGGAAAAACTTCCTAACTGTTAGAGCAGTACGACAGTGGAACCAGTTATTTATTTATTTATTTATTTATTTATTTAACTTATATGCCGCCCACACTACCCAAAGGTCTCTGGGCGGCTTACAACAATTAAAATACAATAAAAAAGATAAAACAATTAAAATACAATTAAAATATATACTCTAAAAATTGCCATCAGGACCCACAGTTGATATTATTTCAATTAAAAGCCTTCTGGAACAGGAAGGTTTTGACCTGGCACCGAAATGTCATCAGCGTCTGCGCCAGACGAATCTCCCTCAGGAGATTAGTCTGGGGGCAGCTGCCGAAAAGGCCCTTTGTCTACAAGCCATCCCTCTTACCTCCTTGAGGGACAGCTCTTTCAAAAGGGCCCACCTTAACTGCCGAGTAGGTTCATGTGGAAGGAGGCGATCCTTCAGGTATTCAGGGCCCAAGCCCTGTTACCTTGGGAGTTGGTGAGTGCTCCAGCACTGGAGGCATTCAAGAAAAACTTAATCACCTGGCAGATATGCTTTGATTGCCTCCCTGCATTGAGCAGGGGGTTGGACTTGATGGCATTGTAGGCCCTTCCCAACGTCATTTTTCTATGATTCTATGATTCTATGATGGAAACATATTTTTTTAGCATTCAGTTCTTTATTATGAATCAAAATACAGCAAACTTTCCTGGAGCAGCAGCAGACAGACAGGCTAAAGCCTTGGGCAAAAGTAATTTGATTGAAAACTAGAGTTAATTAAAGAAGCTGGTAGCAATCAAAGCTTGAGACAGGAAACACTGAATCAGTACACTGTGAACTGTGGCATATACACTTAAAAGCTGACAGAAACAAATCATAGGTAAAATAACCATAGCAGAATTATTTAATGTCGACATTTTAGTATCTCTAAACCATATATTGTACAAATAAAAATGCATGCCTATCAAATGAACAATTTCCCTATGTCTCACATGGATATATAATATAGTGTTCAGACTTGCAATAAACTTTCTGCATTGTGAACATTCTCATGGTACATGCATGATTACTTCATTAGTCATATGCATTTACTTTTATCAGAAGCCTCTTTGATTTTCCCGGCTAAAATGTATGCATGTTCCTTCACTTGTCCATTCAAGACTTGTTATTGAGCTTTCTAGGGGAAACCCATGCTTATTCTAGTGTTTCTAAAATGTTTCTTTACATGAACTATCTTTCTTGACTAGCATGAGTGTAAAAATGAAGCAAAAATGAAATAAACTTTTAAAGTACATTTTTGCCTACAATGTATGGAAAAGTGTACTTCTTAATATTATTCTTAATGAACTATGTTTATATGGAACTTAATATGTCAATTCAAATATGAATTCACATGATAGTCTAAAAACATGGTAGTTTGTGAGCTATGTCTCAGAATGTGAAACAGTTTTCAACAAACAACAAAATCATCAACTCCCCTAATTTACTTAGAATAAAGCGTTCAAAAGAACTTCTTACTCATGAAATGTTATAGTTTTATAAATAGGTTCCAAGCCATTTACACAGCATTTTAGTGTTCAAAGATTGCTTAGAAACACTACACAACCAGTTCCTTACATCAAAAGTCACGTTTGGCTTTTCTTAAACAGAATCTCTCCATACCATATGACAAACCAAGCTAAAAAATGAGAAGACCTTCTAGAGCATTTTGTGATAAGGAGTAATAGTGAATGCCAAAACACCAAAAATTGTAATGGACCAATCTTTGACTTTTCTTAAACCTTCTCATTGGATTCTGCCCATTTTTTCACTAATCATTACAACTTTGTAGAGATTAGCAATATTATCTGCACACTGTAGATACAATGTTGTGAACCATCCAGAATAGTGCTATGCACTGAGGCGATGAATGAATGAATGAATGAATGAATGAATGAATAAATAAATAAATAAGCTGAGGTATCAAGTTAAAGGAACTTGCATAATGATACCTAGTGAGTCTGTGTTGGAAGTCAGATCTGAACAAGGATTATTAGCCATTACACTGCAGTAGTTTGGTAGACATTTACTGCAGGATGGCTAAAGTTTTAAAAATTATATAATGAGCATACTTTGTTTCATCTATCAAGAAATCAATCTGCAAATCAGTACCTCCACCTTTGGATTGTTCAACTAATTTACATCCAAACAATATATTACTCTTGTAAGTAATGACTTATCAATATATTACTGTTTGCAAAGAGCATTTACTGGGTTCTATGCAATGTAACATTAGCAAAAAGAAGTCCAAGAGATGGTGCCTGAATGTCATACAAGTAGTAGTGGAATAATTTAAGCAAATAATACTTAGCTGAATAAAATTATAATGAATTGGGTAAATGCAATGAGCTATGAGCTATGCAAGCAGAAACTAAGGTTTTTATTAGCCACTTGCACAATGAAGAAAATGGGATTTCTAAAAGAGCTGGAAACGTGTGCTAGGAGACTGACACAACTGCGTACAAATATGTGTGCCTGGGTTGTATGCTGTAGTAACAGGCTCTGAATAATATTTTTACACATACAATTACAAAACAATACCAATTTACAATTGCTAGAAATGTTATTTATAGACTACATTCAAATCACCTGAGATAAATCCACTGTCCCATTAAATGTACATGCCAAACTGTTAAAAGACCTACTGAATGTTCTTGGTAGGTCTTCTATGCTTATCAGTCACTTTTTCCTGTAATACTTACCCTAGCAGACCCCTTCTAATGGACACACAATATGTTACACTGTGCCCAACCTCACCTACTCTTTCTTTTCTCAAAAGACAAGGCACATCTGCCACCTGCTCTAGTTTGAGTCCCAGAAACAACTGTCGAGCAGCAAAAAGATTGATTATCAGTCAAATACTACTGCCGTACACCAGATTTTGGTAGCTTAGTAGCTTTAAGCTTGCTGATCCAGCAAGAGTTAGTGTGAAATTTTCAGCAATGTCTGCCAACATTTTGGTGCTAAAGGAACAGCAGTGCATGTCATGATGAAACACAGCCAAAAGACGCAGACAAAGCAGAGAAGTTTTTGTTGGGCTCAAATGCAGTAAAGGCAAAGAAAGAAAGATACGTAAATATCCTGGAAAATTATTAGTGGTACCTTACATAAATCTATTGCAATGGATATTAAAAAATGATTGTAATAGTAGATTTAGCCCCTCAGTTCCTAACATATGAGACAAAGTTGATGCAGATTATCACAGTATATTGCAAACATCAAAATAAAAGATAACTGATGATCAAAACAAGAGGTAAGTCATTGGTCAGAAAAGAATTCAGGGGAAATGACAAAGGGTTTTTAGATAAATTTAATCTCCCCTCACTGAGTTAATAGACTAAAATGTATTCAATAGATCATTTGGACTGTATTCAAGAAGACTGTCGTATCATCTGTAATACTGCACTATATGCATAATTCATGAGTTAGGGTTACTTACAGATATAATTTCTTCAACAGCTTTGCAGAAATATGTATTAAATGAGCCAATTAGTGGATTAAAGATAAATATTCCCATAAATTTAGAAGTCCGTATAATATGCCTCTTTTTTTTTTAAAGATATATATATTTTTAATGGTATTTGAAATGGTATTTGAGAGACAATCATTCTTGTGGTTCCTTTTTACATGAAGTAGTTACTGCTCTGGAGCACAATTTGTGCTTCTTAGAGCTATGCATTTCTTTATTAGAAATGCAACTTTTAAAAATCCTGGTCTTTCAGTTTTCAGTGCTCAAAAAAATGAAAAAAACATAGTCTTAATGTGAGGTTTACAGCATGCATAGAATGATGAATGTTTGTGTTACTTTTCATCAACATTAAAATGGCAATTTCAGAAAATTTAAAAAGGTATTACACATGGAGCTAAGAGCGCAGGAACACATTCTGTGAAAATATTGTTTTACCTTTCTCCTGTAAAATACCCTTATTTGGATAATAAAACAAGGTCAATTACATAATTTTTAATTCCTTAGATACCATTCAAGGCAAAGCACTGCTTTTGAGAGGCTTAATAGTATGGTATTACAGGTTGACTTTGTTCATTCCAGAATTACTAGACTAATATTTTAATTCAATTATATTCTTATTATAAGATCTAACTATATTATGATGTTGTTTCTCAATAACAATTTTTAAAATCATATAACACTTCAATCAAGCAGAACATTGGAACTGATCAAAATCCATATGCAACAAATGTGACTGTAATAAAGATAATTCTGTATTTTATTTTCAAGTGCACCTGAAAAGAAATTCCAAAAGTTAGGGACTTCAGACATCATATTCACATATTATACTGGAAAAGATTGCTTTAAAAGAATGTTAGAAAAGGTGCACGTATAAATTCAAATGGAACTCCAAAATTAATATTCTACATTGTTGCATAAATAGTATGATAATGATTCTAATCCTTTGTCTTAATAAAGGTTAAATGACTAAATTAATAAAGCACTCTAACTCTGAACTATTATTTTTGCTAGTGTAATAAGCCTAATGAATTGTGTCTGTTAGATGTCAGTGAAACTAAACAGTAAATTCAATAATCTCTGATTTAATTTATTATATTTTCACCATTTAACCTCCTGCAGGCTCCCTAATGTCTATTCAGATCTATATTAAATTAAGCACCAATGCTAATGAAGGGCAATAAACGTGGCTGTCAGTAGATTTTTCTTTCATTAAGCACATTATCTTCTTACTGAGCTGTAATGAGTAAACATTAGTTTTGTTAAACCATGCAAAAAGACAGGATGAAAATAATTTTTAATTGCACCCCTTAAGCCACTGACTCTGGCTTTTTTTTTTTTTTACCTTTGATTTTTTTGAATGGATTTGAAAAGGGCTCTCCAGTTGAAATATAAACGTCAGCATCATGGGGTATGTCTCTAGCATCCAGTGCTTCGGTGCCGTCTGCCAAGAAGACTCGTCTTGCAGCCGTATTCAGCTTCAGCTTTTCAGTGCTCTCCTCTAGCAGCTATAAAAAAAGGTAAGAAAATTTCAGACAAAAATGTGTTTATCTTAATTTGCACATATTAAGAATCAAAATAGTGCTGAATTGATTTCCCCAAACACAATGTAAGTGCATCAAAATGCCAAACACTAGCTATGAATGTTATGGCTTAATCATTGTTTAAATTATGTGAAAAAGGTTCACATTTTCACTACAACTTATGGCTTCTGTACTACATGATATAAAGTCAAGTGACTATGCAACAACTATGTTTATACTTAACAAATGTTAAGCAGTTTATTTCACTGCAGTTTGAAAATGACGGGCTAAATCTAGCATTTGTCCTTCTCAGAAATTATACACTGGAACATATGGTAATGGTTAGTAATAAGTAATAAGTCTTCTACATTCTACCAGATCTAACTGTAGATACGATTAATATTGGAATTATCCAAATAAATACCACTGCCTACAAAAGAAATCTATACTTACGAGTTTAATGGAAGGTGGCACAGTAATTTTAGCAAATATATTTACTATTCCATTTTTATAAGCAGTCACTCTGAGTATCTGTGGTTGTCGTCTAAAAATGTGGGGTACTTCAGAGGCCTTCTGTGCCAAGTGTAATTTTGAGGAAGAAAACATTTGAAATCTGTTGCAAAACAATTCCAATATAGTTAAATTCGGTTGGAATTACTAATTTTCATCTGCTTGTACTAAATTTACATTTCAGTAATTATTCAGCTTACCATTTGTACTTCCAAACAAAATTAAAATAATGTTTTTCTTCAAAACATGTACAGACTGACTAAAATTCAAAATATTAAAGCACCTTCTGGTATTGTCTTGTTATTTGCTTCATTAAAAAGAACTACTGTTAGTGATGTTAGGTAACCAACAATTTTTACGACATAAACAGATACACAATCCCATCTTAGCCATATTGGAAGTAAATCTGTTCTCATTGAGACTTACTTGCATGGACAGGATTGCAGTTAGTTTCACTAAACTCAAATGTCAATTACAACAAGAAAAGGCCAGGCTTATTTACCTATTCTCACCAGTGGAAATTCAGTTCTTATGTTGATATTTTAACATGTTAGTCAATAAGCCTTTCTGCTTGATCAACTTGTTTTGTAATTAATGTAACAGTGTAGTGAGCAACTTGTTTTCATTTTGTTACCTTTTAGGATTTAGCCTTTTTTGTGTGATGTTAAAGGAACTGAATGCCCCTTGCTGTTTTGTTTTGTGTTTTTTAATGGAGAAAGGTGCATATAGCAACATAGCTAAATTCTGCAGCAAGACAAATCTTATCATTTTTTGAGGCCTAGGTATTACAGTAATGCAGTGGGATCAAAGATTGTGCAAATAACATGCAAAGGATCAAATGTGTTTGGGATAAAATTTAATGATGTGGAAGGAAGCTCTCTCAATAGTGCCTGTTATATGAAATCAACCCCCAATGATTTGAGTAGAACTAACTTCTACAATGTGACTATATTCTAAAAGGATTTATACATGCCTCTCTCTACTACTGCTTACCGTGCTCTATAATCTGAAACAACAAAATTTTCTAAGATGTACTTCAGAGAAGAGAAAAAGTATGCAAACTGCATGCAAACTGATAAGGGCTTTTTCATTTGCCAGAAATACACAATAAGGCTTTTTATTACTAATAAAATATTTTAATACATAGTAATCCACATGTGACTTGTATACTTTTTCACATATCTAAAAGCTTTCCACATGAAATATCTATCACATTGTAAAAAAAAAAACCTCTGACTGACTAAAATGTCAGTCTTAAACACACCAGAAACTGAACTCAAAATGACTTGCTTCTAATTCAGGAGGTTTAGGATAGTGCTGCAGTATTATTAAGTGCCATAAATCCAAGCAAATTGTACACTGGCTTTTACTGGAAGTTTAAGGCTGTCAATTGAATCATCACTGAATCAGTTGAAAGGGGACAGAGGAGTAACAGTCATAGTTAAAAGGAACATGGAACAGCTTTGATTACCTTAGTTGACCTGGTAGAGCACTGACAGGTCTGTTTCTCTTGGATGGTGATATAAGGCAGAAATTATTTGTAGTGTTTGATTTGTAGCTGACTAGTTCTGATATTCTATCACTTCTCTGAACTGATTCTATTTGATGTGTGGAACCATCTTGAAGTCCTGACCTTCTTGATACCACTGATGATTGCAGAGGACTCTTGTGGCCATGTAGATGTTCTTTTTGCTTTTCTTCTGTTTTTTTAGCTCTCACTGTATAAGGGGAGATGTATCTTCTGCAACAAAAACAGGAGACAAAAATAGCCTTGTATTTCAGTGGGATTAATGTAATGTGTGAAAAATACAGTTATGCACTCATGCCTGAGAAAATTTCATTAGGACAAATGGATAACTTAAATGAGGGAAAGGAACAACTGAAGGATTAAGAAATATTTACAACATCATCAAAAAAGATATTCAAAGCCCATTCAATATGTTTTTAAGAACACCTTGTTGTGGTTAAACTCTTAGATACAGTTCTCTTTATCACTGAAATGTGGGTGTAGTGGTGTAACAGAGAAAGAAGTGCAGTTAATCTTCAACTCATTGCAAATTCACTGGCTCAGTTTACCAATAACACAAAGTCTATGTGCTGAAATATTCTAATAACTACAAACAATTAAAACACAGAATACAAAAGGTTCTGATAAACTCCAGAGTAAACTACTGCAGTATGCCATACATGGGCTTGTGTGGGAAGACTACACAGAATGTCGTTTGATTAATCCTTTCTTGGATGTGTACCTTAATATAGTGAAGAAATCTGAGTGTGTCAGAGAAACTGAGAGCAAAGTCTGGACTTCTAACAGGGTTATCCCAAGGCATAATGGTCAAAGCTGAGACACCAGAGTAGGATGCATCCACCCTCTTCAGGATTAATGGTCACATCAGCAGAAGATAATTGATAGTTCTGATAGTGATGGGGCAGAGAAACTCCTGGATAGCAGTTATTGGGCAGCAGCAGTAGAGGAAAGTGATGTTGGTGAAGGATCTTTCACAGACAATGGCAGTGTTACTCAAGCTAATTCTTGTTAGTACTGTGCAGAAGGCAGCAATGGTGAAACACGTCTGAATATTTCTTATCCTGAAAACCCTATGATGAGCCAATTTAAAATGAAACAAGAAATGGTGCTGGAAGATGAGACTCCCAGGTCAGAAGGCACTTAATTGTCTACTGAGGAAGAGTAAAAGGTAAGTGCTGTCATTAATAAAGCGACTAGATTAAAGCATCTAGTCAGCTAGTATACACAAAGGTGAAAGGAAAGTCTGATACAATTGGAACACTGAACATGAGAAGCATGAACTAAGGTAAACTGGAAATAGAAACAATAAAGCAAGAAACAGAACATTTAAATATTGCAGTACTTGTGAGTGAACTAAAGTAATCAGGAATAGGAAGCATTTTGCTATGGGAATGACAAAACCAGAAGAAACAGTGTGGCTCTAATACTGAGACAAGATACAGCGCAAGAAGTTGGGGTCTATAATGAAAGATCTGACTGAACAGTATCAATCAAACCTCTTGCCTATCCACATTACCATTATTCAACTCTATGATCCAACTACAGATGCTAAAGAAAAAGTAATGAAAAGCTTTTGTGCAAGCATCCAGAAGGAAACTGATCACAAATCAAAGCAAGATGTCCACAGGTAATTGCAATGCAAAAGTAGGAAACAAAACATGAAAATGACTCACAGAATTCTGTGAATCCAGTGATCTGTTTATTGCAAATATATGTTTCAAGCAAGTGAACAGATGACTGTACACATGGACATCACCAAAATAGAAAACAGATAGACTAAACATTTGGAAGAAGGGGATGGATAAGATGTATTCTAGCCTCCAAAACAAGATCAAGAGCAGATTGTGGTACTGATCATGAATTATTAGTATAAAAAATTAAAATAAAGCTGAAAAAGAACACTAAAAGAATCAGAGTGTCTAAATTTAATTTAAATAACATTTCCTATTTTAAAAAAACAACAGTTGCATTACTAAACTCAATTGTGAACCAGAAAAACTGTGGATTGAAACCAGAAATTATATCAGTGAAGATGAAAAAGGCAATTTGCATTAGTCAAGAGAAAAGAAAGGCCTAGATGGTGGTGGAAGAAATACTTAAAATGGTGAAGGGCAGATAAGAAGCAAAAGAAAAAGTTGACAAATATAGGATCAGAATCCAGAATGCAACTTTTCAGCAACTAGAGACAAAGAGAGCTGTTGCAATCATTAGTGCATAGATATAGAAGAGAACAACAAAAGAGGAAAGACGATAGAGTTCTTCCAGAAGATTCAAGAAATCAAAGGAACATTTAAACTTAGATCATGAATGCTGAAAGATCAATAGGGAAATATATTATTTGTCCAATAGTCAATAAAAAGGTGGAAACAATATATGGATTATATCTGTGAAGATTCTCAGTCATCTGGTGAGGTTATCTGGTAGTTGAGTGATGGCAACTGGACTTCTTTCTAATTAGGTTGAAAAACATTTCACTAATCATCCAAGTAGCTTCTTCAGTCTGAGGAGAGTTGGTAGGAGTCCCTGACATATCCTCCATGTTGGTTTCACCACCCCCCCTGGTCTGAACAGACTCATTAGTCCTTCTCCACCCATTGTCATGGGTCATTAACAGTGGTCTGGTGAGTGGTCATGATCTTTCTGGGGACGAATGAAAGGGCAGCATGATAAATAGGAGACAGATTGTATCTAAGGCTTCCACCCCTATTAAGTGAGGGATTTTCTCTATGCACATATATGGCCTCCCTGACACCCCCCCCCCAAACAACTATCTTCTTGGTTCAAAATGAGTACATCTTGGTCATCAATTTTTGGACCAAGAAGATAGGTGGTTTGAGAGGGGGGTCAGGGAGGCCATACATGTGCATATGGAAAATCCCTCACTCAACAGGGTGGAGGCCTTAGATACAATCTGTCTCCTATGTATCATGCTGCCCTTTCATTGATTTTCCTTTGATTTCTTTTATATAGTTTCTTCATTTTGTGGATCTTATTATCTGCTGTGATTTAAATAAATCTTCAAATTAATTGCACCAGAGGATAGCTTCAGATGATCTCTGGTTATACCTTTCGCCCACTAGGGCAAATAAAGGACCTAATTTTCACAGAACAGATATACAGAAAAGATGCAAAGATGGTATATTCCTTTGAAGAAGAGAAAGAACCTGCAATTTTAAAAAGTTAAGTGAAAGCTGCTCTCAAAGCAGTTGGAAGAAATAAATCACCAGGATTGAATGGAATACTAATTTCCCATGCAAACTCAAGATGTTGCAACAAAACCTTTTTATCCTTTATGGTCCAAGAAATGCTCAATGTTCAGACTGGATTCCAAAAAGGATGAGGCACTAAAGATCATATTGCAAATATATATTACCTACTGGAATGTACCAAAGAATTTCAGAAGAGCAATCTATGCTTTATAGATTACAGCAAATCATTTTACTGGACAACCATCTGTCAGATCTGATTTGACTTGGATTCCTGTACTGAACAGGGGATTGGACTTGATGGCCTTATAGACCCCTTCGGACTGAATTATTCTATGATTCTATGCAGTCTCGAAATTAAAAGAAGGCTAAGATTGGAAACTAGAGAAGATAATCAAATGCAATGATGTATTATAGGAGATCAAGGCCAAGATCATCCACACCATTGTATTCTCAATTACTATGTATGAATGTGAAAGTGAACAGTGAACAAAGCTGAAAGGGGAAACAAATTATTCTTCAAAATGGTGCTGGAGGAGGGCTCTGTGGATTCCCTGGACTGCCAGAAAGACAAACAAGTGGGTCCAAATCAAGCCTGAATTTTCTATTTTTTACCTACTGTACAGTAAGATGTAGAGAATGTAAATGTAAGTTGAGGGTTCAGAAAAGGACCAAGAGTAAACTTCTGCAGTCCAGGTTTGCATTAAAACATATCCTAACAGCAAATACTCACAGGATTTATAAGTAGGGGATTTATAAGTAGCTAAGCCCACCTTTAAATCTGAAAGAACCAATGTGAAAAAATACCTTCTAGTGTCTGTCTCTGCTTCTAGATTTCACTGATGCAGACAGATATCATTGACAGGTTTTCCTCTCACCCCAGCCTCTCTCCCTTGAGAAACCCATAGCAACTCCGGTCAGAAGACACTGAGATTTTTGCCCCTACTACCCTTGGTGCCAGAGTGTTTTTAAGTTTCATTTTTCAAGAAATCACTCCAGAATGCCTGAAAAATAGGTTTCACTTTCACTTCTTCTTCTAGCAAGCAGAAACCTGGCCTTTATTTGCAACGATCAAATCTATATTCAGATATAATCAGAAACATCCCTCAATGACATTATTTGGTTAATTCTTAATAGTTCTGAATCTGAAGGCACATCCCTACTTTTAAACCCCCCCCCTTAATGAGAACTCTTGTATATAGGGCCAGCTAGTATCTTGCAGTGTAGCAGCCAAGAAGGAAAAAAATGCAGTTTTGAAATATTGCACATGGAAATGCAATGAAAAGGGGTTCCCCCTAGTGAGAAGTATTTCCCTTCCTCATGCTGCTTAGTAAGGGGCACAAACTCCAATAATTGGCGCTCACTTCTTTTTAAAGACTCCTTTTGCTATCAGAGATACTGTTTATAAAATAGCATGTAACACTAAGGACTTTTGAGTCCTTCTGGCTTCAATGGGCAGGTTCAGAAAAGAATGCTAAATACATTAGAACCAGAATAAGCTGCTGCACAGGGATGGGGATTGATTCAGGAATAATACAATTTGCTTGTGACTGTTTCTTCCAAATCCTGGCTCAGTTGCTATGATGACAGATTATATTCTAGATAGAGAAACAATCAAACACAGAGCCAAGCAAAATGCCTTAGAGATAACCTAGAGTCGGAAGAAGGTCAGCAATGATGCAGAAGAAAAATTGACTGAAGATCAGTAATGGGGTCAGAAATCAAGGACCTCACACATGCACAAGATTGCAACTACAGTGGTGCCTCGACTTATGAACATCCCGACATACGACCATTTCGAGTTACGACCAGCTCCGGCTGCAAAAATTTTGCTTCGACTTGCGGCCGGAGCTTCCAGTTACGAACACAAAAAGACAGGGGGAAAAGGCGGGAAATTCAAATTGCTAACTGTTGGTGGCGAAGAGGCTGCTTCTTTGTAGCTCTTTCGCCCAAGCAGTTAGAGAGTGTGCGATCGGAGGAGGCTTCGGACTGCCTGATAAGGTAAGGTGCTGCTTTCTGCTTTTTAAAAACTGTTTTGGGTGGGTTTTGCAGCGTGGTTTTGGGCTGGGGGGTTATGTTTCTGTGCTGTGACGGGTCTTGGGGGGTTTGGTTGCTTTTTGGTTTCCCCCCCCATTTCCGATGGGTCTTGCGGAGTTTGGTTGCTTTTTGGGTTTTTTCCCCCCATTTCCGATGGGTCTTGCATGCTTCCCTTGCTTTTTGCTTTGCTTTCTTTGCATTTCCGATGTGCTCTGCTTGCTTTGCTTGCTTTTTGCTTTGCTTTCTTTGCATTTCCGATGTGCTCTGCTTGCCTTTTGCTTTGCTTTCTTTACATTTCTGATGGGTCTTGCATGCTTCGCTTGCTTTTCTTCCCCCCCCCCCCTTCGGCTGGAAGGGATTAATTGCGTTTCCGATGGGTCTTGCAGTGATTTTTGTTTTGTTTTGTTTTTCCTTCGGCCGGAATGGATTAATTGCATTTCAATGCATTCCTATGGGAAATGGTGCTTCGACTTACGACCATTTTGAGTTACGACCGGAGTTCCGGAACCGATTAAGTTCGTAAGTCGAGGCACCACTGTAACAAATGTTTTCAGGCAATAAAGTGTTCCCATGTCTGAGAGAGCCCAACAGGATTAATTGCATGTTGCATGAGTGGCAATAAACTCAATGGAAGTTTGTTCATATGTTTTATTTTTCAAAAGGGCAATTTCATTTAAACCCCAAAAGACAACTGTCCAGCACATTCCTTACAATTAATACTATTTTAATGTTTTGATACTGTTTTTATGGTTTGACTATTTCAAAGTATTTTATTGCTGTTGGTTTTGATTATATTAAGATGTATGTTGGATTTTTAAACATTTTAGGGAGAAAGATTTTGAGAACAGAATCAAGTAAAACTAAACTAAACAAACCAGCAACAACAAATGAATATTTACTTGTTTTAAACATTTGGAATATCATTCCAATGAAGTAAAAGCAGAATAATTATCTTGCTGGATCAGACCAAAACTCCATCTTGTCCAGCAACAGTGGCCAGATATATCTCCCTGGAAAAATCACAAATATGGCATGATAGAGATATATTTCCCCCTGTTGTGTGTCCCCCACCATCTGGCAATCAGGGGTATACCATCTGTGAAAACAGAGGTTCCATCTGTTGCTATCATTGCTAATATCAACTGACAGATCTATCCTCCATAATTTTGCTTAATGTGTGGTAACAGTGTTCCACATGTATATGACTGTTCATCTTTTTTCCTGAATTGTTTTGCTGGCATGAGCCAAAAGGTACAATCAGAAACTGAAAAGAGGGAAAGGGGTAATTGTATTTAAAAACAGGCAACCTTTCACATTAGAGTCCCCTCTTTAAATGATCCTTCTCCAGGAAATAGTATTAGTGCTGTGGATCAGAAAGGGGATGTTCAGAATGGTGAACTTAAAGGTTCCCATGGCTTCTGTGGTTTGTCCTGTCACCAGTCCTTTTTGCTACTACCAAACCTTTTCCATTCTCATCTTATCTGGTTGTGGCAGAAACAAAAACAGGACCTCCATTAAGTCTGGGAACAGGTTAGGTGGATTGCCCCCACTAAATACCATGGGAGTGTGCCCTACATCTCCTCTTTTGACTTCATCTAATCCTGTCATTCTCCTGATGTCCATTTCCTTTTCTTCATGCATAGAGCCTCTCTCTGCATGGAAAATGCCACTGTTATTTTTTTATCTTAACGTGGTGGTAATCGGGCACATTCCCTACCAGACTGCATGAAAACATGATTGCAGCAGGGGGAGGGCTAGAACCATACTGATATCTCCAATATGACAATTGCTTTCCAACAATTGTACTCCAATCATCTTTAAAAGCCTAGCAACCAAATTATTAATGAAAGGGGGAAAGGCTGCCATCCTTAACAGACACAGTTGTAAAAGATTATAAAAGTTATAAAGGTTGAAAACAAATAAAACAGATATTCAATCCTTTAAAAACCCTTTGGCTGATGTATGCAGGATATTGCTTGTGTGCCCCCAGTTCTTCCCAATCCTGGTTCAGTTGCAATGATGGCAAATAATATTATCTAGAGATAGTATTCTAGACAATCAATCAATATTGTTTGATCATCAGGAAATGGTCCAATATCACTTAATAGTGTCATGCTCACGCTACCAGCAGGAGAAAGAATGCCAAGCTTTACATAGCAAAGGCCACCCTGAATGTTGGTGACATCAATGTCAGTAGCCCATATGGTCAATAGGAACCTCTCTTGTGCGCATTCATTCTCAATGAACCACATCAAGCAAGGGAAAATCCTAGAACCTGACCTCTTTTTTCAACGGTTAATTTCTTACCCAACCACAAAGCAATTCGACAAGTTCTCTAGGTAGCTATTGCTTGGGTCATAAGGCAATTTGAGTGCCCTAGAGGAAATGTGGCTTCCATTGAGTGTGTGCAATCAAGAACCTGTCTTTCTACCTTGCATCTCCTTTAGGACTAATACAAATTTCAGGTGTTTCTACCCCATATAACCCAGTGCATGGCATTTGTGGGCATGAGCATTTGAAAGCTGCAGGCAGGTTCTTTTAGTTAGATTGCTATAGTATGCCAATACTATATGGTATTTGTTTGATCCTTTTTAATAATTGTATACTCACTGTTGTTAGCTTTAATATTGTCTTTTAAGGATGTTAACCATCTTGGGTCCTTTTAAGGAGAAAGACAAGGCAACAATATTTTAAATAAGTAAATAAATCCTGTCAGCTGAGAGATGGAGAGTTCTTCACACAGGCTGATAGAAGGGACTAAGACATCCATTCTCTGAAATTGCACAGTCAGGAAACTATGTCAAAGACACTCCACCTGTACACATGAGCAGTCAGATCAAGTGCCAGTTCATACATATGCTGCATATATGATTTATCATATATAGTAACTATAAGCAAACTATTATAAGAGTCCATGATGATAAGTTGGATGTCCATACTTGAACAGAGGATATTTATTAGGCTAACAATAACTACCTACAGAACTTGTCAAAAAATGACAATGACAATTGCTTTGTATTTGGGTGAGATGTGGTGAACTGATAAAAAAAGGATGCATGCTCCATGACTTTCCCTTGCTTGGTGTCTCTCTGAAAATTCTAATGAGCACTAGAGGGGATCCTGTAGACCAGGGGTCTCAAACTCAATTTACCTGGGGGCCGCTGGAGGCAGAGTCTGAGTGAGGCTGGGCCACATCAGATTTTCGGCCAAGCAGAGCAAGAGCCCGAGGAAGCCGTGCGGGAGTTTCCTTAGCCCAGCTGGGGCTCCGAGGAGGAGGAGGGGCGTGCGAGCCCTCGTTGCCCAGCCATGACCTCCTCCGGCTCCTTCTTCACCACCACCACTAGCAGCAGGACAAAGAAGCGGAGAAGGGAGGGAGCGCCGGCGACCGCTTAGCCGGGGGGAGGAGGGCACGACATAAAATAAAATAAAAAACCCTCACAGAATTCACCTTGTCAAAGGAGAAAAGCCCCCACTGGTACCCGCAAAATTAAACAGAATGGGGCGGGGCCCCCCACAGGTGCGTGCACGCGCATGCACACAAACACACACACACACACAAACACACACACACGGAGGTCCGGCAACCTTCCTCTGAGGGCCCCCCTAAAAAAAAAAGGCGCACTCAACAGCAGCAGCTACCCCCCACCACGACAGAGGAGCAAACTTTGCGAGGCGAGCCCAGGCAGCCTCCAGAGCCGAGGCGGCTGAAGCAGGACGAAGAGGAGGAGGAGGAGGAAGCACCGCCGGGTGCTGAGGCGGCTGCTGGCCGGGCTGGTGCTGGGGGTGCCGAGAGAGAAAGAGAGCCACTTCCCAGGAAGAGGCGGCGGCGGCAGCTGCTGTTGGCGGCTTGGAGGTGCTCTTCGAGGACGGGCCGGGAGCGACTTGACAGCAGAGGACGCGTGGGTGCTTCGGGCGGGAGGCAAGGCGGGGGCCACAAACTATCATCCGGCGGGCCGCAAATGGCCCCCGGGCCGCATGTTTGAGACCCCTGCTGTAGACCTTTTTGAGTACTTACATTCTCAGCATTCAGGCTGGCCTTTGCTATATAAAACTTGGCATACTTTTTCTGGCTGGTAACATGGGCAAGATATTGATGTTGGATCATTTTCTGGCATTTTGAAATGTGATACAGAAGCAATATCCCATGTTCAGAAACCAGATATTTTTTTAAATAAAGAATTTAATTTTCTGGCTTTTTAAAAAAGAAGTTTAACAATACACAGTAAATCCAAATTTACAGTGGAAGAAATCATTTAGAGCTCTGGGCTACAGTATCATATATACCTAAAATAAGTCCCACTTAATTCAGTAGGACTTCCTTCTGGCTAGGCTCACACAAGGTTGTAGTGCAAGCATTTCCAGCACTTATGTATTGTCAACCCAAGAAATGAATGATTCGGGACACTGTGTCTTCAAGAGACCCTGTCTGTGAGCATACTCAGAAGGACGTCCAACCTCTTCTTTCTCTTCTTCTTTATCTTTATTATCGAGATTCTTCCCATCATTGAGGTTTGTAGCTTATTCCATTCTTCCAAGTCTCTCTGAATTTCCTTCTGTGTTGTAAGATAATTTTCTTTCATCAAATTACTTGTTTTTTTTGTAATAATAACTCCTAGATATTTCACTTTTTGTACCTCCTCAAAGTTAGTTATCATTACCAATCTTTCCACGTCTTCTTTCTTTATATTTTTAGTAATGAATTTTGTTTTTTGATAGTTTATTTTGAGGCCTGCTACAGCTCCGAATTCTTCTATAGTTCTCACTAATTCTTCCATACTGTCCAAGGGTTTTTCTAATATTATAGCTAAATCATCGGCATATGCTTGCAGCTTAAATTCTTCTCCCCTGATTCTAAGACCCTTAATTCCAGCATTCCCTCTTATTTGTCTATTTAGCAAATAAGAGGAGAAAGATAATAAAGATGATGATATTACCAAAACTGTTATTTTTATTTCAAAATTTACCAGTCTTATTAAATTATAAATACTTCAAGGACCTGGACAGCCTGATTTCGAAATTTGTATGGAAGGCCAAGAAACCAAGAATAAAACTCAGAATATTGCAAGACTTAAAAGAAAGAGGCGGTTCAGGATTACCGAATTGGCTATTATATTATAAGGCATGTGCCATGGTCTGGATTAAAGAATGGATAACATTAGAAAATCAAAGATTATTGAAATTGGAGGGTCATGATTTGAAAATGGGTTGGCATGCATATGTGTGATATGGGAAATGCAAAAAACAATCACATTTTGCAGAACATATTCTGAGGAAGGCGCTCTGTTTAGTATGGCAAAAATTTCAAATACAAACCTACAAGAAAATTCCAATATGGGTAGCACCAATAGAAGCATTTACACTGAAAATATTGAATCAGAAGGGAGCGTTACTCACATACAAAGACTTATTAACTAAAGACCAGAATATGAAAGATAAACAAGATCTAGAGAAACTGGGCCTTGCTACAGATTGGTGGTCAATGATGAAATTAGAATCAAGATACAAAAAGAATAAAATTATGGGCTTCTTTGAGGGGAAAGTCCAGGTGGATGAATTATGGATTTATACCAATGAGAAAATAATTTTACAAATGTATACATATTTATCAGAATATGATTTAGAGGATGAGAGGGTGAAGGAGGCGATGGTAAAATGGGCACAAAACTTTGGGTACAATATTGATATTGATGAATGGACAAAAATGTGGAAAGAGAATCATAAAATGATTAAGCCAGTGAATCTTAGAGAAAATATCCTTAAAATGTTTCGTAGATGGCACTTTACTCCTGTAAGATTGGCAAAAATGTCAGAAGGGATCAGTAATGTTTGTTGGAAATGTAAAAAAAATCCAGGGACTTATTATCATATCTGGTGGTCATGCGAAGAAGCAAAAAATTTTTGGATACAGGTTTGGGAAATGGCAAAAGAGATTGTTCAACAAAAATTAAGTGTTAAACCTGAAATGTTATTATTGAATATAATGCCAGAAATTATTGATAAGAAAATAAAATATAGTCTACTGTATATATTCACAGTAGCTAGGTTATTCTGGGCCCAAAAATTGAAGAATGTAGAGACACCAACGTTGGATGAGTTATTAAAGAAGCTATTTTATATTGCAGAACTAGATATGCTTTCAGAGGCACTACGGGATCAACCAAGAGACTTTGTAAAGCAAAGCTGGATGTTGATATATAACTGGGCCCAGAAAAAGACAGGAACTTAGAGGGAAAATCAGTTTATAGCGAACCAGTGCTCACCGGAGTCCTTTGAAGATACTCCAATGACCAGACGACGGTGAAATCTCTGATCCATAGGGGAAGGATAGATGTTTAGTTTGTAATGTTTTTTGTTAATTATTTGTTAGAGTCTTAATGTTTTTAAGTTTGTATAAATAAATAAAAAAAGCGTTTTAAAAGAAGAAGAAGGACGTCCAACCAAGTTCAATGACATTTACTCCTGTGATACGGCTGCAATCCTAATATAACCTCTTGCCCAGAAGCAATCACAGAATTACTTTAATTCTTACAATCCCCATTTATCTCAAACAGACTTACTACTGAGTTCATAGGTACAGAACTACAGGTTACATTTTCTCTTGGGAATAAGTCCTACTAAATTGAATGGGAATGACTTTTAAAAAGATGAACACTGGTTTGCTCTGTCTAAATACAAGAAAGAAATGTAGGGAGGGGAAAGAATTGCTTCAGACTCCTGTGTCACAAAATATACCAGAGAAGTGCTCTCTCTCTTTGTCTTCTTTTCTCCCAGGCTCCCCACTTCTCTCCCCCTCTCTCTGTGGCTCCTTCCTCTCGCTCTCTTTCTATCTCTGGCTCTTGTTCCATCTCCTTCCATGGCTTCTCTCTCTCTCTCTCTCTCTCTCTCTCTCTCTCTCACTCACTCACTCACTCACTCACTCACTGTGACTCCCCATCTCCTCTCAATCTCTTTCTCTGACTCCATCTACCATCTTGGCCAAACACAAGCCCCATTCACTTCAATGAGACTCATTAGTTTCCTGAAGTACTGGCTAGACCTTTGTGCAATGCCTATGGAATACTTCAATAAGCATATGCAACCAGACTTTATGAACCTCATTCTACATAAAATAAACATTTTATGGCCCCATATCTTCTAAATGATAGGAGTAATCAATTTTAAAATTTTAGTAAAAGCTTGTAACAGGAACCATTTCCTTTTTAGGAAGCAGTGGTAGCCATTTGAGAAATAACTATGAAATTTGCTATGAGATGCAAAAAAAATGGTAGCAAAGTGCATTCCCAGAGTTGTAGGTTGGAAGAGATTTTTTAAAAAAAAACCTTCTCCAAATTTGGCAAAAAGCAAGCCCATACTGTCTGTAACCTGGCAAATCAAAAGCTATAACTTTTTGTTTGAACTTTCCCCCTCCTATCAGTAATGGCTTACAGAATGCTATTTTGACTGGCCACCCAATACAGTGGTGCCTCGACTTACGACCATAATCCGTTCCAGAAGATGGACGTAACTCGAAATGGTCGTATGTCGAAGCACCATTTCCCATAGGAATGCTTTGAAATGCAATAAATCTGTTCCGGCCAAAGAAAAAAATCACACACACACAAAAAAATCACTGCAAGACTCATTGGAAACGCGATTAATCCCTTCCGGCCGAAGGGGGGGAAAAAGAAAAGCAATCAAGCGTGCAAGACCCATTGGAAATGTACAGAAAACAAACGGAGCAGATCGGAAATGCACAGAGAACAAAGGGGGCAGGTCGGAAATGCAAAGAAAACAAAGGAAAAAGCAAGGGAAGCATGCAGGACCAATTGGAAATGGGAAAAAAAAAACCCAAAAAGCAACCAAACCCCGCAAGACCCATCGGAAATGGGGGAGAAAAAAGCCAAAAAACAAAACAAACCACCCAAGACCCATCGGAAATGGGGGGAAAACCCCCAAAAAGCAACCAAACCCCCCAAGACCCATTGGAAATGGGGGGGGGGAAGCCAAAAAACAAACCAACCCCCCAAGACCCATCAGAAATGGGGAAAAACAAAAAGCAACAAAAAACCCCAAGACCCATCAGAAATGGGAAAAAAACCCCCAAAAACAAACAAACCCCCCAAGACCCATCACAGCACAGAAACATAACCCCCCCGAGCCCAAAACAACACTGCAAAAACACCCAGAACAGTTTTTAAAAAGCAGAAAACAGCACCTTACCTTACCAGGCAGCCCGAAGCCTCCCTGCAAACACACACACACGCTCACTCAGAAGCAGAAACGAGGCAGTCCCAAGCCTCCTCCGACGCATACTCTCTAACTGCTGGGGCGAAAGAGCTACAAAAAAGCAGCCTCGTCACCACCTACAGTTAGAAATTTGAATTTCCCGCCTTTTTCCCCTGCCTTTTTCTGTTTGTAAGTGGAAGCTCCGGTCGCAAGTAGAAGCAAAATTTTGCGGCCGGAGCTGGTCGTAACTCGAAATGGTCGTAAGTAGGGACGTTCATAAGTCAAGGCACCACTGTATTTACATTTTGAGTGGGTCCACTGTTAATTACAGAAAGCTAACCATTTTCTTTCAGATGTGCCTATGGTTGAGCAGGAGGATAGTTACTAAGGAAGCATGGATTTTTAGCTGCGATTACAGAAAGGAAGAAAAAAACCAAGCTAGTGTTGCACAGGGTATCTAGAGCAAAGAGAGGAGATGGCAGACAGTCATGTAAAATAAAATAAAATAAAATTAGATGGAACAATTTTGAAGTTGGACATTTTCAGAAAGGTGAGTTTGGAGAAAGCTAAAGGTGGGTGTTCTTAACCCCTTATTAAATGTTAGAATATGAGAGGAGGAAAGTTGGTCTTTGTGTTGCTACATAAGAAATCTAAAGCTGGGTTGATTATACTCACATACTTTCTTAGTACTGTAGAATTTTTACTCATTTGATGTGAAGACAGTAATGGAGTTAAAACTTCATTATTTCTTTCTGAACTTTCAGATGAGAATGCATAAGCAGAGATGGTGCTTTCTGTTTCACTATCTTCCATTTCCTGCTTATTAAAGATGAAAATATGCAATCACATTTCAAATATAAGTTTCTCTAAATCAATAAAACTGGACTGAAAAAGCAAGTAAGTTGATGTGTGGTCAGCATAAAATTGGTTAATGGAAGAAAATAACAGGTGCCACCCATAGGGTAGTAATCACCTCTATCACTGTCTGTTACTGGATAATACAGCATAGCCATCTTTGGGACATTTAAAAAATGAGCAGATGCTGTTGATCATCTTTGGAATAGTGTAACATTTAAGAATAAGATGTCACATTTAGCCATGAGATTAATAAAGAGGCTTTTCAAGTGTTTCTTTCTCTTTACAGTATTATGATACATGTACTATCCATTTTCATTCATCGTGAAATTTAACTACCATTAATCCTTTCTGCTCCTAACATTTAACAAGGGGTTAACAAAAAGGCTAGACTGCTTGAAGCACTACAAAGTTCAGAACGAACAGAACATAGACATGACTGGCTTCACATTCTTAGGTAAGAAATACATGGAATGTATAGGCATTAATTCCTTCTTCCTCAAAGTTCTCTCTTCAGAGCAACTTCACTAAAACAATCAGTTTGATATGAGTTATGGACTGACATTAAAAAAAATTACAAATATGTCATTAAAAAAAGAGACTGTTAGGCAGCAATGATTTCAGTGTTTGGAATACCCTTCTCACTTATCATGCATTTGCTTTCAGATGGTCCTCTCTTGCTTTATACTTGTTCAGTGCAACTTATGTTCAGAAACACAGCTCATACCATTAGTAGAGCAGTGGTGGTAACAACTGGCATTTTTGATGTTGCTGGACTACAACTCTCATTTGTTATGCTGACTAGGGCTGGTGGAAGTTGCAGACCAATAACATATTGAGGGGGGCACTAGTCCCTTGCTCTTCAATTAGACCTTTGGTATCTTCTATAGATTCTACTCAGCTGTGAAACTGAATCAGGTGGAAAGTGAATACTGTTGGGCACTGCAGCAATTAATACTTTGAATACATTTAATAAATATTTAAACCAATTGACATGAATGCTCCAAAATATAATGACTATTCTATTATCATGCTTAGTCCAAAATTTATATAGATCACAAAAGAAGCTTAACCTGGCTTTAGAAATGGAATTCACAATACATAACAGTATAGGCATTTTCAGTATTAGGGAAAAGAGGTAATGAAGAACATTCAGGAAATGTAAATGATTTGCTATTTATATCTGGCAAAATATGTTTATATTTTTAAAAGAAACGGTATCACAAGACAATTGTTAATAATTATTATATATTTTCTTAAAATACATATATGCACCAGAGCCAATTAGCCCAGTGCCCCCTTTTCACAAACATGTGGGAATAAAACCAATTATCGTGAAAAAAGCCAATTAAAATTTAAACAGAAAATCTTAATATCCAAACTTCTAATAATCTTTGGATAATTACTTTTCTCACAATTTTCTAATGTAAACTGTGAAATATTGTCCATCCATCATGCTTACAAGCAACAAAGACAACACTCTCAACACTCTGTTGTCTTTAAATTGCAGTTTGCGCTAACAAGTAATCAGAGTGACGTTAAACATGCCTATTTTTCTAGTATATTTCTTCAAATGTATTTAGAGTCCCCCCAAATACGTGAACAATTTCTTCACTTACACCTTTGCTAGTCTGCAAGACCTGTATTATAATCTGCACACCATTGTTCAGAACAGATGAAAGAAAAGAAACAGACATGGAGACTACATGCTGAATTAAAATTCCCTTTTTAGATGTGAGCCTCGCCAGCATCTTTGATCCGGGCTGGGACACCTCCCTTATGAGGAAAGGCTACAGCGTTTGGGGCTCTTTAGTCTAGAGAAAAGACGCCTGAGGGGTGACATGATTGAGATGTATAAAATTATGCAGGGCATGGATAAAGTGGATAGAAAGAAGCTCTTTTCCCTCTCACACAATACTAGAACTAGGGGACATCCACTCAAATTGAGTGTTGGGAGAGTGAGAACAGACAAAAGAAAATATTTCTTTACCCAGTGTGTTGTTAGTCTGTGGAACTCTTTGCCACAGGATGTGGTGATGGCATCTGGCCTAGATGCCTTTAAAAGGGGATCGGACAGATTTCTGGAGGAAAAGTCCATTGCAGGTTACAAGCCATGATGGGGATGTACAATCTCCAGGCTTAGAAGGAAGGTACCTTCAAATGGCAGATGCAGGGGAGGGGTATCAGGAGACAGCTATCTTGCTGTCTCTTGTGCTCCCAGAGGCATCTTGTGGGGCCACTGTGAGATACAGGGAGCTGGACTAAATGGGCCTTTGGCCTGATCCAGCAGGGCTCTTCTTATGTTCTTATACTGCAGACCAACAGACTGGAACACTATAGAGTTTATAGAACTTGGAAGGGGGTTAATGACAACTGGTATTTCAGACCGACTGGGTTCCTTAATCCCACTTCCCTGCACTGCCCCAAGTTCCCTTCACTGGAGAGAATGACAGTCAGCTGGAGAGTTCAGTTATAATCATCATTATCATCATCTTTGAAGTGCAGTGCTGGAAGGGATGCTATCGAATCTAGCCCATGTCGAGGCGCAGGAGGGAATTGAACTTCCAATCTCTGGCCTCGCAGCCAGATGCCTAAACCACTGACCTAACCAGCAGTTCAGTTAACTCCACTAGACTCTCTATAGGTCCTTTCAGATCAAATCCACTGGCCAAGTGTTCTCATGCCAGGCTTCACTCCCTGGGGATTCTTCCCTGCATGTTTTCTCCCTATATTGTATGCTCTAGTTCTATAAACTCTATAGTGTTCCAGTCTGTTGGTCTGGAGTATAATATTGATCAAAGGTACTGGCAAGGCTCACACCTAAAAAGGGAATTTTCATTCAGCATGTAGTCTCCATGTTTGCATTTTTACATTATATCATAAAGTCAGTCTTTGCTCCTTCATAAGCATCCTATTATTTCATAGGCCAGGCAAGTGAGCAGAGTTGAATTTTCTTTTCCTTAGTAAGATATTGAAACAGTAAGAAATGTTTCTTTTCTTTCATCTGTTCTGAACTATTCCCACTGGGGGGGAATGACAGTCCATGGGAGAGTCCAGTTAACTTCACTGGACTCTCTACAGGTCCTTTCAGATCAAGCCCACTGACAAAGTGTCTCACACCAGGTCTTGTTCTCTAGAGTGAGGGCCAGTATGCTGGCAGTGAGGGCAGGTATGTGGGGATTCTCCTCCATGGGGTCGGTGGTCCTCCAGATTCCATAGTTCTCTCTGCTTCTTTGTCTCTTGATGCTGATGGGCTTGCTGGTGCTTCCTCCACCAGCATTGGCTTTTGGTGGAGCTGGTTCACCAGGTACCTGCTTCCTTTCCCATTCCGCACAGTACAAGGGCTAAGTAAGAGGACTGGGATGGTCCCACTTGGCTGCCTTTCCTTTGGGGACTGTGAGACTGGAGGCAAGAGCAGTACGCCTCTTGCAGGAGTGCCGTCCCTCCCCTTCACCGCGGAAAAGGAGATTCAAACCATGCCCGGCTCTCCCCCTAAGAAAACGGAGCAGCTGGAGACAGACCCGGGAAAAGTAGAGAGGGGAATACGAAAGTTGGCAGTTAGAAAAACCGCGGCGGGAATAGAGCGGAAGCCAAGGGTGGAGATAGAGGCGGGAGTAGCAGATATAAGGAAGAGGGAGGATCAGTTGCCACCAGGCTGGGAGGGGGTCTGGATGGAGGACCCCTGGACCGGAGCGTGGGAGAGACTAAGGGTCCCCAAGGAGGAGGCAGACTACCGGAGGAGGAGGGAAATACCACCACGACCCTCGTATTGGGGAGAGGCTGAAGCCCGGGAGTGGAGAAGGAGGTTGAGAGAGGAGAAGGAGAAAGTAGAAAGAGAAAGAAGAGAAAGGCTCGAATGGAGGGTGAGAGAAATGAGGATGAGGAGATACCAGGAGGACCCTGGCAGACGTTCACACCCACCCGGGACCCCTTGTGGATGGACCACCAGGACGACGACACCGTCCCCCTGTTGGAGGGCGAGGCAGGATCGATGCTAAACCCGAACCTATCTTTGGACTGGCCGGGACCTTGGAACTCGGGTGAAGGAAACCAGTTTATGAATGAAGATGGGAAGCCCCTTGCTGACCCGTTGTCGGAAGGAGATAAACATTGGACTCAGTTTGCAGACACTGGTTATTTGTTAAATACACCAATAAATGTTACACCTGTTTCAAAATTACATAAATCGGCTGATATATTTGAACGAAGAAAGGAGCCAGAAGTTGAACCCTCACAGGGACCTGAAGCTGGATGAGGATCCACCTCCAGCGATCCTATTTATAGATGTATTCCCACTCCCCTAGAGGTTCCAGCCCTTCTTATGGTGGCTCCTTGTCCCAGTAGTTCCCAAACTGTTCTTCCTTGGTGTTTTCCCAGGCACCTTCTCCTGAGTCCTCATCTGACTCCACATGGAATGCTGAGCCTGTTCTTTCAGGAGGTTTGGCAACACTCACACCTTCTTCCCCTGGAGTTTCTGGGCCCCTTTCCTCAGACAGCTCTGTCTGGCAACCCACTCCCCATCTCTCTGACTCCCTCCCTCCTGTCTCTCAGGGCTGTGGTGGCAGGAGGGCAGCTTTTATATCTGTCATCCACCAAGGACAGACAAGTGGTGCCACTATCCCCCGAGCACTACTAGGGCCTCTGTTTCCTGAGCAGAGTGAAGTTCCTCTGCTGCAGTTTGAGGACTCCAGGGCCCCCCTACGGTGTCCATTGAAGTCTGGATCTGTGCCTCGGTTCCTGAATCAGGGTGGGACAGCACACTAACAGGGGCCTCCAAGGTCCTGTAATCCTCACATCAAGTTAGAAGTATGTGTTTGGATCAATGTATGATAGCTGGCAAAAACAACAGTTGTACTTTTGTCTCCCTCTCACTTAATATTTAGCTATTTAAAATGCTTCATACAGTATGTTTCCATATCTTGACTCAACTTTATGACTACAAACAGCTCAGAAGTCCACAGAATGATAATAGCATATTGTGCATTTTTTAATTTATTGAAGAGAAGACGATGACCTAGGCCCCTTATTTTCTTGGCAGTAACCCAGAAGGTATTTCAACTCCAAAACTCATGGTTTAGAAAGCAAGGGCTACTTCTGTAAAGACAATGCTACTCCTTATTGCTAGACAATGCTTTTGGACTCTGGAGCAATAGTGACCATATATTATATATACTGATATTTTATTTTCCCCACATGTCAGCCATGAGCAGGAAAATAATATTGATCAAAAGCACTGTATTGAACAACAAATTTGATCTGTTTAGATCTACAAGCAATTATAGTACCAAAATTCCAAGGGATAGATACGTACCTAGGGACTATAGCTTGTCAAGATATATAGTTCCACAACAAATAGGAGCCTCTATATTATGTTTCCCTGGGCTATCCTGCTATGAAAGTTTCTTCAGAGGCAAATTCAAGTTTGTTGGTTATTAGCACCACAACATTCTCCCTTTACATTGTCCATATCATGCCCCTTTATTTGTCATGAAGAAAATGTAACAATGTCTTTCCTTTTGTAAATTTAAATGGCTCTGGTATTCACAGTTCAGGTCCTTGTGAAGATACGACATTTTCCCCATAAGGAGAGGTCTGAACTTATCCTGTGAGTTTCAGGTGAAACCTTCTTTTAGATACCTGCAGCTCTTAAGTTTTTTATCTGATTTCTGTGAAGAGGCATCGTTTGGGTACTATATTTATTTGCAGCTCTCTTTTCTTTGTTGGCTTGATGGGAAATGAACACCCTCTTGTTCAGGATAACTTGTATTTGAAGACTGGATATTTCCAACAGTAGCCTATCTGAACAATATAAGCAATGCACATTCTTCCCTACTACCAGGCATATGGTGTGGCTCCCATATGCCTGGCAAAAGCATAATGAAGCCATTTCATGGGCCATAATCTGGAATAATTCATTAGATACACTGTATAGCTAGCAGATTATATGACTACAAAGAAATATAGTATAACAGTTGTACTATCGTACAATATTTTTGGAATATCACCATAAGAAAATCTTCAGCTGCACATGAACATGCCTGAGCATGGTTCTAGAGCCTATAAGCAAGAAGTTGAATGCATTTATTAAAACAAAATTCCAGCCATTATTTTAAAGGTATATCTGAACAATTAGACTCCAGTTAAAAAGTAATAGATGTCTGGAGTTTAATAAGCAATTTATGTATTAGCTGACAAAACACTATCTGAACATTTCATTCAAATCAACTTGAATAAGAGCTGTGACACATTGTTTAAGAACAGGCTTTAAGGACATAAAAATAATTTAATGATGATAACCAATATACTAAATGGTTGGAATTGAAAGATATTCTAGTACATTTCCTCATTATTATAAGTAATATTTTGCAAATGATTATGAAACACTGTAACAACATAAAAATAAATCATCATATAAAAGAAACGTATAATAACAATGTTTGTGGCCAATAAATAGTTAAAAGTATCTTTCAAAATTGTACTTATTTCATTTTATCTCATGTGTGTAAAATAGGTAAGCAACTTAAATTTGGGTATAGTCCTTAAACCACAATACATTAATCAAATGCAATACTTTGGGTTTCCATTTACTGGGAACTATCTTTTTACAGGTAAGCAATACTCTACTAATTCACATTTGATTTTTGACCCATTTTACATAGTATAAAAATAAGTATATGTGTTTAAAACAGTATTAAAAATGTGTGTGTATACACATACACACATATACATATATATATATATACATATTAACTGTTAAAAGAAAATATTACACAATGTTACTACCATATACAAATGATACCATCTACTTTATTCTTCCAAGTCTTCTTTCAAGTTCTATATTTTCTTTTCACTCTAGTGTCAACCATCACTGATTAAGACTTTTAAAAACTATTCTCATCATTATTGCTGGTGGGCAGCAGAGCCACCTGAAAAAAAATATTTCTGCTTTTCTTGACAATTATGCTGTTCATTTTTCAGAGGTTTTTTTCCATTTTATTTTCAGATTCAAACAAAACTTGACAAAAAATTGATAGAGTCAGATTGCTCCATGGAACATTACTGCTGATACCTTTTCTTGACCTTTTGTGGAATTCCACAATTACATATCCTGTAAGCTTGTTCTAAATTGAGAGAAGGTATTTAATGTATAGTTTTTAACTTTTAAATACAGAGTTTTGGCTAATGTTTCATGCTTATCTACGGTGTACTATCAATTTGTATTTATACTTCAACACAATCAAATTTAAAACAATTATTAAAAAACAATAAAATAATAATAGTCTAGAACTAGAATGACTTAACATCTGATTAAATTTGTATCTTGAATTCAGGTTAAATGGTAGATGTTTTAATAGGGAAAAGATACAGATAAACTGGCACTGTGACAGTGACATAAACTAAACTCTTACTATCTTTCAAATTAACATATCTGACTGAATTTCCTCCTTTTGCTCTTAATTCACCTGCAGCACATTAGACAAGGTAATAATTTATGATAATCATATGAAAATATACAATTAATATTCATCACCTCTAGTTTCTCATCACTTTAGATAATCAGTAATGCAGAGTGAAAATGCTGTCAGATTTCTAATTGCTTTGTAATGGGCCTGAAATAGGGAAATGATTAAAGACAAACAATCTGTCACTTGTCTGTTACTTTAACTATCTATCACTAAAAAAGAAACTCATTAAAGAAATCACTAATGAGCTACAAAAGATGGTGCTGGATGTGTCCTGAAATGTATTTAAAACAATAATTATATTATTATTATTATTTAATGCATTTTTATTATGCTGCTCACACAAAAAATCTCCTGTTGTTATTTAGTCGTTAAGTCGTGTCCGACTCTTCATGACCCCATGGACCAGAGCACGCCAGGCCCTCCTGTCTTCCACTGCCTCCCGGAGTTTGGTCAAAAAAAAAAAATCTCCTAGAGTGCCTTAAATACAATCAATAAAATAAGGCAATATGTAACTAAATAATACCCCTCACACTGTATACAGTTATGGTCTTTGGAAACATTCATTTTTAAATAGCTTTTGATTATCATCTTTAACTATTATGATAAACATCTAACACACAATAGTCACATATCCACATGAGATTTTCTCTCCTGAAACCCACTTGTTCAGAAGCTTCCTATTAACTTCTACAGTAGGATCTATTCCTTATGCATATTAGCATTTTACACAGATTGTATCACTTCTCCTATTACACAGGAAAAACATATAGCCCTCCAGATGCTTCCAGACTCCAGATCCCATCAGCCCAAGCTAATGCAGCCGATTGTGAGAAATAAAGTGAGCTGCAGTTCATCAAAATATGGAGGTCCACACATCCCCTATCCCTTTCATACAAGATTATTTTTTTATTTATTTTATTTATTAGATTTCTATCCCGCCCTTTAAGCAGAGTCTACTCAGGGCGGGTTCCATTAAACATTATAAAAACTAAAACAGTTAAAACAATTCAAAACAATAATGTTAGTAGTGCTCAAGATGGAAAAAAACAGAAAATTATAATAAAAATAAAGTCAAGTATTGACAGGAGGGAAGGCCTGCCTGAAGAGCCAAGTTTATCAGACATATGTCTGTACATTCACAAAGTATAGCTGTAAAAGACATACATGTTAAAATTAGGGCCTTTAATGCTTGCAGATAGCCTGCATTTCCTCGTGTCTTACATGCCAGTGGGCTCCAGTTTGTCAGTAACAATAGTTACTGCTTCCATTATTAAAAATGCAACTTCTAAATCACTTATTTGGCACCATTATTGCACTAGAAGTACAAGAAATGTCTGCAAGGCTTACAGTAATCACTTTTATTAATAGTGAGTTATGATGAATCAAAATAACTCTGCAAGCAAAACACCGCAACAGAGGGAAAAAAGAGGAAGGTATCATCATGCCATTCAGAATACACCTGATCTAGTCTAGAAACTGTGTAGAATTAGAATTGGTCAGCAACTGGATGAGAGACCATGAGGTAATACCGTATTTTTCTGTGTATAAGACGATACTTTTATCTAAAATCTTTAGACTAAAAATTGAGGGTCGTCTTATACATGGAAGTAAGGGGGGAAAGGGATCAAAGCGCTGCAGGATTGCAGCCTTTTTGATCCTGCAGCCCTTTCATCGCTGCTTTCCAGGGCTTGTCAGTCAGTTAACTATTCCTCTACCATGGACATTTTCACATTAAGCAAAATATAAAACATACTGTTATTTCAATAACTCTTTGTCTTTCTGTACCCCATAAGAAGTTTCACCTGGAGATAAACCTCTACTACATGGTAACATCAGAAGATTACCGCTTCACCTCAGGAAGCATCTGAATTGATCCACCATGGCTGGGCTTCAGGCTTTCTCCAAATCCAACATACTTTGCTAAAGATTGCACATGGCTAAACCAGAATGGCAGTCAGCTTTTGAGATCAGCACACTTTCTGCCCTCATGTTTCAGCAATGGCAATTTATTGACACTAATTCTTAATAACAGGAATCTTATTTCATCCTGAATAAATTGTGCACCTCAGAGCAATTTTAAACAGTTTAAGACACTTAAAGTATTTTCTTTTAACAACCTGTCAATAAAGTAAAAGAAAAGTGAAATAGGGCATGTTGGAAGTGTGATGGTTATGTTTTAAATTTGTTTAGTTTATTGCAACAGAGTGTAAGATATCCAATCAATAGTATTATACTCATTATTGTAATATACCCCTCATATGAAGATTTACAAACAAGCAATATAAACTTTGCCAGTGAAAAACAAAATGAAATATGTGCACAAATTCAACAAAACAACCACTACCTGTTTTCAAGTAATTCCTAGGATTAAAAAAAATACAGTAGTCAAATTCTGTCCCCTAGTCTCATATAATCTCTTTCTAAAATCCATTATTTCAAAGCTAAATCTATCTAGCAGAGCAGCTACGTTTCTCCTGTAACAAATGATATGCCGCCACATCTATGCTACTTAGCATAGTAAATTGCACTAGAGTAGGCCCACTGAATCAATGGGGATTTGGTGAGCCAACTTCTCTAAATTCCTCACAAACCTTTTAGAATTCTTTGAAAAGGTCAACAGACATGTGGATGCGGGCAAACCAGTTGATATTGTCTATCTGGATTTTCAGAAAGCATTTGAAACATTCCCTCACCAAAGGCTTCTGAGAAAACTCCACAGTCAGATAAGAGGGCAGGTCCTCTTATGGATTGAGAATTGGTTGAGAACCAGGAAATAGAGAGTAGGTGTCAATGGGCAATTTTCACAATGGAGAGAGGTGAAAAGTGGTGTGCCCCAGGGATCTGTCCTGGGACCGGTGCTTTTCAACCTGTTCATAAATGACCAGGAGACAGGAATAAGCAGTGGGGTGGCCAAGTTTGCAGATGACACAAAACTTTTCCAGGTGGTGAAGACCAGAAGGGATTGTGAAGAGCTCCAGAAGGATCTCTCCAAACTGGGAGATTGGGCAGCAAAATGGCAAATGTGTTTCAATATAAGAAAATGTAAAGTAATGTAAAAAATCAAAACTTTCCTCTTTTTTTCCCTTGACTGCTCCTGCTCCTGCTTCCTTCTCCCACCCTCTTACCTGCTCTTTCCTGTCCACCAGTCTCTGTCTCCCTTTTTCCCACCTCTTTTAACTTTCTTTATCCTTCACCTGTCCTCTTGTCTTTCTCCTCTTCCCTAGGGGTCTCTTGTCTCTTCCTTCTTTTCTCAGTACTCATTTCTCTCCCTTCATTCTTAACCTCTTTTTCCCTAAGGAGGGATGGCGCTCTGGAGGAGATGCTTTCAGATCCACCCTCCAGCTCACACACATGCGGCTGCATTCTGCTTTTGTTTCCTTTGAAATCAAGAACGCAAGGATAAAAAGGTCACTTCCTGCCCGAGTTCTCCTTACTGCCAGTTCTTCTACCAAGTCATCTATATTGGTTAGAATCAAGTCAAGGATAGCCATTCCTCTAGTTCCTTCCTCCATTTTTTGTAGGAGAAAGTTACCAGTAATATAATCTAGGAATTTACTGGGAGGGCCTCCCTATTTGCCTCCAACAGATATCAAGATACTTGAAATCTCCCATTACTACTATGCTGTGTCTCCTTGAAATTCATGCAATTTGTTTTTCAAAGGTGTTGTCTGCATCTTTATCTTGATTGGATGGTCAATAGTAAACCCCAACTACCACATTCTTTTTGCTTTTTGCCCCAATTGTATTAAACCAGACGCTCTCGATGGGACAACCAAACTCATCCTCCTGTACTTCTGTGCAGTAATATGTATTTTTGACATGTACTGTGATTCCACTTCCCTTTCTATTCCTTTTGAATAATTTATATCCTTCAATTGCTGTGTATTCTAATCATGGGAGTTATCTCACCAAGTTTCAGTTATTCCTATCAAGAAATATTTACCCTCCTGAACTAAAATTTCCAGTTCTTGTATATTTCCCATACTCCTGGCATTCATATATAGATGCTGGAGAGTGTGTGATTTGTGACCTGCTTTTTTTCATACATTTTTATGAAGAGTATCATTGGACCCATTAGAGCTGATTGGTCTGTTCCATCTTCCAGGAAGGTTAGTCCGCGATCCCCAAGTTCAAAATCCCTCATGTCGGTACCACTTTTGTAGCAAGTCATGCATTTTTCTTTCTGTTTCTATTCTTCTACTGGGTATTGAGAGTATGGATGAGAAGACTGTTTGGGCTCCAAAGTCCTCAAGTTTCCTTCCCAGAGCTTCAAAGTCTGATATGATTTCTTTGTAGTTCCTCTTGGCTGTGTCATTTGTTCCCACATGAATGAGAAGAAAGGGATATGCATCTGTGGGTTTTATGAGCGATGGCGATCTTTCCATCCAGGAAGAGAGCATACCTGGCAGGTTCAATGGATCTTTCTGGCATATTACAGTTTCAATCTCATATAGTAGGAAGTTCCTACTACAACTACCCTTCTTCCTTTTTGTAAGGTGTGGGTTCAGTGACTCTGCTTGGCTGAGCTTCAGCCTTTCTCATGTCCTCCTGTGGAGTTCCCTGTATGTCTTCCACTGTCTGCCACAAGAATCTGAAAGTGGTTTTGCAGTTCCACTGATGAAGAGTGTCCACTAATGAAGAGTGTTTTCTCCTTCTTTTGCTCCTGTGACTCTTTTCCATGCTTCTTCCTCCACTATGTTTGTTCTTTGCTCAGCTCCTTTTCCTCTACTTTGTCTTGATGTTCTTCCACCTTCAGTGCCTCCCTTGGTGGCTGCTGCTCTAGAGTTTTGTCTATGTACTCTTAATCTTCTCTTATAGCCTTAAGCATGGCCACTTGCTGTTCCAATTCTTTCACTTTTTCTTCCAGCAGTCCTATCAGTTTGCACTTGCTGCATGTGCATGCTGTGTTGTTCCCAGGCATGAAGACAAATATTGCACACACTTTGCAGCTCACCATTACTGAAGTATCTAATCATAATCTATACTCTCTTTTACAACAACCCTGCTCAGTTCCTGCAAACTCAAGCCTGAGACTTTTTTTTAAGGAGTCAGATCATCTCATATTTGGTCTTCTTCTTTTCCTGCTGCCTTCCACCTTTCCAAACGTTATTGTCTTTTCTCTACCTTCTTGTGACGTGACCAAAGTAGGACAGCCTCAGTTTCAACACTTTTGCCTCCAGATATAGTTCAGGCTTGATTTTATCTAGGACTCAATTGTTTGTCTTTCTGGCAGTCCAGGGCATCCATATTTCAAATATTTTGCATCCAAGTTTTTTGCTCAGATCATAACAAATAAAAAAAAACTATGCAAAAAAATCTATAGAGTTTTTTTTAAAGAAGTATTTGGGGGAACAATGAATTAGAAATAAAATTAAAATTCCATATGTGAGGGGAAAGACAGAACTGACTGTCTTCCTGCTTCCTTCTTTTCTGCTCCAATTACTTGCTTTGCAAATTCTTCCATATTTTAAAAAATATTTTCAAAGTACAGTATCAGATTTGGCCCCTAGGAGGAACCTGAAAAGATTCCTCTGTATTTTTCCTTTGTGTGTAATGATTAACGCATCGACAAGGACAGCACAGTGTAAAGCACAGTAATGAATCGGGCAATGAGTTCTTTTAAAAAGTGCTCCCAGTTCTGTGATACAATATTGCAAGCTTCTGTAACCTTAGTGTATGTCTGTTGGTCAATTTATGTTTAAAATGTCAAGCTAAGAAGTTTAAAGGACAGATCAATCCCATCCAATCGAAATACACGCACACTTATGCATCCTTTGCCTTCTTATACCTTGGCTTACACTCTGAGTAAACACAAGAAGTGAGCTCCATTCCTTAGTTCCGTAAATGGGGGGGGGGGGGGATGGACCTCTTAGCCACCTAAGAGAGAAAAGCTCCAGTTACCTAAGACTAAGCACATTAAACATAAGTAATCTCCCTTTCCCCAAATACAAGTCAATAACACCTGGTCTAGTAAAGATTAGGTAACTGTGAATCTGTGTTACAATTGTGTTGCAAAGGAGCTGTTTGTAGATGTTGATCCTGTCAAAGGTTGTGTTTCATTTCAGTTCTTCCACATCACTAGTGATGTACTACATAGGGACTAGAGTTGCTACTAGAATTTAGATGGAAGCTAAAAGAAAAATGAATCATTGTGCACATTTTGAGTGGGGAAAGGGAGTGTTCTGGATTTCCTGGCTTTAGGCAGTACATCTTCAAACCTAACTTTTTCCTTTAAATTCCTAAAAGACAATTTGGTTTAAAATTTAAGTCAAACTCTTTTTAGGAATTTAAGGCATAAAGCAAACAAGAATGTTTTGTGAAAGCTGAGCAATTAAGCCATACAAGTAAACTTTTCCACAATATTCTGCTAATGCAGAACTCTACTACACAAAAACCTATATTTCCTTCTTCCATACTGCACTGAACAAGCATAATATTTTTAAAATCTTTGCTGCTTTAACACTAACACTTCATTTTAATTGTTGTGTCTCTTCTTTTATTCTTACTAAATACATTTCAGGAATGCCTAGTTGTGAACCTAGTTGTAGTCACATCTATAGAGCTGCAATAAAGAAAATGTTTCCTTATTAACAGTGAGCCAGCCAGATGACTGTACAATATAGTTAAAATAGATAGATGGAGGAGACATGTTTTTGAAAATCTCACCTTTGTCAAGGTCTCAATGCTGTCACTACTGTTTTTCAGACTCTGTTCCTCTGCACAACTGGAATACTAAAAACAAATGATAAATCACATTAGTGGGTGTCAGAAGTATCAAACTCATGGAGAGGGTGGCATGGACCACCAACCAAAGGAGTTATTAATAGCCTATTTTAAAAGTACTCTCTGTTTCTGTATTTTTTCATGCACACACTTCCTGTACTTTTTTCCATCCTTGGGAACTACCATCCTGCCCAAACGGTTTTATAAGGAATGTTAATTTTTTTCTCATGTAAAATCCTTCCTCCCTACTCTTTGTAATGCAGGAATGTCACATTTTCGTGAGGATGAGAGACAAATGCACCGCAAACAGCTAGTATTTACGGCAGGCAAAAAATGCTGAGGAATCAACCCCTGGTTCCCGAATGGGACGTTACTGGCAAGGGCAGAAAAAAACAAGAAAAACTTTATTCACACTTCCTTGAGGAAAGCTAACGCTAAATCAAGCCCTTGCAGGTAAGGAGAGGAAGACCGCTCGATTTCATACAAACAAAGGGTTCAACAATGCGAAGAGAAGCCAAAACGCTCACTTACCAAGTGTCCCGACCCCTCCATTTGGTCAGAGCGGCTTTTGGTCGCCATGGCAACAGCGTCTCTTCCTTGCCGGTCGTGTTTTCCTCTGTGTGCGCCGTTCCGTCGGGCCGGCTAGAAACAAAGGCCTTGTGCAAAACGTTCCTGTCAACGATGCAAGAGGAGTGCCTTTCCTATATTTCACCGTAGCACATTTTGCTCCTTCTACCTTTCCGGTCGGGAGATATTCCGGCAGGGTGCTTGAGGAAAGCGGCATTGCCTCCCACTGTCATGTGCTGCTTTCTCGCTTCTAATTGCTACGCGAGTAGCTGCTTCGTGGGAGTTTCCTTTGATGTCTGACATTTCTTCTGAAAGGTAAGACTGCCCTGGTGACCGAGGCTCGTATATACGTAATTGTTTGGGGTTTTTTTTTAAACGTTGGCTCGAACTCTTTTCTTCCTGAAGCGAGTGATATATGTACTCGCTTCAAGAAGAACTGCTCTCCCGTGTGGTGCTCACGGGCTGCTGCTCCACTGCTTTCTGTCAAATAGCCGTAAGGCTATTGTTTTTGTAAGAGGCCGCGGAGCAGCGGTGCTGCCTCTCCTCGAAGCTGCCCCCGGAGTCGCTCTGTTCTCTTGGGCGAGGCAGACTGGGCTGTTACAGTAGCGAAGGTGAAGGGTGGAGGCAGTGACCGTGGCACTGTGCTTGTCATATAGGCTAACTGACAACTCCAAAGCAGGCCTAGATCTTCCTCCTCCTCCTCCTCCTCCTCTCGCACATACTCCTATTACTAAATTGGTAGTTGTTCTGAGTTGTCTCTCTACTCCCAGACCAAGGGAAGATCAACCTCCTTTTCTTTCCCCTTCATCAACACCTTAAAGGGCTTTCAACATAGTTGTGATGTTCTCAGAGAGATAATAAAACACATGTCATTTGTTATTGCCCAATTATGATAGCAGCTATGATGGCATGGCTTCAGATGTGAATCCCTGAGATTGATTTCAAGGTACCAGTGTGGCTGTCTGTTTCTTATACAGTACTGTATAGGCATTGTCAAACTTTTTTTCTTCAGGATATCAGCAGGCAGTTTATTTGCTGCTTATTTCACATTATTTAACAATGCTAGGAGCAGTTAACAGATTAAAAATAAGTATAAACATAACTTTATGGTAGTTATGTCTACCATAGATTTATGGTAGCTCTAAGAATCGATGCTTTTGAATTGTGGTGCCGGAGGAGACTCTTGAGAGTCCCCTGGACTGCAAGGAGAACAAACCTATCCATTCTGAAGGAAATCAACCCTGAGTGCTCACTGGAAGGACAGATCCTGAAGCTGAGGCTCCAATACTTTGGCCATCTCATGAGAAGAGAAGACTCCCTGGAAAAGACCCTGATGTTGGGAAAGTGTGAAGGCAAGAGGAGAAGGGGACGACAGAGGACGAGATGGTTGGACAGTGTCATTGAAGCTACCAACATGAACTTGACCCAACTCCGGGAGGCAGTGGAAGACAGGAGGGCCTGGCGTGCTCTGGTCCATGGGGTCACGAAGAGTTGGACACGACTTAACGATTAAACAACAACAACAATAGACATAACTATGACTGGGCTATATTGAAATAAAGCAAAGGCAGGTCATGGTAAATATCTGAAAGCTCTTGAATTGCAAGAATCCTCAGTACCTGATAACTATGTCTTTCTTTCTCTGGCTTGTGAAGTAGCTACTGTTTTTTTCTGCTTTCTCCAGGAACCTATGATACAGGTAGAAGTTGAAACAGCTTAAATTGTCCTTTAGAACTATGTATCTGATTTGGTGATAACACGTCTTGTGCAGTTGGAGTAGATAGGCTTCATTCATTTTGATTAATCTTATGGCCAATCAGCTAATCCTAGTGGTTTCGGGCATTGGTGGGATCAACTATTTAGGTCAACCTGATAGCCATAGATGTGAAATACACACTACATAGTCTTCCACCATGCTGGGATTTATGGTAGCTCTAAGACATCTGGTGGGCACCATCAGCTTACTTTTTTTTTTTTTTTTTTTGATCCTACAGTATCTGAGCATAGCACTAGTATCCTTGCATATACAAAGCCAAAATCAGATCTGAGCTTCTGTGGGTGGAGCATCTGCAAAAGAGTTCCTGTTTATTATTGGCAAGCTGCAGTATGTCTTTTACTGTTCTCCTCAAAAATTTAATAGGCAACTTCAGTCTCCTCAGACTCAAAATCCCAGCTGGATTACTGTAAGAGCTGCCTTGGAAGGCATTTGGAAACTTCAGCAGGTCCAAAATGCTGCTTCCAGATTGTTAACTGGGGCTGGTAGCAGGGATCACATAACCACCCCCGTTACATCAGCTCCACTGGCTGCCGGTCTGGTTTAGAGCACAGTTCAGAGTGCTGGTTTTAATCCATAAAGCTATAAATGGTTTGGGAGTCCAAGCTATCTCAAGGATCACGATTCCCTTTATGAGCTTGCCTGGGTATTAAGATCCTCAGGTGAGGCCTTTCTCTTGTTCCCACCATTTTCACAGATTCATTTGGTAGGGACATGGGAAAAGACCTTCTCTGTCACTGCACCTGGACTCTGAAACTCCCTCCTCTGGAAGGGGAGGTTGCCCACATCTTTACTGTCCTTCCACAAACAGAGAAAAACCTTTCTCTTCAGACAGGCTTTCTCTTAGTGATTGGCTGTCTGAGAGGGGTTTTTAAAATTGAGTGCTAACATAAGAACATAAGAAGAGTCCTGCTGGATCAGGCCAAGGGCCCATCTAGTCCAGCTTCCTGTATCTCACAGTGGCCCCACCAGATGCCTCTGGGAGCACACGAGACAACTAGATACCTGTCTCCTGATACCCCTCCCCTGCATCTGGCATTTTAAAATAACTTCCTTTTAAGCCTGGAGATTATACATCCCCATCATAGCTTGTAACCTGCAATGGACTTCTCCTCCAGAGATCCTTCTGGAGCTCTTCACAATCCCTTCTGGTCTTCACCACCTGGAAAAGTTTTGTGTCATCTGCAAACTTGGCCACCTCACTACTTATCCCTGTCTCCAGATCATTTATGAACAGGCTGAAAAGCACCGGTCCCAGGACAGATCCCTGGGGCACACCACTTTTCACCTCTCTCCATTGTGAAAATTGCCCATTGACACCTACTCTCTGTTTCTTGGTTCTCAACCAATTCTCAATCCATAAGAGGACCTACCCTCTTATCCCCTGACTGTGGGGTTTTCTCAGAAGCCTTTGGTGAGGGAACGTTTCAAATGCTTTCTGAAAATCCAGATAGACAATATCCACTGGTTCGCCCACATCCACATGCCTGTTGACCTTTTCAAAGAATTCTAAAAGGTTTGTGAGGCAAGACTTACCCTTACAGAAGCCATGCTGATTTTCCCTCAGCAAGACTTATTCTTCTATATGTTTTAAGATTTTCTCTTGGATGAGGCTTTCCACTATCTTCCCTGGAACAGACGTTAAGCTAACCAGCCTGTAGTTTCTCAGGGGCCTCCTCCTTCACTTTTTAAAGATTGGGGTGACATGCTATCCTCCAGTCCTCTGGCGCTTTGACTGTTTTAACGGACAATTTATATATTTTAGTTAAGAGATCAGTAACTTCATTTCTCAGTTCCTTAATAACCCTTGGGTGGATGCCATCTGGGCCCGGTGACTTATTGATCTTCAATTTATCAATTAGGTCTAAAACATCCTCTCTTTTAACCTGTATCTGAATTAGTTCATTAGTCAGGAGGGGCCTTTTGGGCAGCGGAATCTGCCCAAAGTCTTCTGTTGTGAAGACAGATGCAAAGAACTCATTTAATTTCTCTGCAATCTCCAAGTCCCCCTTTACCTCCCCTTTCCTCCCTTCACCATCCAGAGGGCCAACCGCTTCTCTGGCAGGTTTCCTGCTTCTAGCATATTTAAAGAAGCTTTTATTATTCCCCTTTATATTGCTTGCCATACGTTCCTCAAAGTCCTTCTTTGCCTTCCTTATCATCTTCATACATTTCTTTTGCCAGAGTTTGTGTTCCTTTTTATTTTCCTCATTTGGGAAGGATTTCCATTTATGGAAGGACTCCTCCTTGCCCTTCAAAGCCTCTCTGACTCCGCTCATTAACCATGCTGGCACCCTCTTGGACTTTGTTGAGCCCTTCTTTCTTTGCAGTGTACACTTCCACTGGGCCTCTACTACTATTGTTTTAAACAGGCTCCATACACTCTGGAGAGATGGGATTTTTTAACCTTCCCTTTCAACTTCTTTCTAACTAGTTTCCTAGTTTCTAACTAACCCTAACCCCACCCCACCCCACCCCACCCCCCACATGCATGGTGAAAGAGATTGCAGCATGGTCACTATTCCCTAGCGGCTCAGTGACATTCAAGTCCCTAACCAGGTCCTGAGTACCACACGATATTAAATCCAGAGTCACCTGTCCTCTGATGGGCTCCATGACACGTTGCTCCAAGGCACAGTCGTTTAGCATGTCAAGAAACCCAGTCTCTCTTTCTTGACCCGAGCATGCATTGGCCCAGTTGATGTTGTGCTTTGTTGTTTTGAATCTGTTGTATGGATTTTGTTTTCTATGTTTAGTGTGACACTTGTTTGATTCTTTTTAATATTTATATAATACTGTTTTTAGGTTTAAAATATTGTCTTTTAATGATATAAGCTGCCTTGGGGTCTTTTTAAGGAGAAAGGGGGGTTAAACATATTTTAAATGAGATGGATGGACGGACAGACAGATGGCCTAAAGAGGTAGTCATTATGCTACAGAAACAACGAAGTGTCCTGAAAGACTAACCTTAAAGGTACCTTAAAAGATTAGCAAGTTCCATTGGGTAGTTGACTACTGCTATGATCCACAATGTTATGCAGAATAAAATTTGTTGTTCATCTTTTAAGGGCAACAAGACTCATTAGCTAATTCAGTTTGCTAGTTTGCACTAGAGTATCCCCATTGAATCAGTGGGGATTTGGTGAGTCAACTTCTCCATAATTTCCATTGATTCAAGTGGGCTATTATAGTTGCCACTTACTATGCTAAAGTAAGTGGCAACTAGAGTAGGTCAACGGGGACACTTATGGAAGAAGTTATTCACCAAATCTCTTATGTTCCATTGATTCAAATAAGCATACTGTAGTTGTAAGAGACAACTGGAGTAGGCCTGTTTGAGTCAGTAGAACTCATGGATGGGTTGATTCACAACTCCTCATTGATTCAGTGGGCCTGCTGTAGTGCAATTTACTGTGCTAAGCAACAGGCTTTCAGTCTTTAATATAGTCTAATATTTTTCTACCTATCTAGCTTCTTCGTGGGAATGCAGACCATTCCTACCCAATGTGTGAATGGCCCTAAATTGTATAGGCTTTTATAGATAATCAAATCAGCTTGATGTATCGGGGCTGGAAATAGGCTGTCAGGCAGTGAAGTTATTGTAATAGGGAGTTATTTGCTGTTTGTAACCAAAGCTGGCTGGCAGGAGCATTTTGGAACAGCTGAAGATTCTAAACATTCTTCAGAGGCATTACCATGTAACTAAATCATGTGTCATCACATTAGACATCTCCAGGAGCAGGCATAACTGGCACACGAGCTTTAATTGTGCAGATGCATTCCTGACTGTTACTGAAATCTGGGCATGCAGGCTGAGGGCTGAATCTAGGTATATGTGCTATGAATCTTGAGTTTTCAGTGGAAGTATGATTTCATCCAGCATAGGCTTAATTCTGATTCCCTGGTCTGCCTTTCCAGTTACTAGGTGTGTCTTGATCTTGTCTCATTTAATCTTCATCTAGTGCATTACTGAGATCAGCTACTAGGAGAGATGAGTCATTGCAAAATGGGGCTTCCACATCCCATCACTGAGAGGTAATCTCAAAGAATATCCTGGATGATGGTATTGAAAGTAATCAAATGTCCAGCAGAAAACAATAGGGACATATTTCCCCTCTGCAGTTCCCATCATAGGTCTTTCTGTTGTGGAATTTTAGTTATTTCTTTTATTAGCAGAGTATGAGGTACAAAGAACAAACAGCAGCAGTTCAGAGAATAGCCCAGTTCTCGTTAACCGCCCCTGTCTTAGTTTCTTCACATAAACTTGCACTTTCTATGATAAAAACATCCTAGAAGCATTTAAAGTAGGGGTGAAAAACATATTTTCTCACAGTTACCATCTGTAGGTGTAATCAGAGAGAAAAAGGGGGAAAATAGAATCTCCACCACGTGGAAGACATGTCTTCCATGCCTGCTACATGCTTGGAGGTGGAAGAAGAAAAAGATACTAACAAAAAAACAATGGAAGCACACAAACAGAAAGAGGAGGAAAGGGATTTGCCTCAATGCCAGAGGTGGGAAAAAGAACTTTACCAATAGGTTAGTGGCAGAGGACAATCACATTAGGCTGTAAAAGCCCCTTCCACTGGAACCTTTTGTTAGAAAGCATGCAAGATTGTTATTATCTCAACACTTTAATCAAGTCAGCCAAAGCGGTTTTTGTTCCATAACCAAGCCTGAAACCAGACTGAAATGGGTCTAGATCAGGGGTCTCAAACATGCGGCCCGGGGGCCATTTGCGGCCCGCCGGATGATAGTTTGTGGCCCCCGCCTTGCCTCCCCCCCAAAGCACCCACGTGTCCTCTGCTGTCAAGTCGCTCCTGGCCCGTCCTCGAAGAGCACCTCCAAGCCGCCAACAGCAGCTGCCGCCGCCGCCTCTTCCAGGGAAGCGGCTCTCTTTCTCTCTCGGCACCCCTAGCACCAGCCCGGCCAGCAGCCGCCTCAGCACCCGGCGGTGCTTCCTCCTCCTCTTCGTCCTGCTTCAGCCGCCTCGGCTCTGGAGGCTGCCTGGGCTCGCCTCGCAAAGTTTGCTCCTCTGTCGTGGTGGGGGTAGCTGCTGCTGCTGCTGAGTGCACCTTTTTTTTAGGGGGGCCCTCAGAGGAAGGTTGCCGGACCTCCGTGTGTGTGTGTGTTTGTGTGTTTGTTTGTGTTCATGCGCGTGCACGTACCTGTGGGGGACCCCCACCCCGTTCTGTTTAATTTTGCGGGTACCGGTGGGGGCTTTTCTCTTTTGACAAGGTGAATTCTGTGAGGGTTTTTTTTTTAAATTTTATGTCGTGCCCTCCTCCCCCCGGCTAAGCGGTCGCCGGCGCTCCCTCCCTTCTCCGCTTCTTTGTCCTGCTGGTGGTGGTGGTGGTGAAGAAGGAGCCGGAGGGGGTCGTGGCCAAGCGACGAGGGCTCGCACGCCCCTCCTCCTCCTCGGAGCCCCAGCTGGGCTAAGGAAACTCCCACGCGGCTTCCTCAGGCTCTTGCTCTGCTTGGCAGAAAATCTGATGCGGCCCAGCCTCACTCAGACTCTGCCTCCAGCGGCCCCCAGGTAAATTGAGTTTGAGACCCCTGGTCTAGATAGTTTGTCTCATCCAGGAACATTTGGCACTGAAAAACCATGACATGCACTGGCACTTTTCTCATGAATGGAATAAGACTTTTTCAGTAAAAGTGTTACCACCACCTCTTTTAGGCTAGCTGTAACACTCCCTTGTGGAGGAGTTTTAGCCTTTATCCCTATTCATTTATTAAGGAAGTATGTGGAGAGCACAGGTGTTAGGGTGCTAATGTTGCCTCCTATGTTGGCTCATTGAACATAGAAATAAGACTGAAAGGGAGAGACTTCTGTTGATGGCAAAGCTCTCCACGTTAGCTCACCCGCTGGCTTGAGGTTGTGCCTCACATGGAGGGACTGCCCAGACAAATCTGATTCTCTAGAAAGTTGCATTTATGCATTCAACATGACAGCAGAGAGGGTAATGCTGTCACTCTCCTCTCAGTGAGTGTGGGCTATACACACACCTTAATGACTGAACAAGGGGGTCTGTTTTGTTTTTCAGAACTGAATCAGTGTGCCTAGTTCCAGTTAGGTTGTCTGTTGGAGAGGTGACAGAGTTCTTTGTCTTCTTGTGAAAAATAAAAACAAACTATTTTTCTGAAAATCTCTCCTTAGTATCGTGATACCTCCCTATTATGTGCAGTTGATGTGGTTTTGCTTATTGAACACCACTTGGATAATTATTTTGCTGTTGATATATGTGATAATAAAACAACTTAATTTTCTTTTATTGAGGATTGTTAGCAGTTTCTTGAAAAATCTTTTATGACATAATAAAATTATTAACAATCTTATGAGGGACAGCTACATCTTCGTTGCGTTCATGCTGATATATTAAGCCAAGATATTAAGTCACTCAGGAGCTACGGTGATTCTATATTGCTATTGTTGGTTATTTACTGAAAAAGTCTAGTTATATTTCAAAACACTTTGGAGGACCAGTTGCTTACCCAAGTCTTCTGAAACTCTTTCTTCAACCTTTATTGCTCTTCAGGAAAGAGTTTTCCTTAACAGTTCAGAAGATGTGTCAGATGGAACAAGTGCCTTCTGTGGCTGTGCGTGTCATCATCTCGGTTGCTTGCAAGTGTCATGGATATTTGTTCACTCTGTCTTCCAGTTCCTTGAATCATTGTCTCCTTGGCCCTAAACTTCTGTGATGTGTGGTTAATGAGAATGAGAAGCTGTCATTATCATGTCAGCATGTTACAAAGGTTTCCTCTCTTTTTTTGCTGTTCATTAATGTAATGAGCTGTTACGCATTGCCTGACACTATTATATTATGTACTGAGGAGAGGCATCAGGATTACAATTTTCTTTGGTTAAGTACAGTGGAAGATAGCTCTGTTTGCTTTCCTGTTTTTTTCTTTTTTCTTTCTGTTTCTGTTGAAAAATTAGGAAATAGTTTCATAGGATCTTGTACAAAAGTTTTTCAAGGCTGCAGTCGAGTGCATCCTGATAATAAAGTTGAAATCCTTTCCACCCTTGCTAAGGAATAAATGTCAAGAATTTAGTGAGATTAGTACTTTGTAATATACAATGTGTTGAATACTTCTTGACAGAAAAAGTCTCAGTTGCTGGAACCCTGCTTTTAGACACTTCTAAGGCTAGATCTTTCAAAACTGCTCATCAACTTCTAAGTCCCTCCACCTTCAAAAGTGGTGGCAGCGGTGTATTTTCTAAGACATAAAAAACCTGAAACTCAAGCTTCTAGCCAATGTACTGGGAAAAATACTATCTTGCAAATTTTTTTAATTCCAACCAGTATGTTATTATACTTGCCAAGTATAAAAGTAGGGTGTGGGCATGCCATGTTCTATGAAATCCGGTATTACTTTTGGGTTTTTTTAGTCTCTACATTACTATATATTTTTTGGTATCTACATTACTCTAGCAAGTGGTTTGGAAGTCTCATTTATTAATATAAAACTAAGATTTTCATAGAATTCTTAGCCTTTTTCCTCTTGTCCAGCTTCATTAATTTCACTGTGCATCACTTTCTAGCTAGTTTTGAATTAATTTCATATTTTAAGATGAAATGTCATGACTCCAACAAAATTTCTTCTGAGAAAATGTAGAAATTAATTTTCAGCCTGCTGAGTCTGTGAAACAGGGAAAGAAAAAAAATGCAACGAATATTTCAGGGGAACCCTACAATTACCATTTTCATCCTTGTATTGACAATGTTACTGTTACTCCGCTACTTGCTCATGTTCATAAGCATTAGAGCTTTTGATTTTCTTTTGAAAATGTGTTTATTATTTTGTTCTTGTCATTAAAACAGATATTAGGAATTGCTTGATTGCTTAGTTATGTGATGGCTTTGGGAGAGCAACCACAGAAGGACTGGTACAGCATTCTTGGTGCAGGACCATCAGATAGTCTAACAGACTTGAAAAGAAAATATCAAAGGCTGGTATTATTGGTAAGTATATTTTAAGTCACCTAGAAAGCAAATAAATAATTTTAAAATGACATTTGTTTAATGAATATTGCATTAACGGGAATGAGTGCAGTACGTTATATTGTGTGTGCAGGTGACTTAATAGAAAGAATTGAAACTGATTTCTTTTCTTCCTTTAAATATACCTGACTATTTTGTAGATTTTGTGACATTCTGAAAATGCACAAGAATCTGATTTCTGTTTTTCAATCACATGTGAAATGAAAATACTGCCAAAGAATTATCTTCAAACTTGTAAATGATTCTTTATCTTAATTAAGGAAATTGTCTGACCTTCCCTACTGAGTTGTGCCATGAAATGAATCAATCAGTGTTTGTGACTTCACAATTTGCTACCATGGCAGCAATTATAATGTCACTAGCACTAGACTGGCATTACTGGATAAATTGAGCATGAGGCTCTGAGTGACAAAGATTGTTTTCCCCACTCCTGCAAAAGCGAGTTGTTAAACTACAATAATGGGATTAAAAAAGAAGTATGAAGATTTAAGTTTTAATTTATATTAGCTTATCTGTTTGTAGAATGGCTTGTACAGTTCTGTTGCATCTCTTCTATTCTGATACGAGGGGGTGCTGATAAGTATTGAGCCTTTCCCAGAAAAAATTGAGCTAGGAAGCTGTAACAGCCACACTATTCTACATATTTCCCCAGGAAGTCAATGCACTTGCGACATCTGTCCTGCAGCTTCTTAAGTCCCTGCAAATAAAATTCTTCCAACTACTGGTGTAACCACTCATTTGCAGCATTAGTTGCCTCCAGAACACTCCCAAATTGTTGTCCCTTTAGGTGTTTTTTGAGTTTGGGGAACACATAATAGTCAGAAGGAGCCAGGTCAGGAGAATAGGGTGGATGGGACATAACTTGAAAGCCTAAGGACGTCAGTTTTGCCGTTGTTTCACCTGCAGTGTGCAACGAGGCGTTGTCATGCAACAGGATGACACCTTTGGAGAGCTTTCCTCGACGTTTTTCCTTGATGTTTTGCCTCAACTTCGTCAATAAAGCACAGTAATATTTTGCATTGATGGTTGAACCCTGTTGGAGGTAGTCCACCAGCAGAACTCCCTTCTTATCCCAAAAAACTGTTGCCATTTGCTTCTGCACCGACCTTTGCACTCGGAACTTCTTTGGCCTGGGGGAACCACTGTGCCTCCATTCCTTAGACTGTTCCTTTGTCTCAGGATCATAACAGTAGATCCATGTCTCATCACCAGTTACCAGTTTGCCCAGGAAATCTGACTCATTTCTTGCAAAATGTTCCAAAACAGCCACCGATGACTCCACACGTTTGATTATGGTCCTATGCTCTTCCACATTGAACTTTTCTGGAGGTGCTGCCATATTCACTTTGGAGCTGAAAATGAAAGATAAGTTAAAATCATAGGTAGTTGATTTTTGCATCATTGAATACAGACAAATTGGCCAATACACCCTGCAATTTATAGCTTCCTAGCTCAATTTTTTCTGGGAAAGGCTCAATACTTATCAGCACCCCCTCGTATATCATAGATTTAAGAGCATACAGATATGAAAGTATGTGGCATGAAATTGATCATCAGTGTGTTCTGCAGACTGGTGTAATGCTAGACACATGATTTAAGGTAAGAAGTGTTACCATGGTTTGAGGCTAGTTGCATCCTTGTCTGCTTCTGTCTAGTCTGTAGGTACAATTTGACAATGAATTCCACAGTGTTACAGATCAGTGTTTCTCAACATTTCTAACCTATGCCTCTTTTTAATAAAAAATTTTTTAAAAAACCTAACACGCTAAAAACTAGAAAGTGTTAATGACTGCCTCCTGAAAATAAAAAACTTAAGCACCTTTCAAGCCTGTTTGCCACAACAGTTTTGTTTTACGTTTGAAATACCATGACTGAAAACAAAGTATTTGTAATATAGAGAAAAAAAATCTTATTTAATCTTCACTTTTTAAATATTGCCAAGTGAGTGTCAACACTAACTGTGGGTGCGCGTCAGCAATACAGTGCTCCACAGCCACGCACCTGTGCAGCTAAGAGGGAATGTTGGGGGAATATTAATAGACTCTCAAATGCCACATCTTGTAGAAGTCTAAAACAGTCTTTAGGAAGAAAGCCCCAAGGTTCCCCCCTCTGAGTATTTAACCATCAAACTTTCCAGGAAGCATTTAGCATGTTTATGGGCCTCAGAGTACTCCTTGTCTTATTTTTGGTATGTTTAGTCGTTAAGTCGTGTCCGCTCTTCGTGACCCCATGGACCAGAGCATGCCAGGCCCTCCTGTCTTTCACTGCCTCCTGGAGTTTGGTCAAATTCATGTTGGTAGCTTCGGTGACACTGTCCAACCATCTCGTCCTCTGTCGTCCCCTTCTCCTCTTGCCTTCACACTTCCCCAACATCAGGGTCTTTTCCAGGGAGTCTTCTCTTCTCATGAGATGGCCAAAGTATTGGAGCCTCAGCTTCAGGATCTGTCCTTCCAGTGAGCACTCAGGGTTTATTTCCTTCAGAATGGATAGGTTTGTTCTCTTTGTAGTTCAGGGGACTCTCAAGAGTCTCCTCCAGCAGCACAATTCAAAAGCATCAATTCTTCGGCAGTCAGCCTTCTTTATGGTCCAGCTCTCACTTCCATACAACACTACTGGAAAAACCATAGCTTTGACTATTCGGACCTTTGTCGGCAAGGTGATGTCTCTGCTTTTTAAGATGCTGTCTAGGTTTGTCATTGCTTTCCTCCCAAGAAGCAGGAGTCTTTTAAGTTCGTGGCTGCTGTCACCATCTGCAGTGATCATGGAGCCCAAGAAAGTAAAATCTGTCACTGCCTCCATATCTTCCCCTTCTATTTGCCAGGAGGTGATGGGACCAGTGGCCATGACCTTAGTCTTTTTGATGTTGAGCTTCAGACCATTTTTTGCACTCTCCTCTTTCACCCTCATTAAGAGGTCCTTCAATTCTTCCTCACTTTCTGCCATCAGAGTGGTATCATCTGCATATCTGAGGTTGTTGATATTTCTTCCGGCAATCTTAATTCCGGCTTGGGATTGATCCAGTCCTGCCTTTCACATGATGTATTCTGCATAGAAGTTAAATGAGCAGGGAGACAATATACAGCTTTGTCGTACTCCTTTCCCAATTTTGAACCAATCAGTTGTTCCATATCCAGTTCTAACTGTTGCTTCCTGTCCCACATATAGATTTCTCAGGAGATAGATAAGGTGGCCAGGCACTCCCATTTCTTTAAGAACTTGCCATAGTTTGCTGTGGTCCACACAGTCAAAGGCTTTTGTGTAGTCAATGAAGCAGAAGTAGATGTTTTTCTGGAACTCTCTGGCTTTCTCCCTAATCCAGCGCATGTTAGCGATTTGGTCTCTAGTTCCTCTGCCCCTTCGAAATCCAGCTTTTACTTCTGGGAGTTCTCGGTCCACATACTGCTGAAGCCTACCTTGTAGGATTTTGAGCATAACCTTGCTAGCGTGTGAAATGAGTGCAATTGTACTGTAGTTGGAGCATTCTTTGGCATTGCCCTTCTTTGGGATTGGGATGTAGACTGATCTTTTCCAATCCTCTGGCCAATGCTGAGTTTTCCAAACTCGCTGGCATATTGAGTGTAGCACCTTAACAGCGTCATCTTTTAAGATTTTAAATAGTTCGACTGAAATGCCATCACCTCCACTGGCCTTGATGTTAGCCATGCTTTCTAAGGCCCACTTGACTTCACTCTCCAGGATGTCTGACTCAAGGTCAGCAACCACACTATCTGGGTTGTCCAGAATGTCCAATTCTTTCTGGTATAATTCCTCTGTGTATTCTTGCCACCTCTTCTTGATGTCTTCTGTTTCTATTAGGTCCCTCCCATTTTTGTCCTTTATCATGTCCATCTTTGTACAAAATGTTCCTTTAATACAGGGGTCTCAAACATGTGGCCCGGGGGCCATTTGCAGCCCGCCAGATGATAGTTTGTGGCCCCCGCCTTGCCTGCCCCCCCCGAAGTGCCCACGCAGCCTCTGCTGTCAAGAGTCAAAAAAAGCCTCGCCTCGCTCGCCGGCTCTCTCCCAAGGCAGCGCCTCTTGCACCCTCCATCCGGAACTGCAGCCTGCCAGCCAGCCCACCTGTCTGCCGGCTGGCAGGCTGCAGTTCCGGATGGAGGGTGCAAGAGGCGCTGTCTTGGGGGAGAGCCGGCGAGCGAGGCGCGCTGCCGGCCCTTTTCCCCGAGCGCCCGAGCCGCCGCCGAGCGATGCCTGAGAGCGGAGCTCGCTCCCGTCCTCGAAGAGCGCCTCCAACAGCAGCTGCCGCCGCCGCCGCCTCTTCCAGGGAAGCGGCTCTCTGGCTCTCTTTCTCTCTCGGCACCCCCAGCACCAGCCCGGCCAGCGGCCGCCTCAGCACCCAGCGGTGCTTCCTCCTCCTCCTCTTTGTCCTGCTTCAGCCGCCTCAGCTCTGGAGGCTGCCTGGGCTCGCCTCGCAAAGTTTGCTCCTCTGTCGTGGTGGGGGTAGCTGCTGCTGCTGCTGAGTGCACCTTTTTTTGAGGGGGGGTCTTCAGAGGAAGGTTGCCGGACCTCCGTGTGTGTGTGTGTGTGTTTGTGTGCGTGCACGCGTGCGCACCTGTGGGGCCCCCCGCCCCATTCTGTTTAATTTCGCAGGTACCGATGGGGGCTTTTCTCGTTTGGCAAGGTGATTCTGTGAGGTTTTTTTAAAAAAATTATGTCGTGCCCTCCCCCCCCCCCGCTAGGCAGTCGCCGGCACTCCCTCCCTTCTCTGCTTCTTCGTCCTGCTGCTGCTGGTGGTAGTGAAGAAGGAGCCAGAGGGGGTCGTGGCCAGCGACAAGGGCTCGCGTGCCCCTCCTCCTCCTCCTCGGAGCCCCAGCCGGGCTAAGGAAACTCCTGGGCGGCTTCCTCGGGCTCTTGCTCCGCTTGGCGGAAAATCTGATGCGGCCCAGCCTCACCCAGCCTCTGCCTCCAGTGGCCCCCAGGTAAATTGAGTTTGAGACCCCTGCTTTAATATCTCCAATTTTCTTCAACAGATCTCTGGTTTTTCCCTTTCTATTATTTTCCTCTATATCTTTGCACAGTTCGTTTAAGAAGGCCCTCTTGTCTCTCATTGCCATTCTTTGGAAGTCTGCATTCAATTTTCTGTAACTTTCCCTATCTCCCTTGCAGTTTGTTTCCCTTCTCTTCTCTGCTATTTGTAAGGCCTAGTTGGACAGCCACTTTGCTTTCTTGCATTTCCTTTTCTTTGGGATGGTTTTTGTTGCTGCCTCCTGTACAATGTTACGAGCCTCCATCCAGAGTTCTTCAGGCAATCTGTCCACCCAATATGGTTCCTTAAATCTGTTCTTCACTTCCACTGTGTATTCATAAGGGATTTGGTTTAGATTATACCTGACTATTCCATTGGTTTTTCCTACTTTCTTCAGTTTAAGCTTGAATTTTGCTATAAGAAGCTGATGATCAGAGCCACAATCAGCTCCAGGTCTTGTTTTTGCTGACTGTATAGAGCTTCTCCATCTTTGGCTGCAGAGAATATAATCAATCTGATTTCGGTATTGCCCATCTGGTGATGTCCATGTGTAGAGTCGCCTCTTGTGTTGTTGGAAAAGAGTGTTTGTGATGACCAGCTTGTTCTCTTGACAAAAGTCTATTAGCGTTTGTCCTGCTTTGTTTTGAACTCCAAGGCCAAACTTACCTGTTGTTCCTTTTATCTCTTGACTCCCTACTTTAGCACTCCAGTTCCCTATAATGAAAAGAACATCTTTCTTTGGTGTCAGTTCTAGAAGGTGTTGTAAGTCTTCATAGAATTGGCCATGGCACGGAAACAGCATTGGTCGCCCTGTTTGATGACCTGCTGAGGGAGGCCGACAGGGGCAAAATGTCTCTGCTGGTTGTCCTCGATATCTCAGCCGCCTTTGATACCGTCGGCCACGGTATTCTCCTGGGGAGACTCTCCAAGTTGGGAATCGGCGGCCAGGCTTTTGCCTGACTCCGTTCCTTCTTGGAGGACCGTCCCCAGAGAGTGCAGATTGGAGAGAGTTTCTCGGCCCCGTGGAGCCTCAATTGTGGGGTTCCGCAGGGCTCGATTATCTCTCCAATGCTGTTTAACATCTATATGAGGCCGCTGGGAGGGGTCATCAGGGGATGCGGGGCTTCGTGTCATCAGTACGCTGATGATACTCAGCTCTACATCTCCTTTTTTCCAACAACAGTGGATGCTGTCTCGTCCCTTGAGCGCTGCCTGGGGGCTGTTCAGCAATGGATGCAGGTGAATAGACTGAGGCTGAATCCGGGTAAGACGGAGGTCCTTCGGGTGGGTGCCCCAGACATCAGTGGTCTGGGAAACTCCCTTTCCTTTGGTGGGGTGACTCTTACCACCAAGAGTGAGGTTTGCAGCTTGGGTGTACATCTGGACCCGGCGCTCACCATGGAGACCCAGGTGTCGCCAGTGGTCCGTTCCGCACATTTCCACCTTCGGCGGATTGCCCAGCTGCGTCCCTATCTTGATGTGGGGGCGCTCACCACTTTGGCCATGCGCTCGTAGTCTCAAGATTAGACTACTGTAATGCGCTCTACGTGGGGCTGCCTTTGAGACTGACGCGGAAACTTCAGATGGTACAAAATGCGGCGGCCAGACTTCTAACTGGGGTGAAAAGGTACCAACATATTTCCCCCACGCTGGCCGCCTTGCATTGGTTGCCCATTCATTTTCGTGTTGATTTCAAAGTTCTTACGATTACATATAAAGCCCTAAATGGTTTAGGACCTCGATATCTGGCAGAGCGCCTTCTCCCACCCAGTTCTGCCAGAGTCACTCGTTCCAGCCAGGCCGGGCGGCTGAGGGGCCTAACGCCAAGGGAGGTCCGGAAGGAAAGAACGAGGAACCGGGCCTTCTCGGCAGTGGCCCCTCGCCTCTGGAACAACTTGCCTGTGGAGATCTGCCTGGGTCCCTCTCTGGGTGTTTTCAGGAATAAACTTAAGACCTGGCTATTTGGGCAGGCTTTCCCTCCTGCTGTATCTTAAATTCACATTTTAACATCTTGGATTTATTGCATGTTTATTGGTTTTACTGTTTTTAAATTTGTAATGCCGCCCAGAGTAGACCTTTGGTCTAGATGGGCGGGTATAAATCTAATAAAATAAATAAATAAATAAATAAATTTCAGCCTCTTCAGCATTGGTGGTTGGTGCATAAACTTGGATTACTGTGATGTTGAAAGGTCTGCCTTGGATTCGTATTGAAATCATTCTATCCTTGTCTTATAGCTGGAGGAAATGGAAAACTGAGAAGGGGGGGGGGGATGGAGTAGAGTATCCCAGAAGTGATAATGGCTGGCTACCTGGTTAGAACCCTGAAAAGGAGCAATGTTCCATATTGGAACTTTTCTGTGAGAGGAAAGTAACCCTTGTTAATATACTTGCTAAAAAGTGTATCAATATTGTGGCGTTGAGTTCATAGTCACTCACAGTTTTTCCTGTTCAGATTCTGATTTAAGAAGTAATGATGGTTTTTTTTTTACATTTAAAGCATATATTTTTACATCTATTAGACTTTGAAATCTAACAGTCACTTTGAGCTTGTAAGATCCACAGTGTATGCCTCATGATGGACAAAGTTTTTTTATTATTATTTCAACAGAATTCTTGTAGGGATCCTTAGATACTTCCTAGTCATTTAAGACTAAGAAGCTTTCATGGTGTGTGTGTGTGTGTGTGTGTGTGTGTGTGTGTGTGTGTGTGTGTGTAATCATTCATTCGTTCATTTTAAAAATCTGTCTTTCTGCACTGTGTGACAGAATATAAAATGCCTAAAATTGTCAGTTAATATAATAATAAACTAATTCTGAGGGGAGACACATTCCCCAAACATGACAATCACAATAGAATTGATTGTAAAGTTTACAAATTTACACAAAAGGAACTGCTGTGGTGTCAATAAAAGCAAATTTATAGATGTATATGTATGAACTTTTAGATGTAGATACCCCAGGATATAAAGGTCTATATGTGCTAACCGAAATTACAATTTATAGTACATTTGTTGACCCTTTTGTTCTTTGATAATCCCCCATCTATTTCCAACCAAATGTCTGTTAAAATTTAAATTGCAGTAATGGCCAGTTCTAAAATAACAAAGTTAGAGGGCTTGAGTTTTCCTAAAACCAGAGTCTGTCTGACAGTAGGATTGTTGTTCAAGTTGATAGCCACTGTGTTTGAAAGTAATAGACAGGCAGAACCTAGGGGTGGCACAATCACATGGAGATGTTTTTAAGGCAGCTGGTAGATCTAAAATTAAACCTGCCAGCATTGATGAGATTGCTGCCAGTTGTGATTGGGTTGAATTATACAGTTAGATTTTGTTTTCTTAAACTTGATATATATGCTTTAAAATACAGATAAAAATTTATTGAGTCCATTTCAAATATGAATTTTATATGGGTATTTTAAAAGTATTGTAGTTGAAGGATAAAATGTGAATATATGTTACAGTTTCTGAAATGCTACCATTACAGTTTCTGAAATGGTAACAATGTGTTCCTCACAGTAGATGTCCAACCATGGACTCTCTATGGTTGCAACCATTAATGGGAATATGCTCATGCAACAAATCTTCTTGTTCTTCTTTATAGTCCCTTGGCAACCCCCCCCCCCCAAAAAAAAATTGGTTCAGAATAGATTTGTGATATGTGTAAGGGCTGCATTGGGCAGAAGAATCAGCTCTGCTGATATATATTATTGTTGCATTTTATCTCATGACTGATGAACTTAACTGGGCTTCCCCCCCTTTTCACATTTGCCTACAATTTGACTTGCATCTTAATCAGATTAATCAAAATTTCATCAATTTGATAACAAGATTCTCCCCAGTCTTTCCCCTGTGACTGAACAGTCACTGTGGTGTTTTTTAAAAGGGCTTATTTTGAGTGTGTCATTGCTCAGTGTGAGTGTGTTCAGAAAGAGTATTTCTAGAGAAAGAATAACTTTAATGTGTTAGTGAAGCTGTTTGACCTGTGTAAGATACCATTGAATGGTATCTTAAACAGGGCACCAACTGAAGAACAATGTGGATTCTTGAACATCATGGACTCTTGATACCAGCCAAACAGTACTGCAGGCTGAGGAAAGCATCCATCAGGTAAAACTATTGATTTGGCTTCAGTTTTGGCTAAAATTGGCTGTTCCTGGTGGTTGAACTTAATTTTAATCCCAACTCTGATGGAGTCTTGCCATGCTTCTGTGTTACCTTCTGTGTTTCCCTAGTCACATAAAAAAAATTTGAGTTTCAAAAAGCTGAAGGGCGAGACAAGGGGGATGCAGAGTGCTTGGTAGTCTTTTGTTTAAAGAGTTGGGTGATAAATGCCACACTGTTGGCTGGGGAAGAGTTTGAAACATCTTCTCCCCACAAACCTTTTGCAAATTGTATCTGTATCCATCTCAAGAAGCTAACCTGGCCCCAACAACAGTCATGAGTAGAGATGATGGTATTCGTATATGAATACAAATACATCTGCACAGGTGGACATAATGAGTGTCCAGCCCCCTGGGGCTGGACCGTCCACTCACCTTCCGCTGTTGCTGCGGGCTCCGCACTCCCTTCCTGTCTGCGAGCCACTCCTGGCGGGAGGACAAACCTCACTGCAAGGTTGAAGAGTGGCTCGCAGACCGCAAGCTCCAGAGTGATCGGAAGGGAGTGCGGAGCCCACAGCAACAGTGGAAGGTGAGTGGACGGTCCGGCCCGAGAGGTCTGGACCCTCGTTATGTCCACCTGTGTAGGGGTATTCGTATACAAATACGAATACCCCCATCTCTAGTCATGAGACTTTGGCACTTTAATAAAAGTATATAATTTTCTGAACTACCCTGAGGAACTTGATGCTCAACCTGAAGAAGAATTATCATTGAAAGTTAGCTGTCTGTTGCTTGCTTGATTTTTTTAGTGCTCTAATAAAGGTATCACCTGCTCCTGAATTTGCATTGTTTGGAGACCACACCCTTTTCTGATTTTTTCTGGTTGACCTCATGTGATTGGGTTTGGGTTTCATCCCTAGTGGTTTCCCTTTTCACCTCTTAACAAAAGAGGAGTCAGTTGTTGCTGTCAACATATTTCTATTTAACTAGAACTGAGGATTTTCAACAATAACTTCTATGAGCCCACCTTCGCCCAACAACAGAGGAAACTTTAACCAACTGTCTTTTAACTCTTTTGTTTCAGGAGTTTCTAGAACCGGGGTATTCCACCAAATCTATCCTGGCCTGTAGGTCAGTGTAGGGGTGTGTGACGACTTACACACAGGCTCCTGCAACAAGGATATTGTGCCCATTCCCCTTTGGTGCTTCTCTCCTGTGCTGGATTTGCCTCCTGGGATTCCTCCTCCTTCCAGGGACCTTCTTTCTTGCGATTACTGTCCATTCCATCCCCTCTAGTTAAGCTAGTTGAACTGTAGCCCCTTCTCTTTCTCTTTCATAACTAGTTAATCTCTGCTAACATTTCCATCTCTATAGACACCAACAAGAATCTGTACAAACCAAAGCGATAGGTTCCACAACCCATATAAATATGAAAGGAATTGGTAAAATGCTTTAACAGGGTTTCCTTGCAAGACTGCTAAGAAGATAGACTCTGTGTTGTAAATAGAGATGGGGACAAATCGCCATTTTGGCGATTCGTCCTGCTTCGTGATACATCAAAGTTGATGACCCACTAAGCACGAATCTCCTCCCAATGAACTGACAAAGCATGAATCGATTCGTCAGTTCATTGGGGTTTTTTTTAGACAACCAGAGGCTGTCTAAAAAAAAAGCTGACCCCCCCCCATCCCCACAGCCTTCCCACCTTCCCACTACTATTGTCACCTCCCTACCTGGGCTGCCGCAATCTGTGCCACCACTGCCACTGCCGCCACCATCCATGGCGGCCTGTGCCATGGAGGCATCCTCACTCACCATCCGCTGCCACTCGCTGCAATGGTCTCCATTGCTATGGCCTGCCTTGAGGGAATCCCTGCCCTAAAAGAAGCTGCAGCCGCCATCTTTGCAAAGGGCAGCCAGTGTCCCTTACGGCAGGCCATGGCTGCGTAGGCCACTGCAGCGGGCAGCAATGGATGGTGGCGGCAGCAGGCGGCAACGGATGACGGTGGCGCCAGGCAGTGGCGGATGGCGGCAGCGGCTAAGGTAGGGAGGGGAAGGGGGATAAGCTGTGGGGGTGGGTGGCTGTGGGACTGGCTGACTGCCTATGGGCCCGCTGATCAGCGGGCCCATAGGCAGAATGGGAAGGCCATAGGAAGAGAGGGAAGGCTAGCCTTCCCTCTCTTCATATGGGGGATGAATAAAAATGGACAAATATCCGTCCCTTCATATTTGGCGGGGTCTCTGGAACTCACGAATATGAAGGGATGAATATTTAACGAATCAGCGATTTTTAACGAATATTGCATTTCATTTTTTTTTATTCGTCCCCATGTCTAGTTGTAAATCTTCCTGAAAGCCTTTGCATATCTCTTGCTTATGGCAACACTAGCCTTGAAAGAACCTCACTGCTTTGCAGTGGCCATCAAAGCCTGTTTCACTGATAACCACAGACAATTTTCCATGGCTCCATTTATAACAGAGCTCCTGTCTTGGGTCCCATATTGAAGCTAGATGCAATGTATCTTTAGTGCTGGAGTTCACTGCAGTCTTGTACATGGGTCCCTTAGGCTTTCAGTAGGTCTTGGCCGTATCGCATGTTTCATGTTTCAGTTGTTCAGTTCTGCCTGCTTAGGATTTTCTCTTACCTAATTCAAGAAATTTTGGTCCCTTTCTTGCCTGATAATTAATGCTATATTAGATGGCATATCAGGCATTTATGTTGGGCTTAGAACAGATCTTGGAAATAAAGAGAGGGAAAGAGAGACGGGATGGGGACAGGGCAGAGGTAGTAGGAGAAAGACAGTGTGGAAACAGATCAGAAGGAAAAATTATCAAGAGGTACAGAAGCCTAGTGTGAGTAATTCCAGATCTATTGGGGAAAAAGAGGCATGGTTCCAGCCCACATCAGTTTGAACCCATACCCCGTGTGGATGAGCCCTAGACATACAACACATGACCTGTGGCCTGGGGCCACATTCGGTCTTTGTGCAGCTCTTCAATCCGGATAGGCCCCACCATATATGTTCATTCCCCTGCTGTTTTAGCAGCAAGAAAATGGCCGTCTCAGTAGAGACTTCTTGGAGACTCGGGAGACTTTCACATTAAGTGTTCCCTTGGTTTCAGCAGACAGGGAAGGTTGGTATTAACTGGTGTTGGAGGCCTAGCTATGAAGCATGGCAGTCTTCTAGATATTTTAAAAAAAACTTTTTTAAGATCAGATAGAACAGGAAGCCTGGTAAGCACCAAGTGCTGTGAACCAGAAATAAAGTTCTTCTCTTTCAGTAGTTCATACTATGGAAGTTGGTGGCCAGATTCACCTAGATGGGATGTATATTGTGGGATGCATTAAAAATAAATTATTAGTCGATAGCTACAAGAGCTATTGCAGCAGGAGTGTGGCAAAGCAGAGAGATGATTTTTGTTGCTTCCCTGCATAGGTAGCACAGAGTGCTATCTGAGTTTTTAGAGTGATACTTCTCCTCTGCTTAGTCCAGAAGGTACCTCCATCCCTTCCCCCATTAGGCATTGTTTGAGCAGTTATCTAGACCTCTCACAATTAGTACATTTGTTTATTTATTGGATTTTTCTACCCCTCATCTAGTGGCATGCCACTATTTATATATATATATATATTCCGCTCCCATCAGTGCTGAGGCACATACTCTGGGCAGTTTACACACATAAAAGCACCAACCCCCCCATTAGACATATAATCCAAAAAGTGTCCCTAAAGAACCCCGAGCAGCGACAGCAGTCAAAAGATAAAACTGAAAATATAACATAGACATAGTAAGCTGTTATGAGGAGAGGATATCCTAGAAAGCTTCTCTGAAAAGGTGTGTTTTTATTAGCTTTTGGAATGCTAGGAGGGAAGGGCCTGGCACACTTCCACCAGCAGGGTGTTCCATAGAGTGGTGGCCATCACGGAGAAGGCTCAATTCCTAGTCATAGATTTCTGGGCCTCCCTTGGGATGGCCACCTACAGCATCAATGTGGATTACCATGCCCCAAACTTATTAGACAATCACTAAGTGCCTTACACCCCACAACCCCCTGTTTGAGAGATTTGGAGTTGGTTATTCACTTTTTAGTGCTGAGAAAAATGTGGAAAGATTTGCTCAGTCCCATCTCTTTCCTTGGAAAAGAAAAATGATCAGTTTTCAGTTTTGCTTCTTGGAAAAAGGAAGCAAAAACTATTACTTATAGCTCATGGCTGCATTAATTTAGACAGATAGTTAGGTAATGAGAGAGAGGAGAGTTATATCACTACATACCCATCTTCAGAGTACAGAAAATGGAGGAAGGAGGAAAAGCCTCTAACAAACAAATCAAAAATCTGCCATCTCTGAGTACATTCTGTAACATCCATTTTGGAGTTTGCTTTAAATAAGAAACCTGACCAACACATATGTCCATGGATTTTGGAAGCTGTATGTTTTTTTCTGCACTACTCCCAGGTTCATAATGCCTGATAAAGACTTGTGTGGATGCAAAAGCTAGCCTCTGTGTGTGAGATTTCAGTGGTCCAGTAAAGATAACATTACCCTTTGTTTTGAGGTACCATGTTTCTGGCTTAAACTATGGAATTTCCTAGCATCCTAGAAGTGGAAGGGCACTCCATTTCATCCAGAGCCTTATAAAATAGAAGTTCTGGTCTGTTTCCTAATACCTACAGAATTCCCTTGCATTGTTCTTTTGCATGTTTTGTAGCCTATCCTCTTTTAGGACCTCCAGGAGATGTTTTTCTTTTATTAATTTTTATGCTTTCCCCCTGTTTGCTTGTCTGTGCAAGCCACAGAAGTTGGTACTTCATCCGAGCTCCAAGAAAAAGGGGAAGTAAGAAAAGTGTTATGACTCAGTCCTTGCAGATTCTCCTTGCTACAATTGATAGGGCACATAGGAGTGTTCAGTGGTTCAGAAAAAACTGTGAATTAAAATTATGAGAATTTGTTCCTGAAAAGTGATTCTCAGAGAGCTTTAAATTTCTTTCTTTCTTCATTTTTCCAATTCAGTGTAATTTAATTTAGACATTTTTTAAAAAATCAGCAGAATAGGGGTTTTACTTGAGCCAAAATTGCCAAATAATACAAATAGTATAAACTTTATAAACTTTTAAAGCACATTCTGATAAGTTATCAGTGATAACACTGCAGAATGGATGGGGTGTACAGAAGTTACCCTTAAATCCAGGGCATTATTTTCCTTGCCTTATGGGTCAAGTTAATTGTTTCTTTAAGAGTTGCGCAATTTTCCCAAAACTCAGATTACATGTCATGGAGAGGGTTATTTCTTACCTCTTGATAAGCAAATTGAAGCCCTGCCTTTTGACGCCAAAACACAGCAGTTAACCATTACTTCTGTAGCTAGTTCACTAGAACATAATGGAAACCAACATCCTTTTTTCATCCATTTCTTTAACAGCTAAACATTTCTTATTTATTAATTGCAACTCAGCCCTGATATTGATGACTTCTCTGTGGCAGAAACAAAAATGTTTTCTTTATGTCAATCTGTGTATGAAGGTCTAAATCACTTTGCATTTGAAAAGAAGCTTTCCTCAAAGGTAATTGGTATTCACAGAGTTTGTTTACATCAAAATGTAATGTGTTGGTATAGTGACTGCGGAAGAATGTGTATGCATAAAGTAACCAAGCTAGTATATTCAGCTTTGACAGAAATAGAAAATCCTTCCTTAAATGTTTTAAAAATATGTTGCAGAGTTTCATAAGTTTTTCGTAGTCATTCTTCACCTGTAGGACCCCAAATGGAAATGTGACACTGATTGGGCCTACAAATTCCACACCATTGACATAAAAAACACTTAAATTTTTTTCTATCTTGAACTAATTTTTAGGGATTTAGACATTTTTAAAGTAGTTGTGGAAAGAAGTGTTGTGGTTCAGCAAAGCTCAGCAAAAAGCAGTTCTAGTTACTGCCTACAATTTTATCTTCCTAATTTTACAGTAGCCATGTTAAATAGGGAATTTTGCAATTGGGATTATTGGGAAGGAGGAAGCTCCACTGAAGTTGGTACTTTGGAGAAACAAAACTTCCTTCTTAGTGTCCCTGTTTGGATCTCTCCTCCCCTCATCTGCCACAGAGGTTGCTCTCCTTTTCCACACAAAAAGTTATTTTTGTTTTTAAAGTAAGACTCATGGCTATTCCCAAGAAACAGGTATTTCCATTTTATGGGACAATAAGCTGGCTGGATAGCTCAGTGGTTTAGGTATCTGGCTGCCGAGCCAGAATTTGGGAGTTCAATTCCCCACTGTGCCTCCTGCAACTAGAGCCAGTCTGTATAGACTTGGGCAAGCAGGGTGCCCCCAGAGGAAGGAAATGGTAAACCACTTCTGAGTATTCTCTGCCTGGAAAAGCCGGGAAAGGGTCGCCACAAGTTAGAATTGACTTGACAGCACGTGATTATTATTATTAATTTTTGCTAAGCTTGAGACCACCTGTTCTGTTCAGCGTAGAAGTGGGCTAGAATTTGTGTTTCCTAGCTCAAAGTTCAGCATAACATTCACTAAACCAGACTTAGTTTTGAGATAGGTTTTTGGCAATTTGTTCTTAAGTTTCTTGCTTTTATTCCCAATTCTTTGCCATGGGGAGAGGATACTTACCAACTTTCTACTGTTTCTGGTGGTTTAATTTTTGCACTTGCTTTAAAAAAAAACACAAATTAAAATTAGCTCCTTTTGGTTTCTGCAAGAGGGAAGGAGTCCTCTCAGTTCCCACTTTGTGTATATGAGGGTTTGATACTAGGTTATTACAGGCCCTCACATAGAGGTCCAGTGGATCTGAGGACATTTCCAACCTACCCCTAGTTTATTTGGGGACTCACTTCAAGTGTTTGATGTACGGTGTTTTCCATAGTCATAGTAAGTATCACTGCAGTGCATCATCCTAGGTAACTCCTTCTATATCGCCCTAGATCTTTCCAACAAGTGAAGCTGATGTTAGGGCTGCAGTCTTGGTTCTCACATACTCACGAAGAGTTCTCTTGTTGTCAGTCAGGCTCTTTAGAATACACATATTTGCTCATTTTCTGCGCTTTGTTAAATTGTTTTTGCAAATTAAAAGCTTGTTTTTGTTCATCAGCAGTTTGTGTTCCCATCTTCATAATTTTTTTTTGTTTGAACGAATGTATGTTTAAGCTTGCCTGAGGGAAACAGCTGGGTCAGAGAAATTATAAATCTGAAAGCATTAATTAAAATAATGTTAAATGCATGAAACAAATAGTTACATTGATGGTGTTGTTTTCCCAGTATGAAGAAAACTCTTTGGAAGTAGTCTTTGAGTATGCATTAGGTGGCAGTAGTGTGTTGTATTTGACACAGGAACTTTGTCCCTGCAATTTTTTTAACATTTTTGTCTTAACGTTGTATAAAAATAGATGAAATGTATCTCTTACTTGTTTATTAAGTTCTAATTATTTATAATATATTTAAAATATGTAATTGAAGAGCTTTAACTTTCTTGAAAATGCAGTAATCTCAATACATTGTAATTAAAACAGAGTAAATTAGGACTTTTGAATAATGTTGCAATATATTATTGGATATACATACAGTTTACAGTGTGTTGTGAGAAATGCTTTCTGCTTTTCTGCTTTTTTTTTCCAAAATAGCTACTTCAATAAATCTTGTTTTTTTCTCCTAAGACTCAAACAAAATTTAAAGGTGTATGTGGAAATCTAACTGGAAAAATTTATTGAGCCCTGCTTATTAGATGGCTACTATGTTTTACTGTTAGTAACCTTTATAATGAATAAAAGCTCAATAATACTACATGCAATGTTTCCTTCCCTTTTACTTTTCCTTTAGTCTCTATTTTCAGACATCTGAAGAGTCTAGTGACAAACATCCTACTTTTTAAAGCACTGGTATTATACTAAGACTTTTGGAACACTTCCTACTTTTCCTTTGTGTTAGTTTGAAATTTCGAAGGAGGACAGTTAACTTGCAACCTTTTGGGATTTTCCCCCCATATTCTGTGTGTCGTGCAGGTAAAGGAACTAAGGGAATTCAAAGCTGGTGCAGCAATGTCATTAATTTGGCAGAATGATCAATTAATAGAAGAAAAGCATGAAAGCGTTGACAGAACATGCTACCTAATTAGTACCTGATGAACCATGTAGGCCACAGAGCAAAAAGTGCAGTGTTGCTTCAGGCTAGCTGTTGTACAAGACCTTTTATGTGCAAGTCATTAAGTCTGTATAGTAGCTAAGGAAAAACATTTCAGATGGATTTTGCTTGGCTGAGGATTTGTTCCTGTGAAGTGTTGAGCAGCTCACACTGATTTTGCTAGGAGCTGGCCAGTTTATTATTATTTATTTAAAATATTTTTACCCCGCTTTTCTCCTTAAAGTACCCAAAGCAACTTACATTATTAAAATACAATATAAAAGCTAACAACACTGAGTATACAAATACTAAAAAGGACCAGACAAATACTATACATAAAACATAAGCAACAGCAAAACACATTCAATGCAGGAAGGTACAAGAATCCATTTTTAAAACCCCACTCAGCAGCCATTCACGCAGAAAAAGCTTGCATGAATAGAAAAGTCTTCTGCTTGTGGAAGGACAACAAAGATAGTGCCAGCCTGGCCTCTTGTGGGAGGGAGTTCCAAAGTCTGGGTACAGCAAAAGAGAAGGCTTCTCCCGTATACCAACTAAATGCACCTGTGAACATGACAGTCTCTTCTGATAATCTTAACACTCGAGCAGGCTCATAAAGGGGGATGTGGTCCTTGAGACAGCCTGGGCCCAAGCCATTTAGGGCTTTATAGATGAGAACCAACACCTTGAATTCAGCTTGGAAACAGATCAGCAGCCAGTGGAACTGCTGTAACAGGGAGGTTATGTGATCGCTGTAACCAGCCCCATTCAACAATCTGGCTGCTGCATTTTGGATCTGCTGAAGTTTCCGGACACTTTCCATAGGCAGTCCCGCACGGAGAGCATTACAGTAATCCAGCCAGGATGTAACTAAGGCATGTGTCACCATGGCTAGATCAGACCTCTCCAGGAATAGGCACAGCTGGCACACTAATTTTAATTGTGCAAAGGCACTCCTGCCCACCATTGAAACCTGGGTATCCAGGCTCAGATATGAATCCAGGAGCACCCCCAAGCTGTGCACCTGTGTTTTCAGAAGGAGTGTAACCTCACCCAGTACAGACTGCATTCCTATTCTCTAATCTGGCTTTCGACTGACCAGGAGCACCTCTGTCTTTTCTGGATTAAGTTTCACCCTCATCCAGTTCATTACTGACATCAGATACCAATCTAAAGCCAAAACAGCCTCCTTGAATTTAGATGGCAAGGAAATATAGAGTTGAGTATCATCTGCATACTGGTGACACTGAACCTCAAAACTTCAGATAACCTCTCCCAGTGGTTTCATGTAGATGTGAATACTTTATGGAGTGTTCACGCTTTTCATATATGGAACATTTCCAAAGTTTAAAACATAAACAAAAGTAGGAGAGATTCATCTAATGTTTCTTGCACTGTAGTTTAATGTTCATTTAATTTAAAGAATATTTTTTTAAAATGTAGCATCTAGCAAACCATGGCAGGAAGTCATTTTTAATTATACTTGTGCTCAGAACTTCTGTGAACAGTGAAATTAGGAGCAAGTTTTTGGATTGTGTCTTTCCATCCCTATAACTCGTCCTGTCACAGTGCATAAAGCAGTTTTTGTCTGATTTGTTGATCTCTGTCTGGGCTTTGCCTTTTAGTCACCACTTGTCTTTTTATCTGTTAGTGACAGTGTTATTCTTATATTGTATTGTTGTTATTGTTATGTCATAAAATCATATGGTAGCCTTGTCAATTATGGTAGCCCAAGAATTCTGACCTTTCACAGCCCTGTCTATATCTTACTAAAAGCTATCTTGAGTCCCAGTTTCTGGAGAAAGGTGGGTTATAGTCAAATAAATAAAGAGACATGGCTTACTTCATTGGTTTTCATGTTAATTTTGCATAACATGCTTTGACTAACGGATGAGGTGTTGGGATGTATCTCATTTGTGCAGTGAGCTGCATGATCTGTCATGCTTTATTTCCTATTTATGTGTTTTCAGTTGCCTATGAGCACATCCTGTTTTGCAAATTTCTTTCTGGATACTTGCATGAAAACTTCTTGTATTCTTCTTTTTCATCATCTGTAGTTGGAACATAAACTTGATTGATGGTTACCATGATACGGTTAATGTTTATAGGCTCTCTGTGAAGTCTGACTAATATTATTCAGAGAGACTTTGCATTATAGTCTCTAACTGCTTGTGCTATGTCTTGCTTCAGCATTAGAGTCACATCATTTCTTCTGAGTTTGTCATTTCCCTGTTAAAACAATTTGCAATTATCTGGCTAAGAATTTCCTGTTCCAGTTCATTTTAGTTCACTCACACCAGGTATTGCAATATTTAAATGTTCCATTTCTTGTTTTAGTTTCAAACTTCCCTTGAGTCATACTTTGCACGTTCCATTTTCCAATTATACGTATTGTGCACCATCAAAGTTTCCTTTTACCTCTTTGCACATTGGCAACTATCTGTCATGTTGGCTTTAATCCAGTTGACTCATTAGTAACAATGCCATTTGTATTTATTCTTTGCTAATCCCCGATAACTGATTAAGTAATTTCTGATTTGGGAGTCTCATCTTCCAGAACTAACTTGTGTTTCATTTTGTATTGTTTTATCACATGATTTTCAAAGTATAGAATATTGAGAAGTGGTTATCATTGCCTTTTCTGCACAGTACTAATAAGAGTTAGACTGCATGTCAGTACCATTGTCTGTGAAAGATCCTCCACCAGTGTCACCTTCCACTAATGTTTCTGACCTATAGTTGCCCTTCAAGAATTTCTCTATCCTCATCACTATTAAAATTGTCAAATCTTTTTTCCCCAATGTTTTTGTTATTTCCTGAAGAGGATGAGTGTTATCTTACTCTGGTGTCTCAGCTCCATTTCACCTTGGGTGACCTTGCCGGGATTATAGATTTGTAACAGATTCTGGTCTTCTGGTGTTTTTGCTCTAAGCTTTCCTAACACATTCAAACCCTCTCAACTTGGTAATATGTGCATATGAGAGGGAGTTTATATTGTGTATTGAAGATGTTATTGTAAGTTGTCTTGAAGTTGTTGCAAATAAATGGAAAAATACCTAACATAGGTTTGGGATAGCTAACATAAGAACTTGATGTTTTCAAAATGGAATGGGAGGTTTGCTACACAGGGTCGGAGAACCTCCATAACAAGATGAGAAGAAATGCAGGATGCTGCAAGGGGAATGGAACAATTGCCCTGATCTTTTTGCTATTTTGTGGACAGAAATTCCATTTGTAGTCTTTCTACAGGATTTCTAGACCCAACCTCATGATGTAATACTGTATTAGCATCACAACAACGAGAGTGGAAATCTCACATGAACTGTGGTTTTCAGGGATCACAGATTTACACAATGACATTGCTTATATTCTTGCATACCTCCAGCCTCTGCTTCTACTTTAACAAATACTTCAACAGCTCTATGGAATTTGTTTGGAAACTGGATCATGGACAGAATGTCTCAGAGCTGATAACCAGCACCCAGATTTTCCAGAACAAACTACAGTAGGACCTCTGTATCCACGGGGATCGGTTTCAAGCCCCCCCCCCCATATTGAAAAGCGCAAGTAGTGTCAAACACATAGCAAATACAGAAGGATCCCTGTATTGTCTATTTATTTTTATTTATTTATTTATTATTCGATTTCTACCCCGCCCCTCTAGACGAAGTCTACTCGGGGCGGCTTACAAACAGTAATAAAACATCATAAAATACAATCATATAAAAGCATCGTTATTACTTATCAAAATATATCATAAAAACAATTACATGATTGAATCAACAAATTTGGAAATTCAAGATGGAGAAAAAGGAAAACTAAAGAGAAAAAGTATCAAGTGTTGTTGCACAGAAACAACAATAATTATTTAAAGAAAAAAAGCACCTCCCACTTTCTTGTAGTTCGGCTGCCTCAGCAGCCCTGCTGCTGCCTTACTTATGTGAACAGAGCCTTCCAAGCCCTTTCCAAACTGAGGCCCCAGCTCAGAGAATGAAAATGCACACACTCCTGTCCTAAATCTGCAGGGGGCGGAGGGAGAGACCAGTCCAGAACGCTGGGGGAGGTGAAGAATGGATGGGGAGGAGTGGGCAGCAGATGAAGGGTGAGAGCCAGTTAGGTACTTCTCTTCTTCTCCCTCCTTCCCTGCACCTCTGTCTGGGGACTGCAGATCCCACCCCAGAACTGCTGCTGCCCCTTTCAACCTGATATTTCCAGTTCCCACTGCAATCGCAGCCATTTCGGTCAGGATTAGAGCACCTACGCCTCGCCTTGGCTGAGAGCCCAACCTAGCCTGCTGGGGAGACCTTGAGTGAGAAGCAAGAAACAAGGAATCCCGAGGGGGGTTCTTCCCTGGCTCCCATCTGGCCAAGGCATTTTGAAAACCTGGCCTGGACCCAAGGAATGGATCTGCCAGAGCTTAAATGGCATCTGGTGATCCGATTTCATTGACTGCAACTGACCATGGTTGAATGGATCAGCGGATACTCATCCAGCAGATATGGGGGTTCTACTGTATATTAAAATTCTAAGTGTAGGTGATTGAACCTACCATTACTTAAAAATTATCTTCCATTAAGAATTTACAGAGCTGCATAGTAAGAATATTACTCTGTTTAAACTGAATTATGTAATTTCAGAGCATCAATTTGGTATACTGTGGAAAAGTAGTATATAAGTAGTATGAATAAATAATATTTCTGGACGTAAGCCACACTGTGAGTCTTCTGAGTAAATAGGTGTGTGTCTGAGATGTGCCATTGAGTCAGAAAAAACTTACAGCAACTCTAATAGGGCTTTCAAGATAAGTGAGATATTTAAGAAGTAGTATTACTAATTCTACCCCCACCCCCCCCCATAAGTTTTCATGGTCAAGCAAAGATTTGAACCCAAGTCTCTTCAAGTCCTAGTCTGTAAATCTATCCTCTACACCCCGTTAGGTATCCAATGTAGACATAGCATCTATATTGTTGCTTTGAGTATGGTAATAGACTTTCATGTTTGACACCAAACAAACAGTATTGCATGCTAAAGAAAGCATTCACCAGGTAAAATTATTTATTTGGCTTTAATTTGACTTAAATTGACTGTTCCTGGTGGTTTAACTAAATTCCTAATCCCAACCCTGTTAGAGGTAGGTCATGCTCCTGGGCACTCTTCCCTCCCCTAGCCAAAAAGAAATTCTTTGAGTTTCAAAAAGGCAGAACAAAGGGGGATTGGGGGGGATTGGACCATAAATTCCAAACTGCTAGCTGAGGGGGAGCTTAAAGCCAACTTGCACTGGCTCCATCTAAGAAGTGAACCTGGCCTCAACATCATCAGCCATGTGAATTTGGGACATTAATAACAGCTTATAAGTTTGGAACTACTCACAAGAACTTGATGCACAGCCTTGAAGAAGATTATTTATTATTGAAAGCTCGCTGTTTGTTTTTTTATTTTATATTCTTAATAGTTGATTAAAGGTATCACCTGTTCCTGCATTTGTATTTTTTCCACAACCATGTGGCCTTTTCCTGATTTTTCCATGTTCAAGTACTATCCTCAACCATTGTCTGCTATTAATATAAGGGGTAGCTGTCAATCTAAGTAAATGCAGGTATTCTGGATTGGTAGAAGAAGTCCTAGGTTGTTTACTTGTAGAGGCAGAAGTGTATTATACATTATGCATTTATCTTAGCAGAGCAGCATGACTACTGCACTCTGAGAATATTCAGATTCATGTTGCCATAGCTTCTGTGTCAGCCTGCTCTGACATTATGCCCCTCAGATGAGCTCCCCTCATCTCTAGCCAACTTGGCCAATGCCAATAGTTGTAATCTGGGATGTGCCCACCCTCTGATTTTTCTTAATAGAAAGGCAGAGGAAGCATGCCAGACTGGGCTATGTATTTGGAGAAGCTTCAAATACTAGCATTCAAGGAACATAAACTTCACCTCCTCATCATTGGCATGAATTACAAGTATGGAGAAAGTGTTAGTGGTAGAGGTGGGAGCCCATAAAGCAAGAATTCAGAGGCTGGCCATGTGTTAGATGTTTTCTACTGTTTTCATTTGCCAAGAGAGGTTTGAATTTAAGAAAACAGATTAGCAAAGATTTGAATCTGGATCTCTCAGGCCTATTCCCAATATTCTTAACTGTACTGCAGCATGTTGCTAGATAAACCAAGGCACATGACGGCCTCTGTTTTATTTTCTTAAAAGGCATTTTACTCTTCCTATCATGTTTTCTTTTATGTTTGGGATTACTAATACCTACCTTGGATCCTCCCTACCAAAAATTATGGTGGCTAGCTTTATAGATGTCTATATATATACTTTAGGATCATGAAAGAGAGAAGAAACTGAATAAAAAGTTCAAGATTTAATTTTCAACAGTAGTTTTGTTGCTGCTATCTGATTCAAAACAGGAAGAATGCTTTGAAAACAATAGGCCTATTTAGGCATTTTATAATCATGCATACTTCACACACAATGAGTGAGTGCACTAACCTCACCCCTCCATCATTGTTTTCAACAAACAAAAGTGACAGTCTGAAGAGGAGGAGACTGTTGTATCCATATAGGCTCTCCACATGAGCCAGAACCCTGATTTTGGATGTGTTTTGTGTCTCACATGGAGAGCCTGTATGGATACAACAGCCTCCCCGACTTCTGATAGTCACTTTTGTGCGATTATAATGGCAACAAAAATGGCAGACTAGTTGCTCCCAGAGCTGGCTGGATAGCTCAGATGTTTAGGTATCTGGCTGTGGAGCCAGAGGTTGGGAGTTTGATTCCCCATTGTTCCTTCTACAAGTAGAACCAGCCTGTGTGGTCTTGGGCAAGCTGCACATTCCCAGGGTGCCCCCAGAAGAAGGGAATGCAAAACCACTTCTGAGTATTCTCTCTGTGGAAGACCCCAGAAAGGGTCACCATAAGTCAGAATTGACTTGATGGCACATAATTATTATTAGTAGTATGCTCCCATCATTGCATGTGCTGTGCACACACTTTTGGCTTGACTGAATAGAGCTAATAAAGCCTATTACAGTTTCTATAAATACAGATTCCATCTACTGATTAAATGGAGGAGGACTAGGTACTTCCATTATGACACAGAATACCTTTAGTTTCCCTTATCTTTAGATAAAGAAAAGTACAGTGGACCCTCAACTTACAGACGGCTCGACCTGCAGACTTTTCGAGTTACAGACTTCTCTGGCCGCAAAATTTAGGTTCGACTTGCGGCCGGAGAATCGACCTGCAGACCGGAAAATCAAACAAAATGGACCAAAAACGGCCGGTTATGGATTAATCGGTTTTCAATGCATTGTAGGTCAATGGAGCCTCGACCTACAGACTTTTCGACCTGCAGCCACCATTCCAATACAGATTAATTCCGTAAGTCGAGGGTCCACTGTATAGAGAAACAAATGTGGACTTGCAGATATTTGTCATCCTGGTGTCACTTTTTTTTGGTATAAGAAAAGTTGCTAGAAAGCTGTATCTGTTGCAGTCCATTTTGTACTGAGACTTCACCACATGATCCTTCCTTTAAGCACAATAAAGTGGAAATGAATTACCTTATAAAAGCATGTATCTAAACTCTGGACTAGGAAGTTATGTAGGAAGTATTGGAGATACATGAAGAATAGGTATATGAATTGATGGAGTTTCAGGCCATCAGTCACTGCTAGTCAAAATAGTTACCTATCACCTTTGCTATCAAAGGCCATGCTGCCTCTGTGCCTTAGTTGCTGGGGAATGCGTAATGGAGGGTCCAGCTGCATTCATGTCTTGCTGGTATGAGTATCTAGAAGGCTAATAGGTTTGATGACAATGTTGGACTAAAAAGACCTTTGGTATAAACCAAACATGATTCTTTAGTGCTCTATGTTGGAACATAATATGAATCCTTCTCTGTTGGTATTCCGAATAGCTACCAAGAATGGCTGCCCAATCAGGTAATAAAAGCAGTGAGTGGTCATGATGGTCTAGGACTGATTTATAGTGTGGGGCCTTGATCATTAAATTCTGATTCATATTGATGTAATTCCATAGCCAGCATCCAATCATGAATGTCTGCTGGATCCTGTTGCTTATGCCATCATTGACAGTTCCCCCAGGCACTCTAAAAACTAGCTCAAGAGGGCTGAAAAATCCTCTACAGCAAGTGCTTTGGCATCATGGAGGGGTGCGTCTTAAGGGGGAGAGAAGGAAATTCCAAATTCCAGTTGAGAGCTTCAAAGCATGTTCTTGGAACTTGAAACTTGGCCCATGTAGTGAAGAACCAAAGTTAAGCCAATACTTGTAGATTATCAAACTGATAGCAAAAGAGGTGATTAGGTAAAGCTAGATTTGCCTTTTAATTCAATTCTGCTAATTGTAAATATGTGTATAAGTTTTTCATTAGGAATGAGGCTTCCTCAGAATGTTCTCAATTATATTAAATTTCTGTTACATGCCATAAATTTCGTTCCAGCTCATGGTGACCTAATAAATTAAGGGCCTCCAAAAGGTCCCATGATTAATAGCCCTGCCTAGTATTTGCTTACTAAATGCTGTGGCTTCCTTTATTGAGGCCATCTATTTCATATTAGGTCTTTGTCTTTTCCTACTATCTTCTCCTTTTCCTAATGTTATTGGCATCTCCAGTAACTTATCTTCTCATAGTACATCAAAAGTACAGTCACATCAGTTTAGTTATTTTAGCTACTAGTGAGATTTCAAACTTGATTTGACCTGGAACACACTTACTTGTCTTTCTGGCAGTCTGCAAGATCTGTAAAGCTCTCTTTGAACACCACATTTCAGATGAATGAATTTGCTTTTTCATAGAAAAATAAGTAACACTTAAGCTAACTCTTGTTAGTACTAAGCAGAAGGAGACAATAGCAAAGCAATTTCTGTATATTTATGTCTTGAAAACTCTCTGATGAGATAATACAAAATGAAATGATAGTATATAAGTAGTAGAAATACACCCTGTCCCACTCCCTCTTCCTTTCCTCTTGCTCTTCCCTTCCCCATCTGGTCTTACTACAATTGTGTTATGCTATGTTTGGTAACTTGAATGCAAACAATAGAATATTAGAATATCATTTTGCTTACACGTTTTACTTTTTAGTCCGGTGCTTAGATACTTACTTCAAAACTGAAAATGGCACAGAATATTATACCCAGTGACTCATGACTTTAGAAATTTGGAAGGTCTTTTTATTCACTGACTTGGAATAAATAAAAGATGAAGAATCACACTTTCAGAAATAGAATTATATATACGGCAAATGTATATCATTTCTGTGTATGCTTGTGAGTGTTTCAGCTCTTAAGACCTGGAAACAAGTAGTTTGTAGACATAGAACAAGTTTGTTTTTTTATATATTTGGCTTTTTAAAATATTATCTCTATATAATGCTCTTTTACTCCTCTTTTGTATTTATTTCTGTGTACCTATTTCTGTTTGTTTGCATTAGTCATTCTCTCTAGGTAAATTATAGGGACGTGGTGGCACTGCGGGTTAAACCGCAAAAGCCTCTGTGCTGCAAGGTCAGAAGACCAGCAGTCATAAGATCAAATCCACGCGATGGAGTGAACTCCTGTCGCTTGTCCCAGCTCCTGCCAACCTAGCAGTTCGAAAGCATGGGAAGGTGGGAAGGTAACGGCGTTCCGTGTCTAGTTGTGGTGGCCACGTGACCACGGAAACTGTCTTCGGACAAACGCTGGCTCTATGGCTTGGAAACAGGGATGAGCACCGCACCCTAGAGTCGGACATGACTGGACTAAATGTCAAGGGGAACCTTTACCTTACCTAGGTAAATTGTCCATAAGAACAATTATTCCATCAGCAAATTATCCAGAAAATGCTGTCAGTGCAGATTGTGACATTTGTGCCACTGGTGTATTTGCTGCTGTTCCAGTGGTCTAATTAACCTGGCAGCAATCTCTTGTGGCCAGTGCTGTTTCCTTTGTTTGTTTTCCTTGGCACCATAGTTCAGACCTTTATATCTTCCATACACCTCAAAATAGATCTCATATTTACTATTGATTCCCCCATTCATTCCCCCTCCCTTCTTTTTGTTGATTGGCAGTATCATCCAGACAAACAGAGCACAGATGTGCCAGCAGGAGAAGTGGAGGCGCGCATGCAGAGGTTCATCGAAATTGATCGAGCGTGGAAAATTCTAGGGAATGAAGAGACAAAAAAAGAGTATGACCTGCAGCGGAGAGGTAGGTTCCTGCCGAGGAGTGCTGTAGTAGCAGCAGCAGCTCTTGAGAGCAAAAGCTGGAGAGGTAGATCAGTGGTGTTTTTTCAAAATGCTTTTTGTTCTACTGAAACAACTAATTTGCTCTTATTTCGCTTCCATATATAGATATATTATTTATACTGATTACTACACATCCATTAGGCAGTAAAAACACTTGATTACTTTTGACAAAGCATTAGGTGGTAGCTGTTCTGCTAATTCAAATGAATGTAGAATTTAGATAATAATGACTTCATTTAGCCAATCTTAATTTGACAAAACTTAAAGCAGTTTCATTAAATGTTCTTAGTTTCTTGAGTTATGTTCTTTGTTATATTCAGTTACTTCATTTTAGATAGAGGTTTTTAATTTATATTAAATGTATACAATAGCAGTAGGTTCTAGAAACACTCCATGGTCAGGCATCATTTTTCAATACTGTTCATAATGCATCTGTCCTAATCCTAAGGAAGCAATTTATAAATAATACTTCAGTAAACCACATTAACCAGGCAATTCCAGCATGCATTTTTTTCTCTCTCTCTCTCTCTCCCCCTCTTTTTAAATACATCTCAGAAAATAGCATCTTAAAACAGTGACAGGCTGTTGTGCGAAAGAAAGGAGGAAATGTAGGTCAGGTCTGTCACACATGGGCTACCATTACATGAAGTGATAGGCTGTCTTTCTGCTCTGGCCTCAGGATAGGAGTCCCTCAGCCTTCCATTAGAACCTTCAATAAATGTATATCCACCCTACATGTTAATGGGGGGAGTCAATAATAGCGTATTGCCTGTGGGGAAAACACTCAGTTGCACTCTGCAGTAACACACTCTGGTCCAGCATTGACGTGTAGCTACCATCACTTTTCAGTGTGTTTGATAAAAGCTCACTGTCTCTGCAGCATGTTATTGAATTCCCTTCCATTGTATGTTGGCACACCATCAAATCTTTTTCTCTTGCTGTTTTAACTTCCCTGCTGCTAAGGTTGCAACAATTTTATTTGAGAAACAAAAGCTTAGTCAGCATGGCTGCCAAATATGCATAATTAAGTAAAGAATACACTGAGTAGACAAACTTATTTTTGACCATGAATTATTGGATGTTTATATTTCTTCTTAAAATATGCTGTTGAGGTTATTGGGTACTGGGTATAAAAATTTTAAAGAGCAGAATTGTTTTTAAATTAGTTGTATTGCTTTTGGCTTAATAAAAATGAGACATAGTTATATAGAAAACTAATAATAAAAACTGATGGTTTAGAAAATGTTTCTGTTGTATAAAAAAAGGGGAAACATTTTGTTTTACTTGTCTTACTTTGATTTGGAACAAATAACTTAGCATAAAAATTAGTCCAGTTGATTAACTTTCACATTCTTACAACAATGAGCAATCTTGATTTTCATTTTTGTGTGTGAAAAGCTTTACAGATATGCTTTTAAAATTTGTCAGAGCTGACCTACTTGTATTAGCAGAGTGGATGAACATTTATTTTCTTTGAAATTCTAATGAGATGTGAAGGATCCTGGAAAAATGAGTTTGCATAATAGCACTGCCCCATGTAATGTTTGTTGCAATCACTTGGGTGTTTGAAAGGCTTCATATGAGACACACCTTTTTGTTTTAGCTAAATTTGATGTATTAACTGTTTGCTGTTGTAAGGAAAAGTCTTTTAGAGGTATTGGGTGGCTTGTCTTAGTTTTTCCCCCAATTCCTTAAAATTCCATGCCAACATGTGGGCTTTGCCCACATTCAGAAGAATGTTCTGTTAGCTACTCTTTATATGCCAAAATACAACCTATTCAGTTCAATAGATTTAGCACTCTACTCAAATGAGATCTGAATGAGTGAGCTAACTTTGATCACAGATGTTTTATGTACACTCATTTTGCTTAATTTTTCAGCAGAAATCTTCAATTTCTTTTTTGTAATCATTGTTTCAAATGATTCATTAGTAATAACGAATAGACATTAGTACAATATTAGCAAACTGGGTAATTTCAGACTTCTGTTAACCAACAAGTATATTATATTCTTAAGCACAACTTAAGGCAGAAGTCATAGGAGCTCTGCTCTTGCTGTTATGAAAGTAATTATTTTTTGGATAATTCCCCTTGGATGTATGTGTGAGACCACTACATATTTATTGTGTTGTAGGCTGGGTGGTGTGTGAATAGCACAAATATACATAATAATCTAGTCCAAGGTATTCTTGTGAGTTCACTTTCCAGATCAAATGCAAACCAAAATTAAGACTGTGATTAATGTTTGTTTCACTTTCAACAAGCAAAGGGTGCCTCATTTCTTTTCTTGTGCTTGGGAGGTTTTTATCCCAGCAATAACTCTGTGAATCTCTAGCCACTACACACACTGACTTGCCAGTTAAGTTTCTGCATGATCTACCAATGTATTTTAGATGTACAAGGCAAGGAGAATGAAGACTTGCTAAGAATCTATGTGAGGGAGGTAAAGAAAGAGTCACTAGACCAAGCTTTGTGGCCAGTTTGGGATTAGAATAGAAGTCTCCTCAGTTCTAAACAATATATTAGATATTGCAGTACAAATTCTTATGGGCTAATGTGTCATTAATAATTTCTGTTCACTAAATGTAGAAGCTGGAGAGGAACCCCCTGCACTTTTATTCAGCTCCATTGTACCTGATCCTGGAGGGCCTATACATCCCTCATGAAACTGCCTAATCCCCTTTCAAAGCTTCCTGAGCTGGTGGCTATTAATATCTTGAGGAAACAAAGGTCTTGGTGTATATATTCAGTTCTTGAAAAAACAAAATTCTCTGGTTTATTAATGTGGGAAATTGTGCTTCTGTATCCACAATTGGGAATGCCAGGAAATGGCTGATATTGCTGCATGATACCATGCTCGCATTGCCAGCAGGGAAAAGGATACCAAGCTTTAAATAGCAAAGGGCAGCCTGAATGTTGACAACACCAATGTCAGCAGTCAAGATGGTCTACAGGATACCCTCTTGTGCTCACTACCATTCATATTTGTCAAAAATACACTATTTTGTGTTTGGTTGAGAAGTGTTTGATGAAAAAAAGAGTCAGCTTCTGGGATTTTCTCTTGCATGGTATCACTTTGTGACTGTCTTGACTGCTGCCATTGGTGTTATCAGTATTCAGACTGCTCTTTCCTGTGCAAAGTTTGGCATTCTTTTTCCTGCTGGCAACGTGGGTATAATGTGCAGCAGTATCAGGCGATTGCCTGACATTTTGAATTGTGGATACAGAAGCACAATATCCCACATTCATAAACCTGAAGTTTTTAGGAAGAACTGAATTTCCTGTTTTTTAAAAATGGAAGTTTAAGTATATGTACACTACAAACACATTCCAACAGAACCTTCCCTCCTGTAGAATTGCCCAGTGCTAGAGAATCCAAAAGATGAGCACATGATATGTACTATGGTTGCTGGGAGAGGACTAAAGCAAGAACATTTGGGAAGTGACTGTAGTCCCTCTGTTAGTAGGGACTGTAGTCCCTTCAAAATATTTTGAAGGGCTGCTTTGGGACTTAATGAAGTAGTGAAGCAAAAATGTGAGTGAATGGAACTCATATAATAGAGAAACATACACACCCTTTAACCTCTCAGGTAGTGTTGCCATGCTTGCTCTGCATAATGCAGGCTAGAATGCAGACTATAAAGCTACCTACCTTATGGTGGGGAAGCTGAGGGGAAAAAAGCTATATCAGACTAGAACCTCTATGAACATGTTTTCCAAAAGATGTCCCCTCACCTTTTGAAATAAAAAAAATGGGGAATGGCTTGGAGTTAGCAAAAATTGTCACTAGAAACTAAGGTTAAAATCATCCATAGTATGTGAAAGAAAGACAGTGAAGAAAGAAAAGGACAAAAATCAACTCATTTGAAATGTGGTGTTGGAGGAGAGCCTTACAATACTACAGACAGCCCAAAAGGCAGAAAAGCAAGTGCTCAATCAAGTCAAGCTTGAACTCTCACTAGAGCAAAAATGAATAAACTGAGGCTATCCTACAGGCACATATAATGAACTGACCAGAAAAAACAATACTGCTGAGAAGAGTGGTGGTGGGGCAGAAGAAAGAGAGGAGGACCTAATATGAGGCAGATTGCCTCACAAAAGGAAGCCACGGGTGTTAATTTACAAGACTTGAGCAGAACTTACTGGAAAAGACAATATTGCTAGGAAGAGGGGGGCAACAGGAAGACAGAACAACCTAACGTGAAATGCCATGGGTTTGCAAGATCTGAGCAGAGATGCAACATTTATTATCTCTGCCCCCCTTATCACAACAATACACCCATAACAAAAAAACACCCTGATCACCATAATCACCCAATCTCCTGAGAAGGACAAAAGCTGATCCCACAGCTACAAATACTAAACTATCTCACACACTACACCAGAACACAGACAGAGTTCTAACGCCTGTCCTCTGAAGATGCCAGCCACAGAGACTAGCAAAACATTAGGAAGAAAAACCTTCAGAACACGGCCAAACAGCCCAAAAAACCTACAACAACCATTGCATCCCGTCCATGAAAGCCTTCGAGAATACATTTAACATTTATTCTGCCTCTGTTCTTGTTTCTTGCAATGAAGTAGTTAGTTTGTTGTAGTTAATTTTTATATAATTTATGTTTTATATAAATTTTGTTTTTTAGTTTCTGTTGTATACCACCCAGAGTAGCAATTTGCTAGATGAGCAATATACAAATGAAATGAAATGAAATGTGTTAATGATAGGACCTTTTGGAAGTCAGTAACTGATTAGTCACCACATATCAAAAAGTGTCTTGATGGCACATAGCATTTTTGGAGGTGGTTTGGTTTTTTTGTTTTGTTTTTTCTTAATTACCAAACAATTGTATAGTGTTACGGTGGGTGGAATAGGCAGCAAAGCTCTGCTAACATCAAGTAAGACCATCCCTGGGCACAAAGTGAAAAACAATAATTTCCACAGCTTAAACAAGTGAGTTTCTTAATATTTGTTCTCTATTCTTCTTGAAATATCTTTTAAAATGTTTTTACAACCTGACACAGAATCTCTTTCCCAGCACCAATCCCTGTTTGGATAGGAAGAAGTTAAAAAGTTCTTCTCCTGAGAGTTAGCTGAGTCCTGACTGACAGAGTAAAACAATCAGATTGCCCCAGACCTGGAGCTGATTTCCCCTTTGAAGATTTGTGTCACGAGCCTGGTCTCAGAAAGCCAGATAAAATGTTTACAGAAACCACTCAGACTGGGACAAACAGAACTGTTCTGTGCTTTTGTAATGCAGAAATACTTTGAATATGCCTGACAAATTTGTACACCAATTCCCAGGCAATATATGGCAAAATGTCCTTTTCTAGAGCACTGTCACTTTTTTTCTTCAAAGCAAGCCTGTTTTTTAAACTCTTCAATGAAAAGCTGTCTTTTGACTGTTTCTGTGACCTTTCATTGCCCTCCAAATATTTCCCTTTCTGGGCCATGAAGCTGCAACAATGTATCTACTTTGGAACAATCTTGCTGGTAAGCCTGGTCTTTGCAGGCTCAGTTTATAAGAAATCCTCTGTTTTACCCTTTTGAAAGGCTTTCTTGGAGGATCAATATCTCAGCCCCTGCTGCCTGGATTCTTTCAAAATACAGTGGTGCCTCGCTAGACGATGTTAATCCGTTCCACGAGGATCGCTGTCTAGCGAAAACATCGTCTAGCGAAGCACGTTTTCCCATTGGAATGCATTGAAATCGCTTCAATGCGTTCCAAGGGAAAACGCAGTCGTCTAGCGAAAATTTCCCATAGGGAAACATCGTCTAGCGAGTGCGGGTCCCCATAGGAATGCACTGACAGCTGCACTGACAGCTTTTCACCACTAGTCGGCGCACTCCTATGGGGAAACCTCATCGTCTAGCGAAAATCGCCATAGGGAAACATCGTTTTGCGAAGCGCAGTAGCGCTCGCAAAAAGGCATCGTCTAGCGATTTCCTCGTCCTGCGAGGCAATCGTCTAGCGAGGCACCACTGTAATAATAAAAAGGTGGAGCCAATCGTTCTCTTTCAAGCTAAACAAGATTGGTCTTCCATTTATTTGATCTGTTTTAAATCTGGGGATGTTTAAGGTTGTTTGTTTCTACCTGCGGGAGGAAAACAGTTTTACTTTAAAAAAATTATATCTTGAAAACCCTTTACCTAAACTTCCGCAAATTTGTTACAGATCAAGAGCAGACTGTTTGCTACATCTTTTCCAATTTTGATGCTGATCCAATGTCCAGTTTCAAACTTATAATGTTGTGTTTGAACTGCCCCCATTTTAAGAATTGCTTTGTAGAATGTTGATTTGCTCTGCTGCACAATAGCATCACTGCAGTGTTACTATAGTAGTGCTGAGTGTCCTGTCACTCTCTGGTAATGAAGACCAGCCCCTGATTTCCTTTAACTGTTGAACTGGTGAGGCAGACATGGATAAGAGTCACAGCTACACTTCTGAGTGGAAAAGGAATGTAACTCATAGATACCTTGCATCTCCAATGTCATCTGCCTGACCCACCAGATCATCCCAGGCTATGCCCCTCTGTGTTGCCACCCCAAGGGAAGCCCGTAAGTCATCTACAACAGGGGTCCCCAACCCCCGGTCTGCAGCCCAGTGCCAATCCATGGGCTTCCTTGAACTGGGCCGTGGACACGGATCTCTGCCACCCCGCATGCACGCATGGTGGGCGTGTCGCGCTTGCGGAGGGGCGTGTTGCGGGTCCGCGTGTCATGCTCGTGGGTGCGACACGCCCACCCACAAGCACGACACGCCCCTCCGCAAGCGCGACACCACCCCACCCCACGAACGGACCCCATCCCCCCAACCGGTCCGTGACTCAGAAAAGATTGGGGACCACTGGTCTACAATATACTCTCTTCTGCTCCCTATCATTCACACTTTTCAAAAAACAGCCCTGACAATTGCTTTGTGTTTGTGTGCAAGTGGTTAACTGATTAAAAAGGGAGTCAGCTTCTAGGGTTTTTCTTTGTGTGGTGGACCATCTTGACTGCTTTCATTGGTGTTGTCAACATTCATATTGCCCTTTGCTATGTAAAGCTTGGCATCTTTTTTCCTGATGGCAATGTGGGCACAATATTATGCAGGAATGTTGTGCCATTTCCTGGCTTTTTGTATCATGATTTGTTGTCACTGTTTAGTCGTTAAGTCGTGTCCGACTCTTTGTGACCCCATGGACCAGAGCACGCCAGGCCCTCCTGCCTTCCACTGCCTCCCGGAATTTGGTCAAATTCATGTTGGTAGCTTTGATGACACTGTCCAACCATCTCGTCCTCTGTCGTCCCCTTCTCCTCTTGCCTTCACATTTTCCCAACATCAGGGTCTTTTCCAGGGAGTCTTCTCTTCTCATGAGATGGCCAAAGTATTGGCGCCTCAGCTTCAGGATCTGTCCTTCCAGTGAGCACTCAGGGTTGATTTCCTTCAGAATGGGTAGGTTTGATCTCCTTGCAGTCCAGGGGACTCTCAAGAGTCTCCTCCAGCACCACAATTCAAAAGCATCAATTCTTCGGTGGTCGGCCTTCTTTATGGTCCAGCTCTCACTTCCATACAACGCTACTGGAAAAACCATAGCTTTGACTATGCGGACCTTTGTCAGCAAGGTGATGTCTCTGCTTTTTAAGATGCTGTCTAGGTTTGTCATCGCTTTCCTCCCAAGAAGCAGGTGTCTTTTGATTTCGTGGCTGCTGTCACCATCTGCAGTGATCATGGAGCCCAAGAAAGTAAAATCTGTCACTGCCTCCATATCGTCCCCTTCTATTTGCCAGGAGGTGATGGGACCAGTGGCCATGATCTTAGTTTTTTTGATGTTGAGCTTCAGACCATTTTTTTTTGCTCTCCTCTTTCACCCTCATTAAGAGGTTCTTTAATTCCTCCTCACTTTCTGCCATCAGTTGTATCATCTGCATATCTGAAGTTGTTGATATTTCTTCCGGCAATCTTAATTCCGGTTTGGGATTCCTCCAGTCCAGCCTTTTGCATGATGTATTCTGCATATAAATTAAATAAGCAGGGAGACAATATACAGCCTTGTCGTACTCCTTTCCCAATTTTGAACCAATCAGTTGTTCCATATCCAGTTCTAACTGTTGCTTCCTGTCCCACATACAGATTTCTCAGGAGATAGATAAGTTAGTCAGGCACTCCCATTTCTTTAAGAACTCGCCATAGTTTGCTGTGGTCCACACAGTCAAAAGGCTTTTCCGTAGTCAATGAAGCAGAAGTAGATGTTTTTCTGGAACTCTCTGGCTTTCTCCGTAATCCAGCGCATGTTAGCAATTTTGTCTCTAGTTCCTCTGCCCCTTCGAAATCCAGCTTGTACTTCTGGGAGTTCTCGGTCCACATACTGCTGAAGCCTACCTTGGAGGATTTTGAGCATAACCTTGCTAGCGTGTGAAATGAGTGCAATTGTACGGTAGTTGGAGCATTCCTTGGCACTGCCCTTCTTTGGGATTGGGATGTAGACTGATCTTTTCCAATCCTCTAGCCACTGCTGAGTTTTCCAAACTCAATGGCATATTGAGTATAGCACCTTAACAGCGTCATCTTTTAAGATTTCAAATAGTTCCACTGGAATGCCATCACCTCCACTGGCCTTGTTGTTAGCCATGCTTTCTAAGGCCCACTTGACTTCACTCTCCAGGATGTCTGGCTCAAGGTCAGCAACCACACTATCTGGGTTGTCTGGGACATCCAGATCTTCCTGGTATAATTCCTCTGAGTATTATTGCCACCTCTTCTTGATGTCTTCTGCTTCTGTTAGGTCCCTACCATTTTTGTCCTTTATCATGTCCATCTTTGCACAAAAGGTTCCTTTAATATCTCCAATTTTCTTGAACAGATCTCTGGTTTTCCCCTTTCTATTCTTTTCCTCTATATCTTTGCACTGTTCATTTAAGAAGGCCCTCTTGTCTCTCCTTGCTATTCTCTGGAAGTCAGCATTCAATTTTCTGTTACTTTCCCTATCTCCCTTGCATTTTGTTTCCCTTCTCTTCTCTGCTATTTGTAAGGCCTCGTTTGGACAGCCACTTTGCTTTCTTGCATTTCCTTTTCTTTGGGATGGTTTTTGTTGCTGCCTCCTGTACAATGTTATGAGCCTCCATCCATAGTTCTTCAGGCACTCTGTCCACCAAATCTAGTTCCTTAAATCTGTTCTTCACTTCCACTGTGTATTCATAAGGGATTTGGTTTAGATTATACCTGACTAGCCCAGTGGTTTTTTGCTACTTTCTTCAGTTTAAGCTTGAGTTTTGCTATAAGAAGCTGATGATCAGAGGCACAATCAGCTCCAGGTCTTGTTTTTGCTGACTGTATAGAGCTTCTCCATCTTTGGCTGCAGAGAATATAATCAATCTGATTTCGGTATTGCCCATCTGGTGATGTCCATGTGTAGAGTCGCCTCTTGTGTTGTTGGAAAAGAGTGTTTGTGATGACCAGCTTGTTCTCTTGACAAAACTCTATTAGCCTTTGCCCTGCTTCGTTTTGAACTCCAAGGCCAAACTTACCTGTTGTTCCTTTTATCTCTTGACTCCCTACTTTAGCATTCCAGTTCCCTATAATGAGAAGGTCTTTCTTTGATGTCAGTTCTAGAAGGTGTTGTAAATCTTCATAGAATTTATAAGTTTCAGCCTCTTCAGCATCGGTGGTTGGTGCATAAACTTAGATTACTGTGATGTTGAAAGGTCTGCCTTGGATCCGTATTGAAATCATTCTATCATTTTTGAGATTGTATCCCAGTACAGCTTTTCCCACTCTTTTGTTGACTATGAGGGCTACTCCATTTCTTCTACGGGATTCTTGCCAACAATAGTAGATATGATAATCGTCTGAATTGAATTTGCCCATTCCCGTCCATTTTAGTTTACTGACGCCCAGGATGTCAATGTTTATTCTTGCCATCTCCTGTTTGACCACATCCAGCTTACCAAGGTTCATAGATCTTACATTCCAGGTTCCTATGCCGTATTTTTCTTTGCAGCATCGGACTTTCCTTTTACTTCCAGGCACATCTGCAGCTGAGCGTCCTTTCGGCTTTGGCCCAACCACTTCATTTGCTGTGGAGCTACTTGTACTTGTCCTCCGCTCTTCCTCAGTAGCATGTTGGACGCCTTCCGACCTGAGGGGCTCATCTTCCAGCGTCATATCTTTTAGCCTTTTGTTTCTGTTCATGGAGTTTTCTTGGCAAAGATACTGGAGTGGCTTGCCAGTTCCTGCTCCAGGTGGATCGCGTTTAGTCAGAACTCTCCACGATGACCTGTCCGTCTTGGGTGTCCCTGCACGGCATAGCCCATAGCTTCTCTGAATTACTCAAGCCCCTTCACCACGACAAGGCAGCAATCTGTGAAGGGTATCATGAGTACAGAACCATAAAATTCCAGATTCATAAACCAGAGGGTTGTTGGGTTTTTTTAAACAATTGAAATAATGCAGTGAGTATACAAATACTAAAAAGGATCAAACAAATACCATACTAAAAATATAAGCAACATGAAAATACAGTCAAAGAGTAAGGTACAACAATCCATTAAAAAAAACCCTACTCAGGCAGCCAGCCACTCAAGGATAGCTTGGCTGAAGAGAAAGGTCTTTTCCTGCTTGTGAAAGTACATTAAAGATTAGGTTAGCCTATCCTCCTGTGGCAGGGAGAGGTGCTGTTTCAATTACCAAGTTATTAAGCTATTTAAGGAATTACATTATACCACCAACACCTTGAATTCCAACTGTAAAATTATTAGCAGCAATTTATTTAGAACCAATGTCATATAGTTTCTGGAAGAAGTTTTGTCAGCTAACTGCATCATATTACACTAGCTTCGGAGCTCATGTTATCTTGAAGGGCAACACCATATAGACTGTATTCCAGTTGTCTAACTGGGAGGTCACCAGTCTCTATGTTATCTCTGCCAGGAATAGCTACAGCTTGCAGGCCAGTCAAAGCTAGAAATAACTACTCCAGTCTACCTTAGCCGATTGCACATGTTTCTTTAGAGGGAGTACAGGCCAATGAATGGCAGTTTGGTTATCCAGCTTCCATGTCTAGGAAACCAATCCACAGAACCCAGTTTTGTTAGGATTTCTCTTTAGCCCACTGACCCTTATCCAGCTTATTACAGCATCCAGGCAGCAGTTCAGCACCTGCACAGCCTTACCTAACTTCAACAAAAAGGAGAAGTACTGTAGAATGGAGTGTTAGCATGATAAAGGCAAACAAAAAATGCCTAAGGGCCTTCCTTACCCATTGGTTTCATAAAAGAGATTAAACAGCAAGAAGAATCAAACAGGTTAATAGCCATGGGGCTGAACAGAAGTCTGCTGCCAACTACAAGTGGAGCCACTACATCACATCTAAAGCAGTGGTAATTTTTGTAGGGTTGGGGACCACTTTCCATGCACAAAATGGATATGACTTAAGGAGGAGGTGGAATGCGATATATTTTGTATAGATACCTGGTATATTTTTTATTTTAAAATATACACATACTGTGTGTTTATTATTAATATCATTATAAATTCTTGGTGCTGAAAAATACAATTTCCCCCATAGACTCACGCAGACATGAAATTGATGTTTCATATTAGTAAGTCCTAATTTGTTAAAGATAATTTCATCATTTCTTCCCTCAACCTACTAAAATTTCATTAAATATTAATTACAATAAATTAAGGAATATATGTAAGTCATGAAAGAATGATAAATTTAATTATGCAGTGGTTTTAAATCAACTTTGAGAATCATACCCTCTAAATTTGCTTACTGGGGCAGAAGCAACAGGAGGAACTGTAACTGGCTGTTTAAATAACAAAAGCTTGTAATACAGTGTTTTGTGTTTAAATAACAAAGGCTTGCATACCGCTTAAGTGTTTTTGTTTTTTAAAACAAGGCTTAAGGAAGAGTAATGCTGGCAAAACAGTAGGGAAAGAATGGTAATTAAAGGCAAATGTTTCCTCTTTCAGTAAACAGTGCCCGTCCCCAAAAAAGGCTTGCAGAAAATTTTATTGAAATAAGCAGCCAATTTGGTGATTTGCTGTTGAATAGCAGCAGCAGACTACAGTGCTGATTTAAAAAAAGTTGTGGGGGCACTTGAGATTTCACAAAAAAGGTTTTGGGGGCACATGTAGCTCTGCTTTAAAGGCACTGGGTCTCTGTATGTCCCAAGGAAACATTTACCATGACTATCCAGTTGCATTCTGGTACCTTTAACTAAACTTCTTGTTATGTGCCGTCAAGTTGTCTCTAATTCTATGAAAGAGCTCTCTTCAAAATCTCCTGTCCTCAGCTGCTCTGCTCAGCTTTTGCAGACTCAATCCCTTAGTCTCTTTTAGGGAGTCAGTTCTTCTCATATTTCATTTTTTCCTGCTGCCTCCCACTTTTCCCAGCATTGTTGTTTTTTTTTCCAGAGAATCTTGCCTTCTCATGATGTGCCTAAAGCAGGACAGCCTCAGTTTCAACATTTTTGCTTCCAGAGATAGTTCAGGCTTGATCTGATCTGGAACCCACTTATTTGACTTTCTGACTATCCAGGGTATCTGCAGAGTTCTTCTCCAGCACCATATTTCAAATGAATCATTTTTTTTCCTGTCAGTTTTCTTAACTGGCCAGCTCTCACACCCATAGATGATGATCAGGAATGCAAGAGTGTGGATGGTCTTGGTCTTGGTCTCCAATGACACATCCTTACACTTGATCTTGATGAACATGGTGTACAGGTGTTCAGTAAGCAAGTGGTTGACTCCATTCCTCTGACCAAGATGTCCACATGCTTTAGTTGAACAAGGTGCAATAAAACCTTGAAATGGGCTTTCAGCTATGCTCAGTTGGATTTGCCCTGACACTTCACTAGTTGCTCTAATAGCATAATCTTAATTGGTTTGTTAAATGATTCTCAGTACAGTGGTGCCTCGCTAGACGATTGCCTCGCAGGACGAGGAAATCGCTAGACGATGCCTTTTTGCGAGCGCTACTGCGCTTCGCAAAACGATGTTTCCCTATGGCGATTTTCGCTAGACGATGAGGTTTCCCCATAGGAGTGCGCCGACTAGTGGTGAAAAGCTGTCAGTGCAGCTGTCAGTGCATTCCTATGGGGACCCTCACTCGCTAGACGAGGTTTCCCTATGGGAAATTTCACAAGACGACTGCGTTTTCCCTTGGAACGCATTGAAGCGATTTCAGTGCATTCCAATGGGAAAACGTGCTTCGCTAGACGATGTTTTCGCTAGACAGCGATCCTCGTGGAACGGATTAACATCGTTTAGCGAGGCACCACTGTATTCTTCTGATCATCTTCAATCTGAGGCTTACAGGTATCTCTGACAGAGGAGTCATCAGCTGAAATCCAGTAGTAAGGTACAACTAAGCAGGACCAAGGCAGCTTAATCTACACTGTTCACTCACACGTCAGCCACTCTATGTTTAAGAGAGAATGGCACACAACTTGAAAAGCTCATGTCAAAATGATCTTAGAATTCCTTTCAAAAACTATTTTTTCAAAGTAACTGGCAGATGTTACTTGTTACATCAAAACAAGTAGTGTTGCTTCCATTCATTAGCTTAAATCTTGTTGAGTAATGTAAGCAATGTCAAAGGTTTTGGTCTGTTTCTCACCATTAAATAAAGAGTTCCTGCTACAATTCTTGAAAGGCACATGCATACACTTATAAGTGCATGTGCACCTCAAATTTGATTCCTAGGCACAGGTGTCTGGTACCACTGACCTTGGCCAGCACAGCTGTATAAACAAATTCCTTTCCTAGGTGATATCTACATACCCTCATCGTAAGTAATTTTTACCAGGCAGTTAACTGGTGAGCATGTGCCCTTCCCAGATAGTTATTCATCTGGTGAAAGAAAGGACATGTGAAAATACTGTAAATGAAACTAAAAAATAACACTGTGAAACAGAGAACTAACTTTTACTCAAGCTGAGAAAAACCCATAAAGGCTTATACAAAATGGAGATTTTTACATATAGGCCTATATCTATATGCAAATAAGCTGAGGGAAGGGACTTGAGCTGAGAGGAAAATTGGGACACACCACTACACTTTGACATACAATAATCTGGTTATAGCACTAGAGTGGACTCTTTATTTACTCCCTAGGAAAAAGCTGAAACTTACAACTTCGCTTATGTTACACAACAGTATTTCAGCCAGTAAATTACTTTTGAAATGTAATCTATTATATCCTCACTGCCACACCCCATTAACCTGAATATATATATTCAAATAATAAGGTACAGCCAGTGAGTACGTGTTATGTGTTGTCAGTTAGCTTTCAATTTATGCTGACCCTCTGAATTAACAACTTCCAAAAGGTTCTGTCCTTAAAAGTTGTATTCAGGTCTTAAAAATTAAGGGTTGCCGTTGCCTTTAATGAGTCATTATGTGACTGGTATCCTGTTGCACAGTTGTGCAAACAGCAAAATTTTTGGAAGTGTAGTGCTGTAAGTCTGTAAATATTATCTGTTGAATATCAAGTTGTGTGCAGTGGATCATGCCTACAGATATTTCTTAACTTACAGCAATTCACTTCCAAAGGTAATGCTGTTTGCACAACTGTGCAACAGGATTTCAGCCTACCTCATGTTACTTTTTCCTCTGCTCTACTGCCTTCAACTTTTCCAGTGAGTCTTATCTTCTCATGATGTGTCTGAAGTTTGAGAGCCTCAGTGTAGTCATTTAAGCTTTGAGGGGGACTTCAGGCTTGATTTGATCTAGAACCCACTTTCATGAATTATCTAATAAAACGAGAAGAGATAATGTCGCATAGCACAACAGTTTAATCAGCGAGCCAACCATACTCTTTGCTCAATGCCTGCAAGGACTATAGAGTCGATCCTAGAGAAAAAACAAGAAAAGAATGGCAAGATTCCAAATGAAAGGTTAAGGCAAAGAGAATTCTCATCCTGTTTTTCTACTAGTATTGAGAGAAGGAATTGCTGTGTACATCTGCTGGAACTCTTAAGGCCATTCATATAGTTACAATGTCATTGTTGCTTCATGTTGGACTGAAAACTGAAGCCCATAAAGGGATGAACGAATTGGGCTGCGTGGTTAAATGTGATGAGGTCATTTTTCTTTATTTTATTTTCTTTATTTTCTGTGGGAGCATATTGATTTCACATTGTAACTTGATTCCCACTGTTTTTACGTTGTACAGGTGATTGCTTGAAACAAATAACAACCCATTTGTTTCAAGCAATTAATAAAAATAAAAGTAATAAATAAAATAAAATTAATAAAAAAACCTTGGTGTATACTAAAGGTGTCCTTCTGAGGAAGATCAGTTTACATGTGCTTAAATCTGCAAAGACAACTACCATGGGAACCCAAATTTCGGTATTAATACTATGTCCAATAGGGGGAGAATCTTATCATCCTAAGAAAGAAAAAAGAAGTGTCCTGTTTGCTTCTCTTTGGATTAAAAAATATGTGGCATTAACATTTGGAGTGATGGCACTGAGGCAGAGGGTAGTAATGTCTTGACGAAGTTAAACCTAACTCCCAAAAGCAGGGTTTCTGAAGTTTCTACCTTCCACAATATGAAAGGAGGAGTAGGGAATCAACTTTGACAAAGATAGAGAGAACAAATTGGCCTTCTGCCTTTGCCTTTGCTACTGCTTTGAGAAGAGCAAAAGAACTGCATAGCTAAAAAAAAATCCTTCGCTGTCACCAGGAGAAAGTATGGGAAGCCACTTAAAGCCACTTAAAGCCCCTTTCCAGACTTTCTCCTGGTGACAGGGAAGGATTCTCCTGATATGTTAAGAAGGAAGGCTTTTTAGTAGACTGCTTTTCTTCTGGAATATTTCTTGGCTGGTTCAGATGTGTAGTATTACACAACTTCTTGAAATGGCATTAAAATGAGCCTAATCAGTATTACCTGTAGGAAGAACTATATAAATATGCTAATAGAAAAAGTTCAGCAAAGAAAAATTTACTATCACTGTTTGACTGATTCCACTAAGGGGTCTTTCTGTTGATTTAGAGGGAAGTATAAGTATCAAGATAGATTAGATAACATAAAGGTAAGGCTGCTTCTTCCCTCATTCTAATTTCTTACTATTTTTACAGTTTACAGCAGAATCTTAGATGCAAATGGGTTAATTTTGTTTTAATTTATATATTTCATGTATTGGAGGTGTTCTGAATAGGTTAGGTCAAAGAGGTTTTATTGATCCAGTAATTACCTCTAACTTGTCTGATTTGTTTTAATTGCGTTCATTAAGATTAATTTAGACGAAACTGAGCCTCAGGGGATCTATAATGTAGATTTCAGGTAAAATTAGTTCCAATTTAATGTTGCAAAAAAGAGGTAGAGACCACAGGCCAACATAATACCAGTTAATCGGCAGCTAATTAATGAATTGCATGGAGGAGAAATTGTGCTTTAATATTAAAGTGCTAATTAGATTTTTTTCATCAATACATATGGGTAGTTAAAATAAGTGTTCAATTTCACTACCAATTTATTATTCATAGTTAACGATGTAGACCCATACCAAAATCCTGTTTTAAAAGAGAAGTAACTGAGCAATAAATATCCCCTGTTCTTTGTTGTTGTGACTTCTGTTGTTTGACAGATCACTTTGAATTATCGCTACTGGTGCTATAGTCATTTTAAAAGTTCATTGCCAATGTAGCTAGCTACTTTGTTTTTCCCATTTCACTTGTACCCCACCCCTTTGCTAAGTACTCTGTATATATTAATCAGTACCCTAACCATTATGCTCCATGTATATGAGGAAGTGGATTCTAAGTTCACACTGAAATAAATCTGTTAGTCTTTAAATTGCTACAACACTTCTGTTTTTATTTTTGTTAGTCGTGCTGAAAAAGAATAACACAGCTACTTTGTTGAAGACAATGCAATGTTTTGTAGCAGCATGAACTAGCCATGTAAATTATGGTATAATGCTGTGCAGCACCCTTCCCCAACTCCGGCAGACACGCTTGTTCCTGCTCTGTAGTTTTGACTGAAAAGATTAACTAAAACATCTTCCATTGGCCACAATACTGCTGCAGAAACATAAATGAGTCCAGGCGCTTTGCTTTTATTTGTTAGCGAAATTTCATTTCAATTTTCTGTGTTTCCAATCTTGTATTGACATCTGGTACAATAAATTGCATTGGTTTGTTATCTTTAAAAAGCTCTTTAATGTATTCACCTCACAATGTCGAAGAAACTACAGATGTCAAAGAGATGTCAAAGGAATTACTGTTGTCCATCAGTAATGGGAGTTGATATTAAAAAAATATGCTTGCTGTCTGCTTCAACATTTTATGCACATCAAAGGTGTCATGGATCTTTTCTAGGTTTTCTATTTCTGTACATTTTTTGGGCTATCATTTTGGTTTGGCTTCCCTAATTACATTTTGGGTGTTCTTTTGTAATTCTGTTAAAGATGTCTTCTCTATTTTATCTCTCTCTCTCTCTCTTTGTCACTTGCTCTCTTTTCTTTTTTTGGTTTATCTTCCATTAGCTCTAATATTTCTTCTGTTGTCCACGTGTATGTACGTATGTTTTTACATACACATTTCTACTATTGGGGTTGGTGTTGGTCACATCTGTCAACACTTCTATCAGTTTAGAGAAAGTAGTTTTTGTATCTGAGCTATTTGAGTGTGTGATGTTACTGATATTGCCGTGAATTTGACAATGAGTCACTCAGTTGTTTAATTTTTATCCTTTTTATGTTTTTTACTTTTTGGTATTACATTTAAGCAAAGTAAGTAACAACAGGATTATTATCTGAATTTATGTCTGCTCCAGGATATATTTTCACCAGTGTAACACTGTTTTGGCACCTCTAATTAACAAGGATATAATCTGTTTCATTCCTCACAATGTATGTTATTGGTGCTATCCCGTAGGAATTTACGTATAGTTTCTTTGCTGGTATTTTGAATATGTTATTGTTGACTACATATTCTTCATCACAAAACTGTAGCATTAATTCACTATGCTATATTTCCTATTTCTAGTCTGTATTTTCCAACAAACTCTCCATGGACTTGTTTCTGTATCTTGGCATAGTCTCTTAATACGTAATGTAAATGTTGGTTTTTCATGTTTTATATAACTTTTGATTTCTTCATCATTTTTCCCTTACAATTCCTTGATTGTTAGCAGCTGAGGAGTATACTTGTACTATGTTTATATGTGGCATATCCCTTTAGTGGAATAACCATTACTTGGCTTGAGTATTTTTTTAAAAAAATTTGTTTTTCATATATATTTTTTATTATATAACAGACAAACAAACAACACATACAAAACATACACACAGGGAAGTGTTTACCATATTACAATATCTAATCTTGACTGCATAACTGTATTACAGTACTAAAATCTTTAACCTATGTTATATTCTCTACTCATGTTTATTTCTGGGCTCAGTCAAAAAACATTTTTCTGTTTTCTTTAACATAACTTCTGAAATTCTCAGATAATATCTCTAACAAGCTATCCCATTTTAATCCCAGGTCAACCTTATAACTCTAAATATTTATAACCACATATGTTTGATATGTTATATATCATATAACCTTATATGATTTCTTATATAATATCTTTTTTGTCTGCCTCCAAAATCATTTTACTCTGTCACTTATCCACCACCAATACAGAAGAGAGTCCGAAGTTGCTGACAATATTTCAACCTGAATTAATCTCTAACACCCTTTTTGCGAGTTTTGAAGTGCCATCTATAGAACATCTTTAAAACATTTTCTCTCAAATTTACTGATTTAATCCATCTTTAATTATCATTCCACATTCAAATCCAATCATATATATCTAAATTATAGCCAAGATTTTGTACCCCTTCCATCATCACTGCCTTCAGCCAGTCTTTCTCTAAATTCTCTTCTAAAACACAAATATACATTTTTTGAGTAATCTTCTCATTAGTATAAATCCACAACTCATCCACCTGGGCCTTCCTCTCATAAAAGCCCATAATTTTATCTTCCTGCTCTAGTGAAATGGTCTTCCTTCTGCATATTCCTTTCCACATCCTCTTTAAATCCTGAAGTTACCGCCTTAATTTCTAGCGTCTGGGTTTTAATCTGATCCTTAAATTGATTGATAATGTTCATTTGAAACTCTTGTATATAGTTCTTAAAAGAATCTTGCATTATTAATTTTGATGGACTTGTACATTGACTAAAGGCTGTCATTTCTGCTTCTTGAATATAGATTTATTGTAGAATAACACTTTCCACTGAAAAGTAAAAGAAGTCAGCTTTTAGAAGGTTCAGATATTTTGATACTGCTTCTTATAATCCAGCAGGCCCATCTCTGCTTCTGTTTTCTCTCCAATTCATGCCACGTCCACCAAGTCCGTTTCCCCCCGCCCTTCCTGTATTCCAAATTCAGTTAGGAGCCATAAAACAGTGAAACCATCAACCAGTCCATCTCCGTGTTAAATGAGTCAGTCCAGGCCCAAACTCCCACTTAACACAACCAATTGTAAATCCAATTTTGGCCAGGGGCAGTTTTAATTTATAATCCACCATTCGCAGCTCACACCAAGGCCACTTGGGGGGGTTTCCCCCTTTTTGTCTATCCACACCCAGAATTCTCCCCAAGTGCCTCTGTTAAACACTCTCTTTAAGCACTCCAATCTTCTTAAACCTCTAGTATTATGGTATAATAGTCTATACCATCGAGGGAGGACAGGGGGATGAGAAAGTGATCTCTGTCCATGTCTTTTAACTTTAGTTTCTCTTTCAAGTGTGACGCAGTTAAAAATTGGCCGATGTTTCAGGGATACGCTAACAAAACCATTTAGAAAATAGAGTTCTCCGTTTGATTTCAAGGAGAGATTGAGTAACAACTAATTTATCTCTTAATTACCCCAATTTAGCTGGCTTCTGTTCTTGGGTTTTTGGTTGTTGTTTTTTGTTGTTGTTCTCTTTATTGCTCCTTCGCCGCTTTTGTTTATTTCTTCTCTGCTTTTAAGTCAGCAGCTTGAGTTGGATCTGTGCTTGCTGATGCTAAATAAAAGGCCAGTTACTCACAGTTCATGCGGTCAAGCAAGAATCTTCTTCACACTTCCCACCTTGGCAAAGTTAGGCAGCTAATTCACCCGAAATGGCGTCTCGTGGGCCAGATGCTTTGAGAAAGGAAAACTCTCACGAAGACAGATTGCTGTCTGAATTCGGAGTTTTTCCAGCTCTCCTTCGCTGCAAGACCACTCTCCTGTAGATCTTGCCCCCCCCCTCCACTGCTGGGGGGTCTGCTGACCCGGAGTTTACACAAGGTTCCCCAGAGCCCTGGGAATTCCCTCTGCTCTTGCTGCCGTCGCTCTGCCTCCTCTGCTTGGCTTGAGTGTTGAACAATGTTTGTAACAGTGGCACTTTATGTTTTCTTTGTTACTGTGATTGCATTTCCATGACAGTGCCTTGTATCATTGCTACCTGAATATAACAGTATGCTCAGTATCTATCTACATTTGTCCAGATCCTAGCCAACAAAACTTTAGCTACTTCAAGCATCTGAATGTTCACTCTCGTTTCTTTGTCCTGCAGCTTTTTTGTGATCTATACACACTGTGTACATTCCTGAAACTTACTCAGACTGTCATTCCAGAGATTCTGTGCAGCCTCTGGGCAATCTAAAGCCTACCAGACTGAGAACCTTCTTTTGATTTTGTCTAGTCATGATGGGTGAACCTAAAAGATAGAATTTGTGATTGTCTCTTGCATTCCACATGTCAATGTGGTAGCCCATTGTGATGGTCACCATCATGCCCACAGTCTTATCTGCCAAAGCCTAACTCGCATCCTTTGTCTTTGGACTCTGATTGGTACTGCCATTGTTGCCTGAGGTCAGCTGGGACTTAAAGGCAACTTAGTTCCTGGTCAGGGCCTTCCACTCTGCTTTTTCATTTAAAACGTGTTAAATAAACAGTGCCTGATACTCAGTGTGGCTGAGGTACACGGGGGTGCTACTTGACAAAGTCTGTCTAGAACCCTCTGTGCCAGCCTTTGCCAGAAAAGTTTCCCTAAGTACCATCTTGAAGTTAGCATCTTCTTTCTTGCCTACATTTACCGTTAGTATTGAAAATGGTGTAGTTTGTCTAGAAGTCTGTTTTTTTTAAAAAGATACTTGTTTCAAACTCTGAAATGCATGGGTTATACAATGCTAGGGCTTTGCATCTGCCATCTTGCACCACTATAGCTAAATGTCTATCTTTTTCTGTTTTTTTCCACAGAATATGAGTTAACTCAAGGATGGCCAGTAGATGCTCAGGTTTCACTTGGAGATATGGCCTGGAATCACAGTAAGATATAGGAATCTGGGTATTGTAAAAAGTAGTTATGTGATAATAATAATAAGAGTCTTAACAGAGCATCAATGATTCATCTGTTCTACCTATTCCCTGGAATGTACAGCTAGATGCATTTAGAATACCAAAATCACGCATATGGACAACTGGGTAAAAATATTTTAAATAAATCAATCCATCATCCTGGCTACAGCCTGCTACCTCCAGTTACTAACAGTTTGATTATCCTAATACTGTGTTAATAAATGAATCTATTGGTTCATTGTTTATTATCTGTATCCTCACCTGGCAATGGATCTTACCACTGTAGGGTAGTACATAAATATAGAAGACATGTGTTTGCACTCCTTGCATCTGAAGATTTTGATCCACAAACGCTCACTCTGAAACAAGTTTGTTATTCTTTACAGTGCCTCAGTATTTTATCTTTGTCTTTTTTTCCCTTCCCCTTCCCTTTCCCCCCCTTGAGATTTGGGTACATGCTGAAACAGACCAACATGGCTACTTGTTTGGTTATTTTCTGTCCCAAATCTGCACTGAATTTCATGGCATAATACAGTTGCATTGTATGGCTGGTTGGGCAGACTCTCCACACTCACACTCCGTAGTTGTATAAATCCTCTTACCCAGTTATGCTGGCATTGTACAGTGTAACATTTAGAGGCAAATTGCCATAGGCATTATCAGCTGCACACTGAGCTGTGCAATACATATTATCTACAGTGATTTCTTAACTTGCAGGAATTTGTCTCTAAAGGTTATTATACCTATGCAGTAGGATTTTGGGCAATGTCTTGCCCAGGTATTAACTTTTTTTTCTATATGTAAAAAAAACCCAGTATCCCCTTGTTCATTTTCACTGCCCTTTTTCAGACCTTCCACAAATGTTAGGGTCATTTACATTGTTCAGAATATTTCACCTAAACTTATTTACATCTTTTGCAATGTAGAGAGTATTACCTTGAATCCAACTTTTCTAATGATCTGGGGCATGGTAGTTGCTTTCCTTAGTTTGATACGTTGGTAGCTTTTCATTTGATAAAGTAACTGGTTAGTAGTACAAAATGCACTCTAGCTGCTTCTCATTGGATATACAGGGTTCTAACCATGCAGATAGATTCAGGGAGGAAAATACTGGGGTGATATCCAAGTAAAAATGTATTGGAGCCTACATAAGCAAATGTTTTGCTGTAGTTTCTCTGTAGCTTTCTGAGATCTGCCACCCTCACCTCTAGTGCAACTTGTGGCCCAAGGGACTCCTACCAATAATTCCATTGGCTTCATGTTGCTGCCTATAGTGCTTTTTGTTGAGGTGGAAGCCTTTAGTAATGGTTCCTTGTCACCAGCCTCCCACACCACAGGGGGCTGAGTTTCTGTCACTAGTCCCGTGGCAATAGTCAGTTTGGTACTGACCTAGTGACCAGAAAGCCTAGTCAGAGAGTGGGCTTGGAGCCCCTTAGTGAGGGATGATAGAAGTAGCTGGCAGTGAGTGTTGGCTGCTTTCTTGTTCATCGTAAAGCCACCTCCTTTTTTCCCACTGGTGTTCGTGTTGCCAGGATTTCAGCTGCGTAGGAGTGGGTGCCACTGCACCCACTAGGCATCTTAGGCACCACAAAGTTGCTGGCACAGGAGTTGGCTCTGGAACTGGAGTGGGCATATGCCTTTGTCTTTGGCCTCTGCTACTCAATGCTGGGAAACCGCCTGGAGACTCCTACCAGGAAATGTCCTCCAACATGCAAGTCAGCTCAGCCACCACACAAAGGATGGGCTTCAACACCTCTGACACTGAGCCCCAGGTTTCTTCTTCCTCCATGGACGCCCTGCCTGATGTCTTTGGTCCAGAAAACCACAAAGCCTCCCCCCTGTCCTTTTAATGCCCGTTCGGCACCCACATCTTGCTCTTACAAGTGCTGTTTGTCACTACCCTCCCTGGAGACATCTGTGCTTCCCCTCCCCATCTTCCTTGGGGATGCAGAGCAGCTGCTCCACCCAAACTCTTGGTGGTGGGGTGGGCAGACAGCTTGCCCGGGGAACTGGCAGTAACCCCCTCACAAGCTCCAATGGGAAAAAGAGTTGTGAAGATTTGTCATGAAATTTAATCAACTTCCCATTTTTGTGAGCTTCTTAACTGTGTCAACAAAGCTACTCCAGAGAAAATGGTATATGGACAGATTGATATGGTATTTATATAGATTCTGGCTATTGTTCCTTATAATTCTGAAAACTTATATATATATATATATATATATATATATCAGTTTTCAGAATTATAAGGAACAATAGCCAGAATCTATATAAATACCATATCAATCTGTCCATATACCATTTTCTCTGGAGTAGCTTTGTTGACACAGTTAAGAAGCTCACAAAAATGGGAAGTTGATTAAATTTCATGACAAATTTCATGACAAATATATATATCAGTTTTCAGAATTATAAGGAACAATAGCCAGAATCTAACGGAATCATTTCACAGGTATAAGTGAAGGAGCATAAATTTCAGTGGTGAATTGCTGCTAGTTAAGAAGCTGTTGTTTGCATTTCTTGATACATACCAGCTCATACAACTGGTGTGCAACAGGATATACAACTGCCTTTGGCTTCTGAGATTGTAGCTGATAAGCTGAAACCAACAACTGTTAAGTAAAAGGCCAGTTTAGGTGCTCCAGATATGAATTACAGTGGTGCCTCGCTAGACGATGTTAATCCGTTCCACGAGGATCGCTGTCTAGCGAAAACATCGTCTAGCGAAGCACATTTTCCCATTGGAATGCATTGAAATCGCTTCAATGCGTTCCAAGGGAAAATGCAGTCGTCTAGCGAAAATTTCCCATAGGGAAACCTCGTCTAGCGAGTGCGGGTCCCCATAGGAATGCACTGACAGCTGCACTGACAGCTTTTCACCACTAGTCGGCGCACTCCTATGGGGAAACCTCATCGTCTAGCGAAAATCGCCATAGGGAAACATCGTTTTGCGAAGCGCAGTAGCGCTCGCAAAAAGGCATCGTCTAGCGATTTCCTTGTCCTGCGAGGCAATCGTCTAGCGAGGCACCACTGTACTGGGTCAGAAATTTGTGTCTACCCTGCTTCTCCTGTAGAACTAGATGTGAACTTCCTTCTTAAAATGCTGTATCTTGAGTGTTTTTTCAAATTAGGAATTTTTCACCACACTATTATTCTGAAAATAGTTTACTTTTCTAGATTTGATCTAATAGCTGATATAAAAAGCTCACATTCCCACTATCTAAAGAGCTTTTATTAAAGTTGTTACATTTCATTGCAACAGATGACCGGAGTTACTCTCTCACATGTCGCTGTGGTGGAAAATACATTGTCACTGAAAATGAAGCTGAAGATAGTTCGCTAGTATGCTGTGACACTTGTTCACTATCTGTAGAGATTATTCAATGACATAACCATCTATTTCATTCAAGTATGCAGGAAATGCAAAAAATGTAAGTAACTGTCCAGCCTAAGTATACCAGTGATACAAAATCACAAATGTTAATAATCAAAAGTGTTTCAGTTTTACATGAGATCTGAAATTCAGAGCAAATGATGCTGTTAATAATGTTGTTTTAACTTGAACTGTCCCTGTCCTAGTCTATAATATTTAAGTACTAATGGCTTAATCTGGTTGCTAGTATCAGTGGGATTTACAGAAGTATAAAATCACAATTTAGCAGTTGATTCATTGAGTCTTATGCTAATTTCGACCAGCAATTAGATTTAGGCCTATATGGCCTATTTGCTTACTTTCAAAAATTTCTTATTTTGGAGTAAAGGATTACTCTTTCTAAGAATACTGCACTGTGTTACCAAGAAGAAATTGTTGTTGGAATACGAACTTTAAACTGGAAAAATTGCCTCTTGAAAACAGACATGCTGCAATTTTTAAACAAAAGTAATGCAGTATATAGTAATTATTTCTAGAAAGTGGGAAGCAGTATAATTCAGTTGGGATATGTGTGTACAAATCTGCTGTATCTAATTGGGAAGCAGGATAAAGTAGGGAAAGGCAATCTGGTTCCATTCAGATATTTTAAAGTACAACTGTGATCATCTTTGACCATTAGCCATGCTGACTGTGGCCTATAGAAGTATCTGGAGGGCATCAGATGCCTACACCTGTGCTAACATAGACTGATGCTGTTTTTTCAGCCAGGCTTGCAAATAAATTCACAACAAGTTGGACTCAATCACTAATGAAGAATATGTAGTTGTGTTAATCTAGTTAAGAAAAACTGCTTATCTTTCCAAAAGCAAAGCAAAGCAAAGTGTACTGCTTACATACCACCTCACAACACTTAAAGCACTCTTTGGGAAGTTTACAATTTAATTATGCAAGCTACACATCCCCTCCCACGGGCCATGATCTGGATACTCATTTTACCAATCTCAGAAGGATGGAAAGCTACCTGAGCCCATTGGGATCGAACTCAGCTTGTGAGTAGAGTCTTGGCTGCAGGACTTCAGTTTGACCACTGCACTATGAGGCTTCCACTGTATACCATTATATTTAAGAATAGCCCCAACAATAATGTCATGAATGTTTGCATTCAGAACTGTTTACTAGTTCCAATACATGTAATTAGAACAAAACTGTGAGGAGAAAACAAGGAGAAAGCTCGACATGTAGACACCGACAATAGTTTGAGTTCTTTAACTAATCATCATCACGACCACCACCACCAACAATAATGAAAATAACTAAATTAAAGTATAATGCTGCAAGACTCTTAGAAGGTTTTAATATATGGGATAAATGAAGATTGCCTCCAACATATAATATTGTTTATTGTATATAAAAATATTTTTTTTCCAGAGGTAATAAAGAAATGAGAATAAATAACTGGGCACAATTCACTTAATCATTATAAATCCTGTGACTGTTGGGACTTGCACGTAGAAATCCAAAGTCAGTAAGAGGCCATAACTGTGAAAATAAAAATATACCAGTTAATTTACAGAGTTCTGGTTTATCAGGCAAAAAATAAAAATAAAGAATTATTATTATTTAGAATTATATTGGACTATAAACATATAGATATTGGAGTTTCTAAACAGCTTTTAACAAAGTCCCTCACCACAAGTTCTAGAGTCCACTTAGCAGATAGGTTCCTTTTTGAATCAGTAACTGGTCAAAGAAGAGAAGCAAGAGTATATGATTAAATGGGGGAGTAAGCAATGGACTCCATCAAGGTTCTATACCAGATGTGATTCTGCCTGTCTGCTGTGGAAGGGTGATGGGGACACCCTCCATCATGTATATGATTTGCTAGATGCAAGTGTAACACAGCATAATTGTCATGCCTCCAGGTATATTCAGAATTCCTTAAAAAAAAACACAGTGATGTAACTCCTTTGTAACAATATGGCTGAAATCCTGTTGCCTAGTGTAGCAATTCACAACTAAGAGTAGGCCCATTTGAATCAATAGAACTTACCAAGGAGTTGACTCCTCAAATTCCCACTGATTCAACAGCTGTAAAAAGGTAAAGGTAAAGGTTCCCCTTGACATTTAGTCCAGTCGTGTCCGACTCTAGGGCTCAGTGCTCATCCCCGTCTCCAAGCCGTAGAGCCAGCGTTTGTCCATATACAGTTTCTGTGGTCATGTGGCCAGCGCGGCTAGACACGGAACGCCGTTACCTTCCCACCGTGATAGTACCTATTTATCTACTCGCATTTACATGCTTTCGAACTGCTAGGTTGGCAGGAGCTGGGACAAGCAACGGGAGCTCACTCCGTCGCGTGGATTCACTCTTACGACTGCTGGTCTTCTGACCTTGCAGCACAGAGGCTTCTGTGGTTTAACCTGCAGCGCCACCACGTCCCCATAACAACAGCTGTACTTCAGTTCAACTTACTATGCTAAACAACCGGATTTCAACCACTGTTTTTCATATAACGCTCATGAAATAGATATAGCTAGTCAAACATGTTAAGACTTTTCTGCTTGTATTGGGTAAGTTTTTACTTGGTTGGCCAATACTTTATACATCTTTAGACATAGTAGACAGTTCAGGAGTTTATGCTGTCCTGTATCATTTTAATATTCCAGTGTTCATTAGTAGAAAATGAAAATGCCTATTAGTAGTATAAACTGTTAAATTAACACATTTTAGATTACAGGAAAGTACCTTAAAGCAAATGCGCCCTTTTATTAATCCATATGGAACAGGACCATAACACCTGGAATCTGTAGAATTCCTGAGATTATCACCTTCTAACCAAACATGTCCTTTAGGTACCTGAGAATCATCAAAATTAAAGAATAAATATGTCGCTGAAAAGAAATAATGCTGTTTCCACTAAAACAATTACATTGATTCTTCAACATGTGATAAATGAATAATTTTACATGTGCCTCAATCAGAGATAGAACTGAAAGAGGGGATGCAAGTGTCTGTTCTTTCATGGGCTCCAAAAACACTGGTTTGCAACGCACAAAAAAACTCCAAATGAAGATGTAAGAGGTTAGGCCAATGTGACAGGGTCATTAATTTAATAGACTTCAAAAGAGGTCATTAGGATGTTGACTGAAAATCTGCCCTGCTGTCGCAGTAACAGCATGAACAGGGCAGCCACACACTCATCAACATCCTGGGGCCAGCACTAAGGCTAGACCTGTTAGTAAGCTTGTGATGAACCAAATGGTAATTGATTGTGACATCAATTACGAATAATCTCATCATTTTATCAGAGAGGGCTTGTCAAAGTTCTAATTAAGATCACAGTTCATTCTATGTGTAGGCAAGATCCACAACACATAATATTGCAATAATGACCATCACAAACTGGCAAGTCTCTCCTCATAATTTGAAAATTAATGATGGTGACCTTATCATATGACAGAAACCTTTTACTGTCTATATGGACTGTGCATGAGCTATATTACATGCCATAAGTTCCACCTTAAAGTAGCTCTGTAGTAACTGAGACAGTAATACAGCCACAATGGTAACTAAACACATTTCAGAGTTGGATGCATTTGTCTAGCACATACAAAAGTTCAAAATACACAAAGCAGATAAATGTTTTACACTCTGGTAATAAATATTTTGCATTAGTAAAACAGGAAAGAAAAATGAATCCAAAGCTCAAAAGTGAAGAAGCCCCACTGGACACAAGTGAACTGCTGGATAGCTCAGTGGTTTAGGCGGAGGTTGGGAGTTCAATTCCCCACTGTACCTCCTTGACAGGGGCTGGACTTTGTGATCCATAGGGTCCCTTTCAGTTCTGCAGTTCTAAAATGATGACAATGGTTTATTCCAAGTAAACATTATATAGCAGAGATGAGTAATGGTTGGTTCTCCAGTGTTGGACTGCAGCTTCTATCAGCCCAACCAGCAGTTTGTGGTGAAGGATGATGGGAATCACAGTCCCAACAACATCTGAAGGATCACACATTCTCTTTCATTCATAGGTAGGAGTGACCTATGTACAACCATGTTTTACATACAGCCCATGCACTTTTCACACCCATGTCCAGTCTTCAGGTGATAGAAATATTGTTTAAAGATAGTCTTATGAAATATCACAGTGGTGTCTAGGTAGTACAGAGATCTTACCAGTTCCAACCCTGGAGTAAACAAAACAGTCACCTCAGATACCTTTTTGTCCTTAGAGTTCTACTCAAAGTGCAGAGGGAGGTATCAGGGTTTTGAATTAATCAACATAATTCATTGCAGTAAGAGGGTAATGAAGAAATACTGTATTTATTTGAATAGGGCACCATCCTGCTAACCTTTTGAGAGAGATCTAGGACAACGAAGCCAAAAGACTATGTACCATCTTTTCACGCTTCTTTTTTTAAAAATTGGGTGCATCTTACACAAGAGGTTACCTACCTGTAACTCTGGTTCTTCGAGTAGTCCTCTGTGAATTCACACTAATGGGTTAATCTGCGCCTGAGCAGAGCAGCCTCCGGAAACTTCCACAGCTTTAAGCACTTAGTGCTGGGACCTCCCCTACACCTGGCTATATAACTCCGCCCCCAGCCCAGTGCTTCAGTTCTTAAAGAACCGACCGCCGCTGCCCAACATGCCATGGCACACGTGACGGACAGCGGGGAGGAGGGCGGGACGTGTGAATTCACAGAGGACTACTCGAAGAACCAGAGTTACAGGTAGGTAACCTCTTTTCTCCTTCGTGTCCTCTGTGAATACACACTAATGGGTGACTGGCAAGCTGACCAACCAGGAGGAGGGACGTCACGAAAGTGCAGAGCCAGGACAGCTCGCCCTACTGCAGCCTGAGCATTCGGCCGGACTACCAGGCGGTAGGGCGAGATCAAGGGAGACGGAGTGGCACACGTGGCAGCGCGGCAGACATCTGCGATGTCCACGTGATAGAGAAAGGCCATTGAGGATGCCACAGCTCCAGTAGAGTGAGCTCTCACTGATTTTGGAAGAAGAGTCTCTGCCAAATCATAAGGAAGGCGGATGGACTGGACCATCCAGCTAGACGTGGTCTGAGAGGAAGCCGGTACTCCAAAGGAGAGCCAGCAAAGGTGACAGACGTTGTGAGACAGAGCACGCTTCACGTCTAGAGCGTGCAGAGCTGTTTCAAGCAATGAAGATGGTGTGGGAAAGAGACCAGGAAGGACAGCTGGCTGGTTGAAATGGAAGGCAGAAAATACCTTAGGCAAGAAGGTAAGGCCTGGCCGTAAGGATGCTTTGCAGAAAAGGAGGACCGGCTCTTAGTGTAGCCAGCCCTGCAAGCTAAGGATAGTGCCAGGAGCAAGGCAGCCTGGAGGGTTGCCAAAGAATTAACTGGAAAGACCACTGAGGTGTCAGTGGTCTATAGGCAGGGCGCATATTCTCCGGGCCACGGAGAAATAGCGTGCAGGTAGAACGGGCCAGTCCCAGGCAAACAAGTGAAGGAGAAACCGAAGGAGTGCGTCCAGAGACATTGGCCTAGTAGGCCAATGTTGTCGTGATGCAAAGGGACAGAACGCCTACCCATGAAAGGAGTAGGTCAAGGTGGTAAAAGGTGTGCAAGCATGATGGAGCACGTCCATTACTGTCGGGGAAGACTCTAAGCCGACAGGTAGGGGAACCCGAGGTCCGGATGAAACCTCCGACCCCTGTCCCGAGGCAGTAGGTGAGGGACCAGGTCCAGTGTGATGTATTCTGCAGGTCCCGGGAGCAGGATCGAGAACCATGGCTAGCGAGGCGACCAAGCATGACGGTCGCACACTCATGGTGGACTTGAACAACAGGCCTTTGAAGAAGGGGAAAAGGTTGAATCTGTAAAGGAGGCCCCATGACCAATAGGTCAGGAAGGCATCCCCTAGGGAGGCGCGGCCGACACCGGCTCGGGAGCCGAACATGGCACACTTCTTGTCCATTCAAGAAGCGAAAGCATCCATGCCTGGAGTCCCCCACCAGTGACAGAGGCAACGAAAGATGGTATCGTCGAGAGCCCGCTCGTGAGAGCAGGACTGGTCTGCCGAGATGGAGTGCCATGGAAGTGTTCTCGCCTGCCAAATGTACAGCCACTCGATAAATGTGGCGAGCATAACACCATCTCGAAAGGTAGATGGTATGAAAAAGAAGGCGTAACGAGTGAGTGCCGCCCTGCTTGTTTATATAATAAACTGCAGTGGCATTGCCTAATGCGACCTGGACCACCCGACCCCGGAGCAGGGACTCAGAGGCCTAAAATGCATTGGTGAGTGCCAGGAGCTCCAGCACAATGATATGCAGGCTGGCTACTACCATGAACCAGCGGCGAAGGGCCACGTGGTGGCGTGGACAAGCCCCCCGCAGTGTGGCGGGCTGGTATCCAACAGTGACCGAACCAACTGGGTCAAGAGACCAGAGGGTCCCCCTGTCTGTAGGGTGTGGGGGCAGGGGGGTTCCACCCATCCAGTTGAGCAGCGTGTTCCGGAGTCACCTGGAGCAACATGGATGGACGGTCGCAAGATATCTGAAAGAGTGAGAGAAACCAGGCTTAAAGGGACCGCATCCTCGTTCGAGCAAGCTGTCCCACATCTGCAGTAGATGTCATCAGCTCCAGGAGTTGCTGGACCTGTAGGGTAGGGAACCAAGCGCCTGAATAAAAAGGGAGCATAACAAATTATGCATTGTCACAGACTTGATGGCAGAGGAAAAAGCCTGCTTCAAGAGAGCATCCAAAGTCACATTAACACAGTTTACACAGTGTGTAGGTGGTAACGTCAACTTCACTATGTTGACCTATAGTCCTAACGCTGACGAAAGGGACAGTGCCAAGGACGTATGCTTACCAGCCTGTGAATTGGACCCCGCGACCGGGAGCCAGGTATCCAACCATGGGTAAACAGTGATTCCCTCAAGTGAAACCCTGAGAAAGCGATGACGGTCTAACCAGATGCCCGCATGAAAGGGAGCATCTTACGAAAAACCAACCCCCTGGACGTAACCAGTGAATAACAGAGTCCAAGGAAGCCATATGGAAACTATGCAGAGTAATAAAAGAATTCAGGCTTCCAACCCCAAGGACGGGCCACAGGCCTCCATCCTTGTTTTTTTTTTTTTTTTTTTTGGGTGGGGTTAGGGGTGGAGGCGGCCATAACACGGCCTGTGACAGGGGCACATCGAATTCAGTGGCATAGCTGGGAAGACAAGGAGTCAAACGGACTAACTGGTCAATGACAGAGAAGTAAAGAGACCGCTCAGTCTTGCGGTCCTGCCTGCAATCCTGCCGGTCAGGGCACTGCCTGCCCACATGTCTAGGGGCAGCGGCTGGTAACTTTGGGGTTGAGGCCATAGACATTCCCGTGATGCCCTAGGCTGATAGGACCATCGTCAGGCTCTTGCGGTTGTTACGCCGCAAATAACTGTGCCGCCGGCTAAAGCTTGAGCAGGTTATCAAGAATAACAAACGGCAGGTCCCGACCCGTCAGTTGTTTAGATGCTGGCTTAAAGGCGTAACGAGCAGCAGTGCGCTCGTGAGGCACCAGCAACAGTGCCTCCTAATGACGTGGGAGGCGTGAACTGTAAAGGTGCACAGGAGCTACCTGCAGAATGGGCAGCACCAAACTCCATAAGTGGTGAAGATAAGCCCCCATGGCAGAGGAGTAAGTGGCTACATGGCGGCCAAAGAACTCCTCATCTGTTAATAGGAAAGGAGGGTGACCCTTTGTGACAACTGAGAGGGGTGTAGGAAGATTGGTTGGGAAAACTTCCTCCCCCTGTGACTCCCAATCTTGAATAAGGTAAGCCCTTCTGACGAACAAGGGAGAAGACTTCCCTAGCACGAGCCCGACCAAGCTCAGGCTCAACACAGTTGCCAGAACGGAGAAGCCGAAAGGGTTAACAGCAGGTTCGGTTGAACCTGCGAACACTGTGCTGCCGGAGCCGAGTTCGAGGGAGCACTACACCAGTGAAGCGTATGTGGAGGCGTACAGCACTCCATAGCCCGTGGCTCAGAACGATGCCAGGCGGAGCGGGATGGTGGCGGTGGCAGAGAGCTCATAGCTCCTATACTGGATAAAGGGACTGGTCCTACACAACTTGTCAGCGTGAGAGGACCTACCTGAGGAAAATTTACCCACCAGCGGCAGGGTTCTAGGGTGGACTCCTGTGAGTCCTTTACCTATGAGCCTATACTGGCACCGGCAGCTGAGGCAGGGCCGCAGGCTACTGCGTAAACCAGCCCATTGATAAAGAGGGCTGTTTTGTGCCAAATTATCAGCCACCAAATAGGTGCTACCCCAGCCAGGGATATCACCGACTAGCAGGGCTAGCGGTGGGAGTTGCAGCCCCCCCCTTTTCAGAGGCAAAGCTAGGGCTGTTAATGTTGCCAGAAAGCTCTTGCCTTGGCACCTAACTGATTTTGGAAATAGCAGCTGCGTGAACAAGCCCCTTGATAAATGAGGGCTGTTTCATGCCAAACCACCCAAGGGTGTTAACCCAGTCAGGCATATCACTGACACGTAGGGTTAGCTGCGGGAGCTGAAGGGGCCCATACCATCCCCCAAGGCTTACCGCATGTCGCCGGAACATCTACAGCCTCGGCGTGCAGCTCTATCCGGAATCGGCAGCGGCATGAACGCGCCCACGAAGGAGGGCTGTCGTGCGCCAATCACACGCAGAGGCTTTGCCCCATGTCAGGAGAATCACTGACAGGTGGGGGAGGCGACCGGCGCTGCAGGAGGCCCTTTCCTCTTCAAGGGCAGGGCTCCAGATGCCCAACTCACTGCAGGTTAACAGCTGTATGAACGAGCCCCTTGAAACAAGAGGGCTGTTCCGCGCCAACCTCCGAAGAGGCTGTACCCCACTGACAAGCGGGGAGCAGGAGCTACGGAGGCCCTTTCTTCTTCCAAGGGCAATCCTAGGCCGCGCAGAAGCCCAGCTCACTGCGAAACAGCTGTAAGAACAAGCCCCTTGAAACAAGAGGGCTGTTCCATGCCAAACTCCGGAGAGGCTCTTCCCCTGTCAGGAGAATCACTGACATGCGGGGAAGGTGACCAGCGCTGCAGGAGGCCCTTTCTTCTCCAAGGGACAGGGCGACAGAGCCCTAACTCGCTGCGGGGTCAACAGCTGTATGAACGAGCCCCTTGAAACAAGAGGGCTGTTCCTGCGCCAACCTCCAAAGAGGCTGTACCCCACTGACGAGTGGGGAGCAGGAGCTACGGAGGCCCTTTCTTCTTCCAAGGGCAATCCTAGGCTGTGCAGAAGCCCAGCTCACTGCGAAACAGCTGTAAGAACGAGCCCCTTGAAACAAGAAGGCTGTTCTATGCCAAACTCCGGAGAGGCTGTACCTCAGTCAGGAGAATCATTGACAGGCGGGGCAAAGCTCAGAAGCCATCCTCTTCAAACCTGCTAGGAAGAGGAAATTGCAAACAGACAGAAAACTGTTGCTCTTAAGCCTGGGGGTAATTTTATAAAGAAGGTAAAAGAGACCTTATGTCTTTAAGAGAAAAGCCCTGAGGGCTGCAAAGCCGGCTTTGTAAAGGCTTTGTAAAGTTTTACAAGGAACAGCTAATGCCGGCTAATACCTTATCCCCAGGCAAAAGAATCAACTTGTTACAGAAGAAAGAACAAAGGGAGGTCAAAGAAAGGAACAGAATCATTTCTACTTGCGAAGTTCCAATGCGAAGTTCTAAACGAAGCTGCTGCTACAGCGAAGCTGCTGCTACAGCGGCGGTCAAAAAAAGAACTGAAGCACTGGGCTGGGGGCGGAGTTATATAGCCAGGTGTAGGGGAGGTCCCAGCACTAAGTGCTTAAAGCTGTGGAAGTTTCCGGAGACTGCTCTGCTCAGGCGCAGATTAACCCATTAGTGTGTATTCACAGAGGACACGAAGGAGAAACAACAGTTACTATTCCATGTCTTATCAGAAGAGTTAGTTTTTGAACACCTCAGAGGTTAAAACAAATAAACAGACATGCCCCCCCATGGATAAAAGAACAAAGTCAATTATATAAGAAAATAATATAAGTGGTATGGAAAGACAGCCTACACTATATTCACCACAGGAAGAAAATAGCACTGTGTAAGTGTAGGATATGGGTTTGTTTCAGCAAGGTTCCTATTCCACTGTAAGGAACAGAGCAGAGCAAATATTTTCTTAAAAGCATTTGACAAGCAGAAATAACTTTACAATGCTCTATCAACTGAAAGCTACCAGGTCTGCTTTTTTTAAAAAAATATATAAGTTCAGAGATGGGCATCTTGTGGTCCTCCAGATGTTGTTGGTCTGCACTCCCCTTAATTTCTCCCCTATGACTGCTAAATAGGGTTATAGGAGAAACAGTCTAAGTACATTTGTAGAGCTACACATTTGTCCAGCCCAAGGGAGCAACAGAGAGTTAGTGTGGGATGTAGGTGACATTGAGTACTAGAGCATTTTGGTTGCATCCATAGTATACAAAGTTTTAAAGCAAAGCAGTAGGACATGTTGCCTCGCCAATTTTGTTGCACTAGATATACCACTAATCTTAGCCAACAGTGAGGGATTATGGAAGCTGGTTTTTTGTTTGTTTGTTTGTTTTTTAATTCAACTAAGTTTATTTGAGAAGGACCACTCTGGTAATTTCTGATTTCCTGCATAATATTCCATAGACAGTCTCTGTCCTGTAGTGCCAAACTAGATGTCCTCTGGGAGTTCTCTAAATGGAATTCCCTGGCCAAAAACTTATTAGGACTTTACACACACTCAGGAAGAATTATGGAAATTTCCATGAGGTGCCAGGTGATTCCATGGTTCCACTGATATGTGCACAGTTGCCAAAATCATAACTAATTTGGTCAGGATGCTAAGTGGTTGCCTTTTTTTTTAAAGGAGTCAAAGAGTTTTCTAACACTCTTGTAGAATTTGAGACAAGGAAAATAATGTATCATAGTAAGTCTATGCCTAGTCAGAATTTATGACTCTTAGTAGACAGGCATCTTTTGGAAATGTATTTGTGTGTATTGTAGCCATTCTAAACCCTGAAGCTGTAGCCATCCTCACTATTTGCTTGTTAGATCAGCCTAACTATGAGTGTCATAGGCAAAATGAGAAAACAGTTACTATAGGCGAGGAATCAGGAAGGGAGGAGATCTAGATTACCTTTGTTGGAGAGGTTCCTCACTCCTACAAAACTTAACCCCGCAGCCTGTAAATAAAATGGAAGCTAGCACAGAAAGTGAAGCAATGTACATCCTTGACAGGAATCACATTGTTTCACCTTGCACTAATGGGAAGTGGCAGATGAACTTCTTACTGAGACAAAAGTAATTATTAATTAGCAATGTTCTATATAGAATCTGATGCTCCAAGCTATTAAAAGCTCCCTTATCGCAAAAAGTTAAGTAAAATAATAAGTTGCTTTTATCAGCATCGTGCTCAAAATTCTAGACTTCATTTCTTCTAGAAAAGTACTGGATTTTCTATTAAAGACTTTAAAAAAAATTCTTCAAGTCACACAGGATCAGTTTCTGCCACAATCAAACATTTGAGGCAGCAGGCCACAGTCTTTTGCTTTGTGGTGACACATTCAATCTTTCTCCTTCATTTTATCGGTCTTAAAGCTGACTTCTGCAAGTTTATAGTCTCTTTTTATATTCCAAAGACAGAGTAGGAGAGAGGAGTTTTTAAAAATGGTTTGACAGCTTGTATGGCTGAGTCATCCGGGAGCTGATTCTAGAGAAACTCCTATACTACCTATGTGTGATCTCATTACATCTAGATTATGAGCATGTAATCTTCACCTCTGGGGACAGATGAAAATTATATATGATAGGAACACTTGCTAACTCATGCTTACCAGAACCAATTGCCCAGATCTGCATAGCCCCTGAAGTTCTGTTAGTCCCTTCTCACATTACCATTACAGTAGCTGAAGCTGCAGTTGCATGAGAAGATCAAGACCTTTTTGGAGAAACATCACCTCTCCTGGTAGTTGAAGTAGTGCCAGCATGCATAGAAGCCATGGTGCAGAGCAGTAAATTGCAATCTTCCCACAAACTGAAAGGTAACGTTGGAGGTGGATTTCTTCCTAAGCTGATCCAGGCCCCTCTCACCATCCTTGCACTTCAAAAGGGACATATTAAAATTCATGCTGCAGGGTGGTCACTCCTATGTTTTGTTAATCATTTTTATTTTGTTTGATATCGTTTGTTTGGTAATTTTATTTATTTATTTTTATTTATTTTATTAGATTTATACCCCGCCCATCTAGACAGATAGTCTACTCTGGGCGGCAATTTGATTTTGTTTCATGCTAGGTGAATCCTATTGTGTGGGACTTTCATTCCCTGCATAGTCGGAATGATGTCACTAGCAGTGGCAGCCTGCTGCTGCTGAAAGACTTCGTTTTGTGTTTTTGGGGTACATGTTACTTTGTTGTATTGTGTACAAGTTATGCACACCCCAGAATCACAAAAAGAAGCTACAATTCTTACTTGTCAAAAACCAGCCCTGACAGTTGCTTTGTGTTTTGGTGAAAAGTGGTTAACTGATGAAAAAAGATGTCAGCTTCTGGAATTTTTCCTTGCTTGGTGTTATACTGTGAATGGTAGTGAGCGAAAGAGGGTATCCTGTAGACCATCTTGACTGCTGCCATTGGTGTGGTCAATATTTAGGCTGCCCTTTGCTGTTTAAAGCTTTTTCCTGCTGGCAATGCAGGTGTGACAATCTGCAGCAATATCAGGCCATTTCCTGGTTTTTCCAATTGTGAATGGAGAAGCACAATATCCCACATACATAAACTGGAGGTTTTTTTAAAGAACTAAATTGATCAATATGCAATTCCAAAGCCACATAAGGTGAGTGATTGTTAGGTGTTTTCTTTTCAGTTCCTCGTGTAAATTTAAATAGAAAATGAAGTTTCTCTATATATTTTGGTTTATTTCAAAATAATTTACTGCTCACCAAAGTGTGGGCAACACATTTACCACCTTGATATTCCAGTCTCTTCCAAGAATATCAGATCATTGAGTTTAGAAAGAATCTTATTTTGTTCCTATGTTACTTTACATTCCAGAGGCTCCCTGCTTGAAATGTGGTAAGAATACGTCGCGTGTGTCATACTGCTGGACAGAAGAACGTAGTAGAAATGTTTCATCTAGTGAGGTCCAAGTGCTTCCTGCATTGGTACAAGCAACAAATGGAATTGTTTCATTGCCTGGAGGTATTCAACTGTCAAAAGGAGTTTTTGTGATTAATCCACAGATGTTACCTTTTTTGGTTAAAGTGAAATATGATAATGGAACCTGCTATGTTAAGTAACTAATTTACAGAATACTAAGGAAGTCTGTATATTTGATTCGTTAAATTTCATTTGATTAACAAAATGAAGTATAAGCACTAAGAATGTGAAAGTTCTTTCTGCATGTTTCAGATCATCAAGATTCAAATATTATACCTAACTCTTAATTAGCTCTAAGACATATAGGGAACAAACATTAGGAAACTTAAGAAATATCTACTGGCTAACTTTCATTATAGCAGTTACTATTTATGGTTTACAAGAGTGAGTTTCTTAAAAACCAGCAAGTTCCTTAAAAACCAGCAAGTTTTATTTAGCATAAGCTATCATGGGGAAATGTTTATACCCAAATAAAACTAGTTCATCCTTAAGGTGCCACAAGACTCTTCTTTGGTATTACTGCAACAGTTTAATACAGTTTACCTCCTGAAAAACTGTATGTAAAATATTAGTATTAAAAGGCATAGAGCTGGGTATACACTGTATTGCACTTCACTCAGAAATCAATAAGGGAAATTATTTATGACGTAACTTCCATCTTAATCCGAGGAAGCTGTTTCAGCTCTAGATCAGTGTCTGGTGTCAGCAATGGACTGGATGAGGGTGAATAAACTGAAACTTAATCCAGAAAAGACAGAAGTGCTTCTGGTCAGCTGAAAAGCAAATCAAGGAATAGGGAGGTAGCCTGTACTCGATGGGATTGCGCTCCCTCTGAAAACACAGACATACAGCTTGGGGGCATTTCCTGGATTTGTCTCTGAGCCTGGATGCTGAGGTTTCAGTGGTGGCCAAGAGTGAATTTGCACAATTAAAACTAGTGTGGCAGCTGTGCCCATTCCTGGAGAAGTCTGATCTGTCCTACTGGTAGTTGCACATGCCTTAATTACATCTCAGCTGGAATGTACTCTACACATCTGTGGGAACTGTCAGGAAACTTCAGTGGGTCCAAAATGCAGCAGCCAGATTGCTAACTGAGGCTGGTTATAGGGATTGCATAACCCCAGTTACAGCAGCTCCACTGGCAGCCTATCTGTTTCCGGGCACAATTTAAAGTGCTGGTTCTAACCTATAAAGCCCTAAACAGCTTGAGTCCAAGCTATCTCAAATACCATGGGTCTCATTTGCATTTGCACAATTGAAACTAATGCACCAGCTATGCCAGTTTCTGGAGAGGCCTGCTGAGGTGTTAAGATCATCAGGAGAGGCCTTTCTCTCAGTCCCACCACATTCACAGGTGCATTTGGTGGGGCACAGGAGAGGGCCTTCTCTGTTGCTGCTCCCAGACTTTGGGATTCCCTCCCATAGGAGGCCAGGTTGGCCCCATCTTTGCTGTCCTTCCACAAGTAGGCAAAGACCTTTCTCTTCAGGCAAGCTTTCCCTCAGTGACTGGCTACCTGAGTGGGACTTTTAAATTGACTGTTGTGCCTTCTGCTTTGAATGTGTTTTGGTGTTGCTTTTGTTCATCATCTTTTGATGTGGCATTTGTCTGATCCTTTTTGGTATTTGTATACTTACTGTTTTTAGCTTTAAATATTGTCCTTTAATGATGTAAGTTGCCTTGGATTCTTTTTAAGGAGAAAGGTGAGGTAAAAATATTTAATTTTTTAAAAAATTTAAAAAATAAAACTTAAATCCTAGCTGTTTAAATAGAATTGAAGTGCAATCAATTGAGTCGTTAAGATATAAAACCCAATTATTTATTTATTTATTTATTATTTATTTATTTAACTTACCATATTTGCCGGCGTATAAGATGACTTTTTTGCCCTGAAAAACATGCCTCCAAGTGGGGGGGTCGTCTTATACGCCGGGTGCACTTCAGTTGGGCTAGCCTCTGCAAGCGCCCCTCGCCGGCTTTGGAGGTCCCCCGCCAGTCCTCGGATGGTGCAGGAAAAGCCTCCAAAGTGCTCTGAAGCCGGCGCGCGCGGTTGCGGGGCACCCCCGCCAGTGTTCTGATGGCTTTCTCTGCACCATCGGAACACTGGCGGGGGTACCCCGCAACCGTGTGCGCCGGCTTCAGAGCACTTCGGAGGCTTTTCCTGCACCTTCAGAGGACTGGCGGGCGACCTCCAAAGCCAGCGAGGGGCGCTTGCAGAGGCTAGCCCAGCACCCCCGCCAGGCAAACCTCTGCAAACACCCATCGCCGCGCGGAGGGACCCCCGCGAGTCCTGGGATGGTGCAAGGTAAGCCCCGGGGGACCCCCAAAGCCGGCGAGGGGCGCTTGCAGAGGCTAGCCCAGCACCATTTTTGAAGATCGGGCCCTTTCCCCTTGCCTTCGGTAAGGCTCAGAACGGAAAAAGGCTTTCTTTTTTTTCCCCCCCTTTTTCCGTTCGGAGCCTTACCGAAGGCAAGGGGAAAGGGTATATAACAAACTCTATATTTTGACTGGAAATGTTGGGGGGTCGTCTTATACGCCCAGTCGTCTTATACGCCGGCAAATACAGTATATGCCGCCCACACTACCGAAAGGTCTCTGGGCGGCTTACAGCAATTTAACTACAGTAAAAAAGATAAAACAATTAAAATACAATTAAAATATATACTCTAAAAGTTGTATTAAAGTATTCTAATATAAAAATTATATTAAAGTATGTAGCACATTTATATCTTGAATATGTAGCCTTTTTGTGTATGTTCTTATTTTATTCTGCCTTGGTTCAGAATATTGGTGATCACCAGCTATACCTGATGAATCACCTTACATCAGTGAAAGCAGGATGTGGATAACCACCTTTTCAGTTGTAAGATAGCATGCAGCATCAAACATACTCTGGAAGCCTTGGAAAACCTCAAGAACTGGTTTGTAGGTAGCCCAGAAATTCACACTGAGGAAGGGGTTGCAGGTGGTTGGGACAAGTGCAATGTTAATTTTAGGCTATAACATGATATGCAGGCTTTTTTCAAACCACAAAACAGGGACTCCTGCTGCAATCTCATATATGCTTAACTGGCAAGCCCCTCTGAACTCACTGGAGCTCACTTCTGGGAAGAGACATTCAGTACTGGTCTATTACAGTAACAGGCAGAATCTGGATGATATTGCAATTTCCCAAATTTAAAAATAAATATAAATATTTAAAGAAGAAACAAGATAAAAACAGTTTGTAAACAATGATAGAGCATTCAAAGATTCATCAAATGCCCAGTTTATATACAATAAGCATCTTAATTTCTTCCTAAAATGTAACTATTCCCAAAACTGATTCTTCTAGACTTCAGTATGAGATCAGTATTAAAGGTTAGAGGTTTGTAGTGGTGAACCTAACAAGTGGCTGGATAAGACATTTTCTCAGATTAAAACACTTAATCTTCAAGCTTTGTTAACTTTAAATATACCCACAGGATGAAGGGGAATATCATATCCTCAAATAATTTTGCTTTAGTACAGAATAAACATTTTCCTCCACATCAGCTGTAGTCAGGGCATTAGCACTGCACAGTAATTGATTATCAGTAAAGTGTTGCTGAGAAATAGAGTTGTATCTCAGCTTTTTATCACTATGACTTGCAAAGAGCAGGCTCCTTATTTACAAGCTCTCTCTATATTAAGTGACATTGCTAGACCCTTCTCCTGTTCAAGTGACACAAGGGCTTAGCATATCACTGCCTTAGGATATTTAAATGGGTTTATTACAGTTTTCCTGCTGTCTTTTTCATTTGGTAAATAGTAATAGCAACAGTTGAACATATGGGAAAGAAAATGTAATGTACTGTGTACACGATTAAATCACATGCAGCTACAATAATACAATATCAGTGATTTGATATTTAATTCTAAACTTGAATCGTGTTCAGCCCACCTAATGTAATGACAGAAGTGTTACTTGTTTTGCCAAGATAATTTCTAAATTAGCCCTTCTAAGATGAACTTGATCAGTATGTGTCACCAATAATTGTTTGAACATTAGATCTATGCCTTAACATTTATTTGCCAATAAATATTGTCTCTTTTTTACAATTTATAGTTCACTAAAAAAAAACCCAATAGTTTTATTTTTTTTAAAAAGAGGCTGTCAGCTGGTTAAGTATATATACTGTAGGAGTCAGCTAAGAACCCTACAGACTTGACAAGGTTGGCAAGGTACAAAGTCATTTGCCAGGCTAGGTTTTTATTTCCAAAAGCCACTCTAAGCCCTATACAGTGGTGCCTCGACTTACGAACGTCCCGACTTACGACCAATTCAAGTTACGACCAGCTCCGGCTGCAAAATTTTGCTTCGACTTGCGACCGGAGCTTCGAGTTACGATTGGAAAAAAGGCATGGAAAAAGGCAGGGAATTCAAACTGCTAACCGTTGGTGGCGAAGAGGCTGCTTCTTTGTAGGTCTTTCGCCCCAGCAGTTAGAGAGTGTGTGTTCGGAGGAGGCTTCGGACTGCCTGGTAAGGTGCTGCTTTCTGCTTTTTTAAAAACTGCCTGTTCTGGGTGGATTTTGCAGCGTGGTTTTGGGCTGGGGGGGTTATGTTTCTGTGCTGTGATGGGTCTTGCAATCTTTGTTTGTTTTTGGGTTTTTTTTCACATTTCCGATGGGTCTTGCAGGGTTTGTTTGCTTTTTGGGTTTGTTTGTTTTTTGCATTTCCGATGGGTCTTGCGTGTTTTTATTTATTTATTTATTTATATTTTTTTTGCATTTCCGATGGGTCTTGCAGGGTTTGTTTGCTTTTTGGCGTTTTTTTCTCCCTTCGGCCGGAACGGATTAATCACGTTTCCGATGGGTCTTGCAGTGTTTTTGTGGGTTTTTTGGTGATTTTTTCCCCCCGGCCGGAATGGATTAATCGCATTTCAATGCATTCCTATGGGAAATGGTGCTTCAACTTACGACCATTTCGAGTTACGACCATCTTCTGGAACGGATTAAGTTCGTAAGTCGAGGCACCACTGTATAAGTCACAAAGTCATTTAAATAAAAATGGAAGTGGAACACTCCATTTGGTAACATACTTAGCAGCCCAGGAAAAAAGGTCAGCTAATGTTTGTGGTAAAATGTTTTAACTATGTGTACCTATGTCTTGGGAACATAACTAGTCTATCTTCAATGAAACAAGTGTTGGAGCAGAAGACTGATTTCTCAAAACTGAATTTTGAGCTCAGGAACTCTCCCTTAGAGGAGATAAATAAAGAGCTCAGGGCTCTCAGAACTCCAAAGGTATCAACTGGTGGGAAAAGCCTGTTACATATAGGGATAAAGCCACAGTTAAAATGATATACTTCACATCCTGAAGGTTTTTGGTCTAGTTTTCAACAAAAGGTTTCAACTAAGAAGGCTGGTGAAAATCAGAAGCTAACATCCGCTGCCAGCCAGAGATTACAATACCAGATGACATAAATCAGGGGCCTGACTCTGTACCAACCAATTTCATAAATCTATATACATATATTCTCGGTCATTGATTGGAGATCACTGACACAAAAAGATGGGAGTAGTAGAATGGCTCTAATGCATAGAACTGCAAGTGTAGTGGCATATTAAGCATCTATTTTCATAATTAGCTAGAAGGCTGAATAGGAACTAGAAGAAGAGTTATCCAGATCAAGTACCTCAGCAGTATATTTGTTGTTGGAAGTGTCAACTTCCAACAACAAATTAGGGGATAAAAATAAAGAGGTTTAGGTGATCCCAAAGCAATTCTGTTCTCTCACTTCACACTGCCTTGTGCTGATGGACTGTATGAGGTGCTTCACTGGAGCATCACTCACAGTGCCTTAATGTTTTGCAGTGGACATAAAGAATTGGTTACTTGATGATGAAATATGCAGCAATACAAGGAGACAAATTAGCATGGGAAGCAGACCTCTCAGGTGGCATTACACAGCAGCAATGGGAGGAGGTCTGGGTAATGCCACTGTTTAAAACAATGTTGGCCCGGATCAAGGAAAATGCCCTAAAAATGATCCTGACGTGACACTTAAGCCCTATTTAAAATGACTGTCCAGATTTCTCCTGCATGCTGGAAACAGTGTGGCAAGAAAAGAATGTGAGCTCACCTATGGTGGGAGTACCCAAAAGTGAGAGAATTTCAGATGGAAAAGAGTTGTTATATTCCAACAATAACTAATCAAGATACTGAGATTCACAGGATTTTGTATATATTATTTATTTATATGAGTCCTAATGAACACCTGCTACACAAACAATTGATATCCTTCCTAGTGGCACCAGCATGCCTAAAAATAGGCATGTAGTGGAGGACATTGGAAAGGTTGACAATAGAGAACTGTTTTAAAGGAATATGGCAGACATTGTTGGCTGAAAAATTAACACTCTCTCTTAGACTGTCAAAAGGGATATCCAAGCTGGATGCTTTCTTTGCAGCATGGAACCCTCTTCTTAAATACGCTGTGGAATCTACAGTGTCCAACCTAAAGCACACTACTTGAAATTCTGGCAAGATGTATTATAAACCTAAAATTGTACTAAAACTCCACAAGCAACAAGGTTTACTCCAGATATGTACTGTACCTACACAAATGTTTTTACTACTGTTACAAAATGGTTCAATTTTGTTCAATTTTGCATGTTTACTTTGAAGTGTGGGTAATTTTTTAAAATGTAAAAACAAGTTTGTATTTATGTGCCCAGTATGGAAGATCCAAGGCAGCTCCTTTAAACTCATCATGCAGTTGGGTAGCACCAAAGAAATTGAAGTGATTTGCAAAGATACTGTAGGTGCCTTATGAAATGTGAAAAGTCGAAAGTCTGTCTGAACAGCCTAGGCAAGGAGGTGGGGCAAAAGAAATGAATTCAGGTGCTGGAAATGTGGGTTTAGCATCTGAGTAAAGACACAGAGTGTTGCAAAGGATTACAAAAACATGCAATCTGAGCAAATTGTGGAAAGATGCTAGAGTGAGGTGACTCAGGGTCTGGCCTTTCATGAATGCCCAATTTCAAGGGCAGTAGTAGACTCCAAATGGAGGGCAAAAAAGGAGTAATATTTTTGAACAAATGCAGGATAACTTACCATAGTGTTCCACACAGTCTTCAATTTGGGACACTGTACTGACCAGACAGTTACTTTTTAGGGTCCAGGCATTTCTCCCTCCTTTACCAATATTTGGCAGCAACTGCAGCAGATGTATGGTACAGGGGGATGCTCAAATCTAATCCCACATGATATAGTCCAGATAAAACAACCAATCACAATGTCTCACAACTTGCCATTTAAGAGTTTGGGGTGAGGAGGAAGCAAAAGACATAGCTAGAGGTGGACATAATGAGGCTCCAGCCCCATGGGGCCAGACGGTCCACTCACTGATCCGTTGCAGGTGCGGACGCTGTGGAGCCTTCCAATGGCTCCGGAGATCGCGTTCGGTGAGCCACTCTTTGACCTAGCAGAGAGGCTTGTCGTCCCGCCTCCTGCCAGGAATGGCGAGCCGAACACGATCTCCGGAGCCATTGGAAGGCTCCGTGGCGCCCGCAGCGGATCGGTGAGTGGACCGTCTGGCCCCATGGGGCTGGACCCTCATTATGTCCACCTGTGCAGGGGTATTCATATACAAATACCCCCATTTCTAGACATGGCACTTCTGGACAGGATAGCTACATTTTTCAAGTGTTTCTGGCAGTAGCACCATAGATTTAGTAGGAGGAGGACAAGATAGAGGTGGCTGCAAAAATAGCAGTGGGAGATAACATGTATTTCACCATTGGTGTACAACAATGATAGAAATAGCTGGAATAGAAGGAGCCCTTTCTTTGGATTCCTGATTACTTGACTGATTAAAGCTAGTTAAGCTAAAAAAAATTATGCTTCTATGGGAAGGTCATATAAAGGTGTAAGATATGCTTTCAAGAAGAAGCACTGATTTTAGTTAGAGATGGGGGTATTCATATACGAATACGAATATCCCCGCATAGCTGGACTTAATAAGGGGTCGGCCTGTCCACTCATGCGTCCACTGGCGGCAGCCTCGTTCATCCTTCCAATCGTGCCCAGAGCTCCGCTCTCCTCCTGCTCAGCTAGCGACTCAGCAGCCATGCAAGGAGACTCGTCCTCCCTCCCTATGCCTGGAGTGGCCAGATGAGCAGGAAGAGAGCAGAGCTCCAGGAGCAATTGGAAGGATGACCGAGGCTACCGCCACCGCCGGACATGTGAGTGGACTTGTTAAGTCCACCTGCGCAGGGATATTCATATTCGTATACGAATACCCCCATCTCTAATTTTAGTTTAGTCATTCCTAAATTTCTTACCAGAAAACAGAATCTTGTCTTACAGTCATGGCCAAAAATATTGGCGCCCTTGCAATTTTGCTTAATATTTGCAAGGGTGCCAATATTTATGGCCATGACTATATAAAATGAAATTAACTGGAATAAGTAAATTCAACTGCAAAAGGTTAATATGATACTGGTGTTACGGCTATTAATTTTAGACACTGCAGTGTACAGCATCTTTAACTGTGCCATGCTGGCACAGCACATCTTTTTGTAATACTGTAATAAATTGGACATTAAAAGAGTTACTGCTATGTTTCACAGGATGTTTCATGGATATCTCCACGACAAAGAAATCTCAGTCAATCTTTAAGCTAGGTTTTTAACACAGAAAGAGCTGGCTATCTATAGTCATGTATTTTTTTAAAAAAAATCTATACTGAAAAACCTATGAATGATAAACAGTTTTACTATTTCCATGTGGAAAGAATCTATTTTTAATACTGAAAGACAATTTTATCTTTATAAATTTTAGCTTTATACCAATGTGTTAATGTATAAAATTGATATTTTGGTTCTTGCTATTTCACATCTGAGAAGGTAACCATAGATTCAGCAATAAAAAAAAGAAAACCAGAATCACACATATAAAATAGTGTTAAAACACCAGTCCCATCACCTTCCTAAATCAAATATAAAACAGTTACACATGAAGTTCCAGTTTAGATATATTAAACAACAGTGAACCTTGGGTCCGTGTGCGTCCCTCTTTTTTTTAATTCATTAAAAAAAGCTTTTGCTTCTGATTGTAAACAAACAGAGAACTGAGGTTTGATTAATCTGACATTAAATTTAACAAGTCAGGAACAAACTGGTGACAGATTCTGCCTTATTTTGAGACCATAATTGAAATAAACTAGTTTCCAAGTCTGAGTATTACAGGAAAACTGGTTACTTTAAAATGGGAAACAATGCATGAATGAGGAGAGGAGAGTACACAAGACTGAGGCTTGATCACTTAAACTATAATGAAACCATAGATTTTTGTTACACCTAAACCATCCTAAGGGACGTGGTGGCGCTGCAGGTTAAACCGCAGAAGCCTCTGTGCTGCAAGGTCAGAAGACCAGCAGTCGTAAGATCGAATCCACGTGACGGAGTGAGCTCCCGTCGCTTGTCCCAGCTCCTGCCAACCTAGCAGTTCTAAAGCATGTAAATGTGAGTAGATAAATAGATACCACCATGGTGGGAAGGTAACGGTGTTCCGTGTCTAGTCGCGCTGGCCACGTGACCACGGAAACTGTCTATGGACAAACGCTGGCTCTATGGTTTGGAAACGGGGATGAGCACCGCGCCCTAGAGTCAGACACGACTGGACTAAATGTCAAGGGGAACCTTTACCTTTACCTTTAAACCAGCCTAAGGCTTTACATTTCACTGGAATGTCCTGAGTACACTTAATTAGGGATGGGACTTTTGGGTAAACATAAATGGTGGGGACACACCATCTTACTTTCATTTTCACTTTCTTTTATTGATTCCTGATAGACTCTTAAACTCAAGTGACACCAAATCTTTGGATTCTTCCATGTTTTCCTCTTTTGTTTGCCCTTTCCATCACCCGTTGTCTCTCAAATAAACCAGGAAATTCAGTCAAATGGCATCAGGAAGGGTTCTGTCAACTGCCATTCAGAATGTCAAGGTGGGCGGAGCAGGAATTTTGAATCCCTGGATTGGTTGGAATCCAATGGGAGTGCTCTAAATGTCAGGTTCCTCCACAGCTCTTGAACCTGTTGCAAAGTTTTTATTTCTCTCCCACCGCTCCAGCTGAAGTTTCTATGATGTTATGTGTGTAAGTAAATCACCTGGAGGGCTGGGAGAGCCTGGAAACAGCAAAGGAGGAGGGTGAGACTTAGGTGGAAGTGGTGAAGAAAAACAGAAGGAATGGCTGGTGATAATTTGCTCCCAAAGCCAGGAGGTGCACACAGCATGCAGAAATAGTAAGAACATTTCCAACATCCTTTCCTTATTTCTTTCCCCCACACACAACATTTATTATTTTTTTTTAGAAGTGTACTATAAACAGCCCTGCCTAAGCAACAGTCAAGGAAAAATTCCTAGGCTGCAGGGTCAGGAGTGGGGCGAGGAAGGTATCTGTGTGCAGTTTTTCTGCCTTGGGCCAATGATGGTGCCATAAGAATTTCCTCTTGCACAGAAGCAGATCCACTTATTACCTCAGATCACATGAATCCACACTGGTCAGTCTAGCCAAAGAGTAATCTGTGTAGTGACTTGTGAGAAGAACATAAATTAAAGGCGATCAGTGCAATCCTCTATTTTCTCAAAGCTGCCTTTGCCCTATTCTCCAAACATAAGCTGCCGCCCCAAATGCTAGGCCTTTCCCCAAACGTCAGATTTCAAGAGATCCTTTTCAGGGCACAGATGGCTTCAACAAGGGAGAATTCCCTTTCTGTGAGGGTCCTTATACGAGTGCTGAACTAAACGCAATCCATTCTAACAAGAGGTTTACCACTAGAAATGTGGAATTTTAAAATATACAAACAAAAATTTATATTACAAGAGTTTTCAATATAACTTAAAAATACAATAAGCTGGGAATACTTACATAACTATGGATCTTAAGAAAATCTGAAGGACTGCTTGTACAGACTTTATCCCCTTCCAAGCCCATTACTCTTTTACAGATATTTGATTTGGGATCATTTGGGTTCTTTGCAATAATAATATCACCTCTGAGGAAAACAGTAAAGAAATGTCAGTGTCTAGCAGTATGTTAGTGAAACACATTTTAAAGCAGATATGGTGAATTTTAGTGGTGAAATGCTACCAAAGTGAATTCTGAATTACAGGAGAATAGAACTCTAGAACTCTGAAGCTACCAACATGAATTTGACCCAACTCCGGGAGGCAGTGGAAGACAGGAGGGCCTGGCGTGCTCTGGTCCATGGGGTCACGAAGAGTCGGACACAACTTAACGACTAAACAACAACAAGAACTCTAGTACAGTCCTTGTGTTGCAGTAACCTTATGGCAGTTTCCCCCCAGTTTAACTACACCAAGGAGCAGAGCAGTGTTGGAGAAAACTGGCTCGGATAGAGACCTCCTTCTATGCTATAACCAGCCCCAGACTCTCATGTTTGTGTGTAAATGTTATAGACCTCTTCTGCTTGCACCTTAATGTAGGCTGGCTCCTCATTTGCTAAATAATTCAGCAAGTGGACTAAGAAGCGCATTTCCCTCTACCTCTCTTTTAGTAGTGTAAAACTACTGTCTCCCACTCCACCACCTGCCCCACAAAAAACTGGAAAATACCATTTCTGTTTCTAGCAGGTAATGTCTCTGCCTGATGTACACAGAATTTTTCATAATAGGTTGCTTTCTAAACTACAGATCCGAAAAGCCTTGTAGGCCTTTGCACATGGAAAGTAACCTATATTTTTCTTGCAACTTCAAGACTTATTACCCACATCAGCCTATGTTTGAACTGTTAACCACCATCAGTAAGTGTTTGATTGTAAATACATGGATTAATGTATTAAGCCTAGTGTTTTCTGTGAGTGCTAAGCACTGTGCACATATTCAGTGTTCCATGAACTACTAATAAAATAGCATTTAGATAACAATAAATGGCATTTCTGGAAAGAACTGCTTTTTGAATTTGCTTCCTGGAGATAAACTAACGTCTGTTAAAATATACAGCAAGATAACTTTAAAATGAGCACACATACCACACGCAGATTTTGTCTTAATTTCCCAAACATGCCAAATCTAGAAAGCTTCCAGAAAGCACAAAATGCTACTGGTTTGTCCCTCTGATCTAAATGAAAGAACTAGGAGCTTATGAATAATTTTAACCCAGTAAAACAATGAAAGCAGGAATATGATTATAAGAAAAACCAATACATTCTGTAATCAAGTATTTTTACAAAACTATAGAAAATTAGAGTAACATACTTCTGAATGTTATAAAAATGGCAGCTAAGATTCTCAGAAAACACAATGTCAGAATTTTGAATTGTAGGCTCCATTGAAGGTCCTGAACACTGGAAAAAAAAGGTCAACATTTACAAAATATTTGTTAAATATAAAGAAAAGATTAACATTCATAAAATACTTGTCATATATAATATTTGTATATCTAAAAGCAAAAGCAATTAATATAAGCAAGATTCCTAAGACAGTTTACATAAAGGGTGGGGAAAAAATCTTGGAACAGTTTTTTCTCTCTCCACCTGATATCACTATCTATTATATTTGAGTACACTGAGCTCTAAACTAGTACTAAAAGTGTCCGAAAAGCTCCCAAGCCTAGTATGAGCTTTAGAGGTTTCAAAGAAAAGGTGAGCATTGAAGGCTCATGAATTCTTGTATATTTCTAATTAAAATTCATGCCAGATATTAACATCAAAGTTACCTCTTCAGCCTAATCAACCCAGTACAGCCAGGAGAATGATTTCCCCTCCTGAACTATGCATGGCCAGGCAAAAATGTCAGAGGAAGTCAGAAATTTTGAGAGGGTTGCCAAGTCCTGCTTGGAGCAAAACAATTTTCGGGAGTAGAAAGGCTTACCATGCCACAGTTGTTGCTTGAGTTTTTTTACCGTGAAGGCTCCTCCAATCTTGTAAAAGTCCACTAGAGATATATTGTCCCATTACTTTGGAAATATGACTTGAAGAGGCTTCATGGACAAAAAACACTGATGACGGCGAAGGCCAGAGACTACCTACCATAGTGAACCCTCCTGCCTCACAGGTTCTATATGGGAGCAGATCAAATGAGCATGCCCCAAATGGCCTTTTATCAAAACAAGTTCTATGTTAATAATCTGGATGATGAGGATGACAATACAACAACAACTACAATAATAATAATACATCTGAAAGTTCAGGCACTACATTTATAGCTCTTTCCACTGTTAATAAATATACATTTTTATATCCTTTCGTTAACTCACCACAACAATTCCTCCAAGATATTCAAAAGCACAATGAGCTATGCATCCGTACTGAATGGTATAACCAAGAAGCCGAAAAGTCTTTCCAACAATATCTTTCAGCATTGCACTGTTGTGAGTTGGTCCTGGTTTAAGGGAAAAGAAATATTCCCAATATTTAATCATACAGAAATGCACATCCTTCCCTTCTAGTGCCTGTGTATAACTCTGAGCAGTTCACAACAATAAAGTGTTAAAATGTTTTTTCAGTAAAAACATTAGCATTCTCTTCACCCTGATTATAGAAGAGATTTTCCCTTTTCTAATTAAGGGGGTGGGGATGTATTATCTTCAATTGGTTTTCAGAAAGCAATTCTCCTTGCCTTTCCATACTGCATTTAGCCTTTACAAAATGTCTGCAGTGGTTTCAAATAAGGCATTTAAAAGCCTCATTGAAACATAGAAGAAAGAGCTAACCCTTCCCAGTGTTGTAACCCCACTGGAAAAATACTCCCAGTGCTGCAGTCAGGCTTTTATCAAGTCTCTACTAGTATCAACTGTTTCTGAAAGCCTCACTGTGGTGAGGGGCAAATTTTTGATCCATGTGAATGGGATCTTGGCATATATTTTGGGAGGAGTACATGTTAGCACCCATTTGGAGTATGGCCTATTCACTGCTGACAATGTATTTTGGGGCCTTGGGTCTGGATCATTGACATCGCAATTCGGGAGATGCCACAGTTGAAAATAAAGAATCGGAAAAACTAACAAAATACAGAGACCTGGCAATCGAACTATCTCGCTTGTGGATGAAACACACTTCAGTGGTCCCCGTAGTCATTTGGGAACAATGTCAAGAAATTTCACAGAGTACTATATAATAATAATAATAATAATAGGTTAAAACTTGTATCTGTTATATGATGCTGGAATGTTTTTATAATCTTGGTTGACTGTGCCTGGTATTTCTGAATAGCAACAACAACAATGTGCCGTCAAATCATTTCTGACTTATGGTGACCCTTTTCAGGGTTTTCTAGGTATAGTGTACTCAGAAGTGGTCTACCACTCCCTCCTTCTGGGGGTTTCCTGGGACTGTGCAGCTTGCCCAAGGCTACACAGGTTGACTCTTCTGGGATGCACAGTGGGGAATTGAACTCTCCCAACCTCTGGCTCCACACCAGATACCTGACTCACGGAGTTATCCAGCCAGCTAATCCTGTATGCCAAAGCAAGACATATGCCTCAGACATTTCTGCATGTGGTGGAGCAACTGCCACCCAGCACTTCTGAAATCCACCTTTCAGAAAGAAGCAGAATCATTACAATATGGTCTCCTTTATTTATTTATTTATTTATTATTTATTTAACTTATATGCCGCCCACACTACCCAAAAGTCTCTGGGTGGCTTACAACAATTAAAATACAGTAAAAAAGATAAAACAATTAAAATACAATTAAAATATATACTCTAAATATATACCATCAGGACCCACAGTTGATATTATTTCAATTAAAAGCCTTCTGGAACAGGAAGGTTTTGACCTGGCGCCGAAATGTCATCAGCGTTGGCGCCAGACAAATCTCAAAGGCCCTTTGTCTACAAGCCATCCCTCTTACCTTCTTGAGGGACGGCTCTTTCAAAAGGGCCCCCTGGCTATATCTTAACTGCTGGGTAGGTTCATATGGAAGGAGGCGGTCTTTCAGGTATCCAGGTCCCAAGCCGTTTAGGGCTTTATATGTCAAAACAAGCACTTTGAATTGGGCCCGGGCAGCAACTGGTAGCCAATGTAATTTAAACAGAATCGGCTTGATGTGTTCCCTAGTGGCCCCACCACTCACCAGCCGTGCAGCTCGATTCTGGACCAGTTGCAGTTGCCGGACTGTCTTCAAAGGCAGCCCCACGTAGAGTGTATTGCAGTAATCTATATGAGATGTTACCAGTGTGTGTGTAACTGTCATGAGACTCCGCTCGTCCAGGTAGGGCCATAGCTGGTATAATTTCCGCAGATGAAGGAAGGTGCCCCTGGCCACCGAGTCCACCTGGGCTTCCAGAGTTAGACTGGGGTCCAGGAGCACCCCCAGGCTGCGGACCCTGTCCCTCAGGGGGAGTGTAACCCCATTCAGGGCAGGGAAATTGCCCTACAGCCTGTCCGGTGAAGCACCCACTAACAGCACTTCCGTCTTGTCTGGATTGAGTTTCAAATTATTAACCCTCATCCAGTCCATTATCAGGTCCAGACACGAGTTCAGCACAGAAACCGCCTCACCTGGAGTGAGGCTCCCACACAGCAGGACAGAAAATTAGAAGGAATGTTAGTCAAAACTGATCTATTGTAGGTGTTACATGTTTAGCAAAAATCAGAACTAGACACGGAATATTCATATTTATGTCCCAGGGTAGACAAATATGAATATTGGCACTACAGGTGCCTGGACCATTTGGACCCTCCCCCAGAACTAGCCGGTCCACTTAACGCGTGCCACGTGGTGCATGCAGCTGTCATTGTTCGTGCCATGCCAATTGTGGAAATAGCCCATCCGGCACTTCCTTGCCTCCGTGCGCTACTGACCACTCAGCAGCTAAGCGGGGAGCTGTGTCATCCTGACTCCTTGCCAGAGTGGTTGGCTATGTAGGGAGGCGGGGAAGCACCAGCTGGGCTACTTCTATTATTGGTGCAATGTGAACGATGGCCATGAGCAGTAAGTGGACCAGCTGGTTCTCTGGAGAGGGTCCAAATGGCCCAGGTACCTATGGTACCAATATTTGTATTTGGCTCCCCTGGGAGGTGAATACAAGTGTCCTATATCTAATCAGAACATTTTCTCACATTTATTTTAGTAACCGTTGTGTAAAATCTTGCACAATTACACTTTCACAATATTGTGCATGACCAAATGGAGGATTTAGCAGGGTTATTATAATTTAGTGACTATGCACTGTTCAGCAGTGCCGTAGAATATAACAATTTCTGGCAACATGGTGGAATTATTAACCTCCTATTCACAAAAACTGTAAGATTTTAATAATGTAGATTGTCAGCAAAGTCTTAATGTCAGTTTAAAAAAACTGATGATGCATGGGCAAAAGGGCACATGTAAGCTGAAGCACAAACAGATGTAGTTAGAACTAATTACAGTTTCAATCATAGTTTATTCACAGACCACAGGAAAAAAAGTGTTTTAATCAGCTAAGGAAATTTTAAGACTTTGGGCTAAACCCTTGTCAGAGGGCAAAATGTGAGTTTAATTTTTTCTCCCAGAAGGAAAACGAAAGATTGGGTGTCAGCAGATCCATCTGTGTCATAATACAGGTGGGAATTAATGACCACAAAGTATGTAGCAGGAGCTACAGTGACAAAGTCTCCCCTGCAGTAATTGCCAGAAAGACCTCCTCAGCTAGAAAGCAATCTGAGCCTAAAAGCTTATTTGTTCACTCCAAATAAAAGATTAATGCAATAGAAGAAAGGTCCCAGTTACCAGAGGATAGCATGAGAAAACAGATACGTAAGAATGTTAGCTGCTGAGGAAGACATAATATAAACATTCAGTATGAATGCTTTGGGGAGAGACGGACTTAGGATTGCCAAAAATAGATGGAAAGGGAAAGAAATGTTATATCTTCATCTAATTTCCTTTCCAGCAAAATAAGTAAGATAAAGAGTGAAATTGCTTCGTTTGATATTAATTCAGTCTCTTTTTAGTTTCACTGTTAAATATTAGTCCTAATTGTTGTTGACCTATTAAAATAAATCAAGACTCGTTTTATTTATACTTGAACTTTTCTTTTGTTTATTCCTGAACTTATTAAAGAAATTGAGTCCTTGTTTCATGGCCATCAGAAGTTTTATTATATTTAAAAGGTAATAAGTGTGTAATTTAGCTATACAACGCAGATTTTCTACTGTAAAATGGGCAAGGTTACAAGATTTCATACAGAATCTTTTCCTCATAACTACCAGAACACTTAAGGCTACAGTATACTTTTGATCAAAATAGAAATAATTGTTTGGTATGGCTTGGTAAATTTTCTATAGAGAACCAAAAATAGTAGGGGTTTGCTTGTACCTGCTGTATGAGCTGGAAAGTGGCAGGACAGTGTGTGTTTGTGGGCAATTATGATGATAAATTAACTAAGGCAAATCTTGGCAGGTGGAACTGGAAAGTACTGAAAAGAGAAAGGGAAGTAGATGAGGAAAAATGGAGAGTAGTAGGATGTGGAAGTCCTATGGAAGGTCTTGCATATTACAGATTTTTGCATCAGTTAGTTTTTCAGGTTTATACTAAAGTACCAAATGCACATTTCTACTCTTACCTGTGTTCCATGCAGGATGTTTGCTGCTAATTAGAACATAGCAAGAGCACTGCAGAATGGTGATTGATTTAATAACGTAACTAAATACTCCCAGGCCATTAAAACCTCATTCTTTTTTCAGCATTAAAGAGCAGGACACAGTAATATGCAATAATTAATATAGTCAGCTGTGTAAAAAAAAATGCTGTGCTATGTAACTGCATTGTTTCAACAGAAAGCTACTCAACTACAAATGGCTGCTGGTCTTTGAACAAAGTGGTCACCTGGATCAAGCAAATACTGTCCTTCAGCTACATTACTTGTAAATTTACATTAGCTGGCCTGTGTTAATGATATTTGCTTAGGCAAAAAAAATCTTCATAAACTACTGTAAGCAGTATTTCTTTAGGAAGAGGAAAATGCCTGAGCATCTTGATGTGCTATTAGTTGCATAGTAAACTTATCTACAGGCAGTCCAACAGATAGATATAAACATTACAGCAATATGTAATACAAACAGTAAAGCAATATGCTTAAGAAAACACTCATTTGGGCTATAAGACATCTGTTTAAAGGCAACATAATGCATTAATTATAAGTAAAAGCAAAACAGAAATAAAAAGAAAAAAATGACAAAAACATGGTGGCACCTTAAAGACTAACTTTTATATTGATCAAGTGGACTTGTCCACAAAAGCTCACATTAAAAATATAAAAGTTAGACTTTAAGGTGCCACATTTTTTGTCATTTTTGTTTTTATTTCTATTTTGCTTTTACCCATAATGCTTTCACAGACTAACATGGCGACCTCTTCTATAACTACAATAATACATTAAATATCTTTCCCATAGTGACAATGGTAGGAAAACCCCTCAGCCAAAATTTGTATACATTGCACAGAAATAAGTTCACACAATCACCCAACTTAATAGAAGGTTGTAACATTGTTCAGATGACATAAGAAACTCCGCCCTTCCAAAAGACTAACAGTTCTGTTGTTTCCTAGATCATGCTTATACAGTTAAGCAGTTTCTGTGTGGACAGACTGCTTTTTGCCTGTGGCCTTTTCTGGACCGCTGACTTAATTGTTTAGACCTAATTTAAGACACTGACATGTACTGTGCCATAATTCCTGTTCACATCTTCATCTCACAAATAAAAATGTATGAGGAAAGGCACAACGTGATTGTTGGTGTTCAGTACACATTTTACCTGATAATTTATATCTGATCCAAAACCAAATCTGAAATATAAACTCAAGTATCTGTGCACTTCTTCACTTCCTGATTTCCCCCTCTTGTTTATAAAATTAATCACACCTAGCAGGGTAGAAATCGCCGCAAGCTTCATGAATGACATCCAAGAGATGGGAAAGGATTAGTTCGCAGTTGCTGCCAGTTATAGCGCCAGGTGGCTTTTTCTACAGTGAAGGTGTTAGAGATAATCCCATTACACTGATACTAAATCTTGCAGACATCAAAATTATCACCAAGGCTCCTTTTCATCCCATCCTTTCCAAATGACTGGAAGTCGCTTCACCTGAAAGAAGTCAAATCCACATGCAGCTGCTGTTTTAGCAGCCAGCAGACTCCCCGAGAATGCCAGTCGTGATCCAATTTCGCTGTGCTGGTGGCCCCTATTCCCTGTCCAATAATACATCTGTTAAAAAATCCTACAGCTACAAATCAAGTTTAATCCTACCAGGGACCTCATGTTGGTCTTGTCTTCCAAAAAGGCAGCAGGTTCTGCTGTGTCTATCTCTGCTAGTGTCTGGGGAATACCCTTTAAATCCCAGCCCTACTTAGAAGAATAAGCTAAGGATCACAAAACATGACCTTAAAAACCCTGATATGACTATATTCTGACCCAGAGGCATTCATACTAGTGAAGATTAGAACTTTGCATAATAAGATTACACAGCAAGTGAATGATATCAAGGGACTATCCATATGCAGCCGCCTGGTTTTCTATAGACAGCCTGTGCTCTGCAATATGCAGTGCAGACGAAACAGAGCTTTGCCTTTCTAGTTCAAGTAAAATAGATTCACATAAATTAGTTGGCCATTTCCAGATTCCTAAATCCCCTATTACAGCTTTTATTGACAGCTCCTGTGAGGATAGCACAATCATTATTCCCCCACCCCCTTTTTTTTGTTCCATTTTTTAAGCTTCTGAAATAATGGTGCTCTAAGTGAAATGTACATAAACTAAATGTGGAAATTAACATCTTGTGTCTGGTAATCTTGGATTGCAATTGAGAATGCACATAATAAAAGCAAAAAATCCTCCTCTAACCATAGGTATTATCAAATTCAATAAATACATAATGTAATGAAATATTTTTTAAAGTTGCCATTAATGCAGGAAACATGTCAAAAAATTTTTTTTCTTGTAACATTTATGAATGAAGAAGCCAATGAAGTAAATCAAAGAAATATTTTCATATTTAATATACACCAAAAGTGACCCTGGTAATTAATCATATTTGTTGTGGACACAGAAATGTATCAGTATTCCTACCGTAAGCATTTTATCTCTGATGCTTGTTCACTACATGTAAACCAATTAAACTCACTTTCTTATGAATTATTTCCAAATTACATGTAGTCATGTTTATTGTACTTTTCTGAACTATTGAGTTTTAATAATCATATACTGTCTTTTTCTGGAATAAAAAAAGACTGGAATTCTAACCCACTGGCCAGAATCCTGTTAGATGCATACAGCTTCAAATAGACAATTGCACAAGCTAGCGTACCTGAGGTGCCACCCAGCTGTTGTGCTCACCTGCATCCTCAGTTCAAGGAAGCAGCCATGTTATGTTGCATACTTGGACATGGGCCTTTTTCTGCTCTGTTCAACATGTAGCTTTAGAATTGGTCTGAAATTGAAGCAATCTTAAGAACTTTTCATAGGTTTGCTGGAGACCTAGGATTTATTATGTGGTTTCTCCAAGTAATCTTCTAGACTGGCTTCCTTAAAGCTTTACTCATGAACACAATCACTGATTGCCAGTATTACCACTAATGCTGGGAAATGAACACAAATAATGTTGAAATGAAAGTTTCATAAAGCTATGAGATCTCTCACACCTTTTGTTGTAATTGCCATAGCTCCCACTTCTCACATAGGGACGTGGTGGCGCTGCGGGTTAAACCGCAGAAGCCTCTGTGCTGCAGGGTCAGAAGACCAGCAGTCGTAAGATCGAATCCACGCGACAGAGTGAGCTCCCGTCGCTTGTCCCAGCTCCTGCCAACCTAGCAGTTCGAAAGCATGTAAAAATGCGAGTAGATAAATAGGTACCACCTCGCTGGGAAGGTAACAGCGTTCCGTGTCTAGTCGCGCTGGCCACGTGACCACGGAAACGGTCTTCGGACAAACGCTGGCTCTATGGCTTGGGAACGGGGATGAGCACGGCCCCCTAGAGTCGGACACGACTGGACTAAATGTCAAGGGGAACCTTTACCTTTACCTTACCTTACCCACTTCTCACTGCATTGCTATTGCAGCACCCACTTCCCTCAAGTCATGCTTTTCACCCCCAAAATTTAACTCATGTGGAATGATAGCATGTAATGGTCACACTTAGAATACAATGTGCCAATCTAGTTACCTCACCTCAGAAAGGATATTGTAGAGCTAGAAAAGGTGCACAAAAAGGGTCACCAGAATGGTGAAAGAGCTAGAGCAAATTTCTCTGTGAGAAGTGTCTATAATGTTTGGGCCTCTAAGTCTGAAAAAAGATGGATAAGGAAAGCCAAAAGAGATACATACAATTTTACATGGTGTGGAAATAGTCAGTCTGTATGATTTTTCTCACTGTCTCAATTGTGTGGGAGCTGAACATTGGAAATCTCAGGCCAGATACATAGAAATACTGTGCACAGAGTACAATTAAGCTGTGGAATTCACTCTTACAAGACGTAGTGATGGTCACTAATTTGGACAGCTTTTTAAGGGTATTTGACAAACTCACTGAGAATGCTATCAATGGCTAGTAGTCATGATGGTTACATATTACTTTGCCAGCTCTATCAAAAGGTTCCTTTTGCAATTTAAGAAGCCACTAAGAAATGTAAGTGCCCAAAGCTTAGACTCTTATCTTCAGCACTTAATACTAAAATGTTTAAATTCTATACTGAAAATATGTCCAAGTGTCCCAAAATTTGTGGGAAAGAAGGATAAGCACATTTTCCTTAGTTCTAGATAATTTCTAGATACCCAGTGTAGTGTAGTGGATAAAGTGATATAAGAGGACTCAGGAGATCTGCGTTTGAATTCCTGCTCAGCTACAGAAACTCACATGGTGGTAGTGAGATGGAACAGGTAAAACCATTCCTCAAATATCTTACTTATCTTGAATGCACTTTTAGGATTGCTATAGGTTGGTTCCAACTTGATGGCACATAATAAATTCTGCTTGAATTGTCCTCGTTTAACCAGAGTGCATTTCCCCATCAATCGGACGACACTAGCTCTGATGAAGTACACACTTTTAAAGTGCAAGTTGGTCATTTAAAGACCATTGTGAAAATTTTATAAAAAATATATTAAAATACTTTAAAAGAAAATGAACTCACTGATTCAGCCAATTGCAGGGTGCAGTTCTGTCCCTATATAGTTCATTTGCACATGGTGTGGCTGACATATTAACCTATTTTTAAAGCAATAGCTATGTTACATTAGTCTGTTTCAACATATATAACAAACACAAAAATAGAAGTATTGTGGCATCGTTAAGGCTAATACATTTATTTCAATGTGACCTGTGTCCTCAGACACAGAAGATACAGACTAGAGATGGGGGTATTCGTATACGAATATGAATACCCTCCGCACAAGTGGCGATAATGAGGGTCCAGCTCCATGGGACCGGATGGTCCACTCACAATTCTGCCGCTGCCGTGACCTCCGGGCTCCCATCCTATCACTCCAGAGATTGTGATCTGTGAGCCACTCTTCGACCTGGCAGAGAGGCTTCTTGTTCCACCTCCTCTCAGGAGTGGCGAGCCGATCACGATCTCCAGGGTGATAGGATGGGAGTGCTGAGGTTGCGGCAGTGGCAGAATTGTGAGTGAACCATCCGGCTCCATGGGGCTGGACCCTCATTATCGCCACCTGTGAGGGGTATTTGTATACGAATACCCCCATCTCTAATACAGACACATTGTACTCCATGAAAGCTCACAGTGAAATAGTTTTAAAAGTGCTGCAATACTTCTGCTTTTGTTAAATATAAAGATCACAGTTATCCATGAATCCTCATTGTATGCATAAGAGTTGACAGTAATTAATGTTAAGATTCCCACGCTTTTTAAAACTCTGTGTATATAATGAAAAACATGCAGGTTCTAGCTTGGAGTCATTAAATATTATTTCTTTTTTTAAAGGTGAACTCCAACTGAGCTTCTTGTACCATAACAAGAAACCTCCACTTATCATTTTTTAAATCAACAACAGGTGCTGCCTAAATTTTAAAAAAAATGACCTAAACCATCCCAAGTTGTACTTTATGAACAAAGGATTGTTCTAACTATTTAAACTATTCTAACTATGAAATTAAACTATGACATCTGCCATTCCATTTTTTCTAAATAAACTCTTTACACCTTGAGTTTCATCTAGCTATAAACTTCCTATCAACCTACACAAAGTCCATGCATTTTTTAAAAAATTATTTTTAGAAAAAAGTTACAACTTTTTAACGCAATTTTCTTTTTTAAGTAAAAGCTGGATTACTTAGTACCAGACTGATAGTGACTGGATTCCTAATGGCAAATACTCCATTTTATTACAAAATAATTTCAAAACGCCCAGTCCTGGCTGTTGCATGACAAATAACAGAGATCAGTGTTTTATCACACAACTATATTTTATTATACATTTAGAAAAGCAATACAAATGCAGAATTTTCCAAATAAGGATAGATGAGTGCAATGATATTCAGTCTAAGTTAATCCCCAGACATCTAAATCCATGAATAAAAATTCATCAGGTTTAAATACACTGAGCCTATTAAGCAAGAACAAAAGCATATGCACAAAAGAGCTTTTAATATATTTCAAAGCCCACAAGAGCCATGGTCTCATTAAAATTATAAATTACTCAAACATGGAATGAAGATTCAAACTGCAGTGCAGCTAAGCAGATTACAGAAAACCTCGCGTTCCATATGATAACACACCATGGCCCTCCCAGATGGGGGCTTGGAACAAAAAAGGCCATTACTGCAGCTAGGGAAAACCACCTTGTGATCTCTGGTTTCTGTTCAGCAGATGACAGCCAAATAATATGTTGATTATTCTGTTTGTGCTGCTAAGCTTGTAAGAAGGCATAAAAGTGATATGATCTATTGTGAACTCAATGGTAATGCATAAATGGTATGCTGAATGTATTTGGAAACGATCTTTTATCCTTTACACCCAAGTTTTAAATGCATGAAATAAAATAAAAGGCAGCAGGAAACATTATTAAATATTTTGTTTTAAAATAAAACAGGAATAAAAAACTGGCACAGCCAAGACAAGTGATCATCACTCACAGCTCTGGGGAGGCAGAGGTCATTGTATTGTCTTTAATGGCTTCTCAATCAAGCTCTTCATAACTCAAGCCAACTACACCCAACTTTTTCCATGTTAGTATCTTCTTTGAGTACTATAAGCATCCATTTACAAGCTGCAAAATATTGCTAACTTTGAAACTTATTCAAATGCATTGTATGCAAAGTAAAACATTTATGTATGGAAAAAAGTGATGCATCTCCGTTATGTGCTCTTTTTTTATAGCAGTGCCTAATGAGATGACTAGATACTATATTTCTATGATATAACATTGTTTTCCTTGGAAAAGAATACTGATACATTTGAAATGATTAATCAGAGTTATGGAGCGGAATGGAGTTTGACTCTTACAACATTTATTTCAGGATACAGAACCTGACATATTAAGAGGCTATGAAGGAAACCAGGGTCGTATTCAGGTAAATGCCAATCTGAGGAACTACTGACCTCTTCCACAGCTTTCCAAAATGCTAATGAGCAACAGAAACAGGATTCACAGATGTTTCTTATTTCTGGTCAGCTGCACATGAGACACACAGATGCAATTTATGTCTTTGTTTTGGCCAAAGTAGATGTGAACTGTATTTTGAAAAATAACTTGCTAAATTATATGCAAATTACTTGCTTTAAATCCCTGCTCAAAACTCACTTTTCCAAGAAGTATTTGGAATGACTCCATCTCAATACGTTGTTGCAACTAAGCTGAAATAGATGCGAGTAGAATAATCATATATCTTTCATTTGTCTATCCATGCCTCAGTGTCCATCTCCTGTTTGCCTGGCTAACACATATCTTCAATTGGCTACATGGAATTTATGATTTATTTATTTTTTTACAATTAAGAAGCCCAGCTTTTCATCCTTGCATTCTAACAAACGCATTACTCATGGAAAGGAGTTATTGGGGAAGAACAGGGGGGAAAAATGCAAACACAATGCTGAAACCTTCAGTTCTACAGTGATACACTGGATGATGATAATGGTAAAGCATCTCTCTTGCTTTCCACTCTGAGAAGTAGCACTAAGGGAAATGTATGAAAAAATAAGCTCAATTAATGTTAAAGAAGCATATTTTATTGTGCTTATGTTGCTTTATATTACATTTCAAATTTCGTCATCTTCTGATGATCATGATGATGAACATAACACTGACAGTTGCAAGTTGCTCTAGGCATCTTGCCATCTGAATGCTAGGATATTGAGTGTTCCAATTGAACTTCTCTGGAATTTGAAATCTAAACTTCCATTTATATCCAGATCCTTTAATAAGCTTACAATAACAAGTTCTGCTGATTTCAGTAGAATCTAATTTCAAGCAAGCATAGTTAGGATTGCAATCTTTTGATGTGCTTTCTTAATTTATTAACATTTTGCATTACTAGTAGGAAATGGCTGCTACTTTTTATTTCTTCCAATCATTCCATGCTTGGCTTCTATATTCAGTTCTGAATATGCACAACACAGGGTGAACAAACTAGAGAAAGGATGCTGGCAAGAGTAATGGGGGAAAAGGCCAAATATTGTAGCACTTTAAAAACTAACAGATTTATTTCAGTGTGAGCTTTCATGGAAAGCTTTACTATCAGAAAGAACGTTGTGTTAATTCTCAATAAAAAGTCCCCCCACTATGGAAAGAACCATCTGTACAACAAACTGTGCTATCCTGCCATAAAATTTTATAGCCCTTTTTTTAAACATACTACACTGTAAACACTCTTCATTGGGATAATTGCAGGTAACAGTACATTCAATTGCTAGTCAAGCCATTAGTAGAGGAAACTTATCAGAGGAAATGTATTACACTCTTGGTTTTTCCAAGGCTTCACAAACACTATCTTCGTGTTGTTTTTATTTCAGAAAAGTTCCTATTAATTGGATTGAGGGCTTGCTCTTAAAATGGACAGACTTATCAATTATTTCTGGTCTGTGCTACTTTCATATCTCCACTGTCCAACATCTCCTCCTCTTCTTTCTAAATCCACCATAAAATTCTGATTTAAATATATTAATTACAGTAATATTTTATAAAGCCACCTGAATAATAACTTTAAAGTTTCAAAGGTTTTGAAAAATATATTAAAAGCTTTGGGGTTTTTTACCCTTCTTATCCTCTACAGATAACAGGTGCGTAAAGACATAAAGATGTGCCTCCTGATATACACACTGAAATGTATATCACTTCAATGCTCATGATATCAGCCACATGTGACAAATGTCCCCCACAAAAGCAAAATGTATTGGGTGAGATGATGGCTGTTCCCATGCAAGAATTATCTGATGTTTAAATAAGATTTTCTAGCTATCTTTGAAGACATTCTTTGGATGAACTTGTACAGCACTGTAAATATCCAAAAAATTATAAATTAAATATCAGATAACTAAGAACCAAGGTTTAACCATCTTCCCACTTCTTAGTCCAAGTGATGTGGTTTCTGTCATGTCACTCCAACATCTAACCTTACAAACCTATTCCTTAACATCTCAGAGATAGTTTCATTGATCAAAATCCATCCCAGTAACAACCAGACAATAAAAGTATCATTCAGTTTTCATGAACACTGCTAAAGAGAAAGCATATGTTCATCACTTTGGTTATTTCCATCTCTATGTTTTTTTATTCTTACATTATGCCTTCTTCAATGTGCAAATAATTTTGTTATATTTTTATTATATTTTGTTATATTTTGTATTTTTCTTGAATGTGATATTTCAACTAACAGAACTCATGATAATTAAAGCCATACTTTCTGAAAATAAGCTTTCCCAAGACATACAAACACATTAAAAGGATCTTGCTTAGGACTAATCATAAGGAATGTTTATGCTTGCTGTGAATATAAGAAAAACTTCAATTACCTTCTTTAAATTGACAGTTAAGTTCATCCATAATGTTAAATAATATTGTCACATGAGACATTAGAAAAGAAACTTCATTCTTTGGAAACTGGATCCAATTACAGCTACAGGGAGAACATACTAGCTAACCCCACAGGAGATGACAAAAGCATCCAACATGCTACCCAAGAAAAAAGAGGTTCTTAATCATTAGGTATAGAAATTTTGTTCTATTTTTGGGGCTAAGTCCATTTAAATCCTTGTCACTGCCAACGAGAAAATTTAAGTTTTGTATGATACCAACCTGAAATTTGGACTGACTGGATACAAGACATTGATCTTTAAGTGTGATTTTTTTGAAAATGTTAAAAAATTCTGTTTTCCTGAAAACTCAAATTTTAATTTTTTTAAAATGTGTAAATTCTTTGGAAATGTAGAATCGCATCATGTTGTCTATCAAATGAAAGCCCTATTCATAAGCTGTATTATGACACATGTCCCAGGTCTGCAGCTATAATAGATATCTATTAAATGACATTTGAAGTTATGGTGGCTAGTGAATTTTGGCAATTTTTTTTTGCAATTTTGAAAATGCAACATCTCAGAAACAGGTGGACCAAAAAATCTGAAAAAAATATTTTTAAACATCTTATGGTAAGGTACAAATGTACCAAAAATGAACCAAATCCATGACATCAAGATTCCATGCATTGGTTGATTTGACATGGAATGAACCTTTCACCACTTCTTTAGATACAAGGAGTATAACCTCAGACTGATATTTATGCAAGCCCTGCATATTTATTTTTCTTTTATTGCTTGAGCTGTAATATTTTGTTATAGGATTGTACATAAATAATGAAATAATTTTAAAATTGGTTTTTAAATATTTTAAAAGAATCATTAGCTTTTTAATACTCAAAGGTCACATTCTGGATTTGGGTGGACAAAGACCCAGAGATATGCTGGTGGGTTGTAGACTCATACCTCTGTTGTTATTGTTACATGCCATCGTCATTTCTGACTTCTGGCAACTCTATAAATGAGTGACCTCCATTCTTCTGTCTTCAACAGCCTTGATTAGCTCTTGTAAACTCAAGGTTGTAATCTCCTTTATGCCAGCGGTCCCCAACCTTTTTGGAACCCTGGACCGGTTGGGGGGGCGGACTCCATGTGCAGGGGGGGCGGGGGCACCCCCGCGCTCATGTGTGGGCGTGTCGTACTCGCGGGTGGGAGTGTGGAACTTGTGTGCATGCGCACAAGAGCGACACACAACCTGCAAGCACAATGCCCTCCCACAAGCGCAACACACACACACGCAAGCGTGACACGCCCGCCGTGTGTGCGTGCGGGGGGGCAGAGATCTGTCTCCACAGCCCAGTCCTGGAAAGCCCCCGGACCGGCACCGGGCCACGGACCGGGTGTTGGGGACCCCTGCTTTATGCAGTCATTATATCCCAAATTGGGTCTTCTTCCTCTTTCCTTCTGCCTTCAGTTTTTCTTAGCATTAGTGTCTTTTCCCATGAGTTTTGCTATCTCATGATGTGCCCAAAATACAACAGCCTCAGTTTCATCATTTTTGTTTCCAAAGAAATAAAAATGATCAAAACAATCAGGTTTGATTTGATCTAGAACCCACTTATTCATATATTTGACAGTCCAGCATATCTGAAAAGCTCTCTTTTAGACCCCTACTTCTAATGAATCAATTTTTTTCCTGTCAGCTTTCTTTATGTCCAGATTTCACAGCCATGTGATTGAAAATACAACCGTGTGGATGATCTTGGCCTTGTCTCCAGTGAAATATCATCATGCTAGATGATCTTTTCTAGTTCCTCAATTGTTGCCTTTACAGGTCTTGGTCTTTTTCTGATTTCTTGGCTGCAGACTCCATTTGGTCTGATGACTGAACTGAGATATACAAAATGTTTAAAATTTTCAGTTTCTTCATTGTCAACAATGAATGCTTCTTTCACCTTCATTAGTTGTTTCAAGCCATTGCTGCTTTCTGCCATTAATATATCATCTTAAATTACCAATGTTTCTTCACGAATTTTCCCTCCTCTTTCATCTAAATCTAATTCAACTTTCCATATATGTTCTGTGTACAGACTGAACAAAAAGGGAGATAAAATATACCCCTGTCTGCCATCTTGGCCTATAAGAAACCATTCTATTTCTCTATATTCTGTCCTAACAATAGCTGCTTCTCCACAATACCTTTGCCATGGTTTTAAGCATGTTATACCTACTGATGCTTAGTTACCTGTGTCTCAAATATGATAATTGCACCTTTGTATTTCAAAAAATGAGGTGCCTAAAATACTGCCCCCCCCCCCCCATCTATCCTCCAGTTGCATTCTTGAAGTTGTTATAATGATGCCAATAATTAGATAGCACTCTTTGGGTATACAATGAAGTCTAGGAAAACTAATCATAATACTTGTTAAATATACAGGAAGGCATGGTGTCCAACACATGGGATGTAGATGTGTCTGATAGAGTTCACAAAACGTCATACCATAACAACAGTACAATCTAAGAGGATCCATTTCCACCATGGATTTTCTACTGTTCACATCAAATATTAATATTTTACTGATCAGAGCAAAGTGAACATTGTGTCATATTAAAATCTTGGTAATAACAGTATGCATTTTTGTGTTTTTTTATAGTACTCAGGCAGATTTTAACACTCAGTAATAATTATTTTAATGTGTGTTCTCTGATGTTCCTTGGGATGGTTCTCAGAAAGACATATCTCCACAATATTATGTATTGTTTGTACACCATGGCCACAATCCATAACCCTAGCAATGGGATGGAAGATGTCAAGTCTGCTCAAAGAACTTTGTACGTTAGCTCTGACCCCATGCATTATTCTATCTTCCTGGAATGCAACCACTATAATTAAGTTGCCACTTAAACACATCTATGTATTTTTCACAGAATCGATTAACTTCTATTTTTTAAAAAAGCTGCCTCCATAATACTCTTTTATATCAATAAATCATCACTTCGTTGCAGCAAACTACAGTATCAGTGGAAAACAGTATTTTGTATTGAAGGACTATTACTCCAGCACCACAGGGTCCAACCGTGTATTATCAGGTGTACATACTCACAAGGATTTAGGATAAAGATTCTAACCTAAGAATCAAACTTTTAAGCTGTAATTCTATGTTTTTGGAATGTGATTATATGGTAGAACTATTGTCTTTATATAGTATTATCTGTATGCATGTTTCCTATCAGATACTATTCCCACCAGAAACTCAATCAAGACTAGAGGGAAACAATATGCAGATTTTCTTCCCCTTTCATGCATGCTTAGGCTTATGTACAGGCTCATTTACTGCATGGCATGGAACCTGGTGGTTGTGCCAAAGATTTCATGGAACAGATGAGCTCAGAGGAGAAATATGAAGGAACAAGAGAAGTGGTATCCTGCATATGTGTTCTGTGAAGCATTCCACATTGTATAGGGCTGGGTGGTGAATTACTGAATTTGGACGATAAAAATATATTTTCAAATTGTTGTTTTCTAGTCCCAGGCATCCTAACCCCATCCCAACTGTGTTTGTACAAAGGTAAAGAAAATGAAATAACTTTCTCTGTGAACATACTTAGTGACATGCTTCAAGAAGCACGATGCCTTGACTGAGTTCGCAATATATTCACCACAGTAAATGTACCACATGGTTAATAGTCTTCCTAGTCATGTGATTCAACAACTAATCCAATTTCATGACTATGCAAATCTGACCAGCATGATCCAATATCATCATATTCTGGAACTGAGGAAAGAAAAGATTCCAAAATTGCTTTTAATCATGACCAATGTTTAATTGTTTTTTAATATATAGTTTTCTATGGAATTTTTAACTTGTCATTATTGTATGATTTTAATTGTTGTGAGCTGCCTTGGATCCCCTGTGGGGAGAAAGGTGGCATATAAATAAAATAAAACAAAAATCCAGAACAAATGCCACTAAGAAGATTATTTAAAATAGGAATGTAACTGATGGCAGTGCAGGTTTGTTTTCCTAATTATCTGCTTCTCCCCAACTGAGAGAACTATTAAGGAAGTATTCAAATAAGTGTAACTTCATCAAAAGAACCAAACAGTATAAAAACATATATGTGTTGGATATTCAGGGGAAGGGTCAAATTACTCCATCCCATTGCTCATTAATTCTATACCAAAAAAGTGAGATCACACAATACAACAGAAGCTCCTGCCTTGAGTCCTGCTTTATTTCTAGTGCTACAACTAATTCAGAATTATTGATCTTTGATATTTTTAGTAACCTTCTCCTCTAGACAAGGAATGCCTTAAGTTCACTTCAGAGCTTGCATGCCTTGCTAAAAGATCCCAGGTAATTATGATCAAGTGAGTTTGAGGAGACAAAAAAGGTGAATCTGTGGACTGAGGCATCACTTGCCGCCCTGTACCACTGCTCCCTGATTTCCTGCTGAAATTGCAGGAGTATTTGGGCTCTGTACTGGGATACAATCTCAAAAATGATAGAATGATTTCAATACGAATCCAAGCCAGACCTTTCAACATCACAGTAATCCACGTTTATGCACCAACCACCGATGCTGAAGAGGCTGAAATGGACCAACTCTATGAAGACTTACAACCCCTTCTAGAACTGACACCAAAGAAAGATGTTGTTGTCATTATAGGGGACTGGAATGCTAAAGTAGGGAGTCAAGAGATAAAAGGAACAACAGGTAAGTTTGGCCTTGGAGTTCAAAACGAAGCAGGGCAAAGGCTAAGAGAGTTTTGTCAAGAGAACAAGCTGGTCATCACAAACACTCTTTTCCAACAACACAAGAGGCGACTCTACACATGGACATCACCAGATGGGCAATACCAAAATCAGATTGATTATGTCCTCTGCAGCCAAAGATGGAGAAGCTCTATACAGTCAGCAAAAACAAGACTAGGAGCTGATTGTGGCTCTGATCATCAGCTTCTTATAGCAAAACTCAAGCTTAACCTGAAGAAAGTAGGAAAAACCACTGGGCTAGTCAGGTATAATCTAAACCAAATCCCTTATGAATACACAGTGGAAGTGAAGAACAGATTTAAGGAACTAGATTTGGTGGACAGAGTGCCTGAAGAACTATGGATGGAAGCTCATAACATTGTACAGGAGGCAGCAACAAAAACCATCCCAAAGAAAAGGAAATGCAAGAAAGCAAAGTGGTCGTCCAACGAGGCCTTACAAATAGCAGAGAAGAGAAGGGAAACAAAATGCAAGGGAGATAGGGAAAGTTACAGAAAATTGAATGCAGACTTCCAAAGAATAGCAAGGAGAGACAAGAGGGCCTTCTTAGGGTAGGACTGGAGGAATCCCAAACCGGAATTAAGATTGCCGGAAGAAATATCAACAACCTCCGATATGCAGATAATACCACTCTGATGGCAGAAAGTGAGGAGGAATTAAAGAACCTCTTAATGAGGGTGAAAGAGGAGAGCGCAAAAAATGGTCTGAAGCTCAACATCAAAAAAACTAAGATCATGGCCACTGGTCCCATCACCTCCTGGCAAATAGAAGGGGAAGATATGGAGGCAGTGACAGATTTGACTTTCTTGGGCTCCATGATCACTACAGATGGTGACAGCAGCCACAAAATTAAAAGACACCTGCTTCTTGGGAGGAAAGCGATGACAAACCTAGACAGCATCTTAAAAAGCAGAGACGTCACCTTGCCGACAAAGGTCCGCATAGTCAAAGCTATGGTTTTTCCAGTAGCGATGTATGGAAGTGAGAGCTGGACCATAAAGAAGGCTGACCACCGAAGAATTGATGCTTTTGAATTGTGGTGCTGGAGGAGACTCTTGAGAGTCCCCTGGACTGCAAAGAGAACAAACCTATCCATTTTGAATGAAATCAACCCTGAGTGCTCACTGGAAGGACAGATCCTGAATCTGAGGCTCCAATATTTTGGCCATCTCATGAGAAGAGAAGACTCCCTGGAAAATACCCTGATGCTGGGAAAGTGTGAAGGCAAGAGAAGGGGACGAGAGAGGACGAGATGGTTGGACAGTGTCACCGAAGCTACCAACATGAATTTGACCAAACTCCAGGAGGCAGTGGAAGACAGGAGGGCCTGGCGTGCTCTGGTCCATGGGGTCACGAAGAGTCGACACGACGTAACAACTAAACAACAAACTTGGTCTCTTGGATTTGCCTTTTCACACCTTTGGAAATAAAGCAAAACCAAAAATACATACGTGGGCAATATATTTATTAGGATAAACTATAAACTCACAAAAGTTTTCCAGAACTCTTTACCAGGCTACATGATTTAAAAAAAAATGAAAGGCGTGAAATACTTTCTGTTCCTTTACCTTTCCAGTCATCCCTGCTGCCACTATTTTCCATTTTATTCTCCTCTTGATCCTTCATCTCTCACTCTCTGCCCAAGTCTCATATCTCTTCCCCTTTAGACCTCATACCTGCTTCTGCTTTTCTTGACTCATCATGTAATTCCCCCACTTGTTTCTCTCATTCCTATCCTCTCCTAGCTGCCTCATGCCAAGCTGTACCAACAAGTGCACACCAGGACTTATTAGCCTCATCCACCCACAGCCTTGACTTCAATCCCAGCTTTCCAGCTAGCTTCCAGAATGCAAAACTGGTTCCCAAGTTCCACTATTTGCTTGTTCTTCAATCTTGGGGCCCATCGCCAGCCTTCACTACCTTAGAATGATGGAGAACCATTGCCCTTCATTCCTCTGAGCTCCTCAGAATGGTAACAATATTGAAACATATGATTTATATCCTATAAAAAAGAAACAAAGTATCTAGTCATTCTTGCAGAATTACTGTACTATGGTTTACATTGGACCAGACTCATTAATGCTTCATAGAAGCTCATGTTGCTGACTTCTTTTATTTTGTGTACCAGATACAGTACATAATCAAATACAAAATAATTAAATATCAATTATTTACAATAACTGTTTATGACACTTCCACACTGTCCAATCAACAGCTGGATAATTAATACATTCCACATTTCCATAACTAGAAAATTATATGATGATGTCTAAAACTCTTTGAATTCACAGACAGTACAGTGACTTCTTTACTATTAGCGGGAAGGGGAGAAGATATTAGTGGATTGATCAGTTTTGTTTCTTTCAAAGATAAACTTCAAAATATCTTAAGATATAGTCCTAGATGAATTTATTAGAGAGTAAATCCCACTCAAATCAGCAGGACTTCTAAGCACACATATTCAGGCTTAGTACATGTTCTTGTTATGTGTCATCAAGTCAGAAATCAATTCATAGTGACTCTAATAGGGCTTTCAAGGCAAGTGAGATATTAAAGAGAGGCCTTACCAGTTCCATAACCCTAGTGAGTTCCCATGGCTAAGCAGGGATTTGAACCCAGGTCTCCTGAATCCTAGTCCATTACTCTATCCACTACACCACAATGGGTATCCTTTCAGGCTATAAACACAGTGTATATATCTTGACATTCAGCACAATCCACTGGAATTGTTGGCTTAAACATGCTTATCTGTGCTTGATTGTAGTCACAAGGTTTAAAAAAATACTAAATTAAGAAAACTCAATAATTTTTAGAAGTTCTAGAGATCTCAAATTCAGAATTGTTCAATTTATCCTTCATGTTAGTTTTTTTTTTAAAAAAATATTTGAAAGTTAGAATTCATTTCATTAACCTAAAAGGACTTACTACCCTGGGTCCCAATGTGTAAGTTAACTATTAAAACTGTGCTCATCATTTTCCACAACTTAACTGCAAATAAACAAACAAAACAAAACCTAATGGCATGCAGCTACCTTTAAAGAGATCTTGAGGGAATTATAAATAGGGATCCTCATGGACTAGCTACCTTTTAAACCTTGTGACATAGCTGGGAACTGCACATTCTCCCTAAATCCTCTTGTTTTTTGATGGTTGACTACCATTCCTCTTCAGCACACCACGGTTGGGAAGACAAGGTCTAGAACAATGCCTAAACCTTGATTTCCCTGTTTGCTTCCCCGCATGAATTACAAGCCTGCAATGAAAATATACAGAAAGAACCGGGGTGGGGATGGTGAGCAGGTAGTAGTAGTGGAGCCAGGACTCTGTAAAGGCTCTGAGGTCTACAGGAATTAATATTCATTTGAAGACTTCTTTGTCAAGTTTACACTGTTTCTTTGAATTCTGATGTGGTCCCCTCTTTGTATGATACAGTAGCTGGGCAACTACTCCTCCATGCAAACCTAAAGGGGGGAACTATCTGTAGGGAGAAAATGGTGAATGAACAATTAAGTACCTTTCAAGCCAAAGCACAGCATACTTCACAGCCCTAATTTGTGCAGAAGGGGCTTTAAAGACATGAGGCTGAAGTACATGTTGACTAAACAAAGCAAAAAAGCAAGCAAAGTGTATTGCCTACACTGGGATTGAACCTGGGTCGTGAGCAGAGTTTTGGCTGCAATACTGCAGCTTTGACCACCGTGCCATGAGGCTCCAATAAACACATATCAACACTTTCAGTAATAAGTACTTATATATAATAACCAAAAGGGCACTTTGGTTGGCTTAATAAAAGCATCACATTAACATGGATTTTTACAGTGTGTGTGTATGTGTGTACTTTTTATCCTCAGCACAGCTATTTTTCCTTTTTGTATTTAATGATAGGTTGTGCTAGAAAGTTGTTGAGACTACTTGCCACCATATTGGGTCTATGATCCAACAAGTGGGATCAATCAATCTTAACAAAACATCCTGTTTCACTGTCAGGCAGAAAGACAACAAATTCATGAGATTTAGGCAAGCCTCAGGTTAGTTATACCGGTCACACAGAGACACCAACTTAATCTGAGTGTGCTTTTATTTACTTTTCAAATAAAGCTTAAAACAACTCTGAATTCATTCCCCTCACCTATTCCCCACAGCACTTACTAAGGACACTTACTAAAATCTCAAATAAGTTAGTTTGTGTGATCCAGGAAAAGAGTCAGCCTGTGTTGCCCTGCACAGTCTCAAGTGCCTTCAAAATAAGGGATGGGTAAATCACTTTTGAGTGCTATATACTTAGAATACCTTCAAAAGGGTCGCCATAAGTCAGACTTGACTTGATGACATGTAATTATTATTTACTCAGATATCACACTATTTGTCCATTTGCCATGTCAACTCCTCCAGACAGAGATGTGAAACCCATACACATTCCATTTCTTTGGAAAAATAACTCCAAGCAATTCAGGTACCATCACATTAATTTATGAAGGATTATTTCTGTTACTCCAGAATGTGAAGCAAAGTGATAATGGCAGAAGAATCTCACAGATGGAGATGCCTGATGGCTTCTTCCAGCCCATGAGCCTGAGTTTCTGCAATTTCTGCTTCAGACAGATCACCACAGACCAGGGGTGGGCAACATGCAGTCCTGAAGAACACACACACACACCGAATTTTATTTTGTTTAATTCTTTTTGCTCAAAAAGTTTTCTTATGAGCAATTCTTCCATCTTTTGAAGACCCTCAGGACCCCCCCCCCAAATTATGGTACTGCCTAATAATCAGAGGGTTGCATACAAAAACAAATAATTTGCAAACTGTAGAAAATCAGATTAGAGTTTTGCACCCAAATACACACATACTTATGCTGCCTTTAGCCCAGCCTTTCCCCGTGTGGCTCCTTTCTATTTTGGATTAGAACTGGTCAATGGTCAGGGATGATGAGAGCTTAAAAAAACCTCTCCAGTTGTATGACCAGTGTAGACCTGTCATTTCAAAACATGTTTCCAGACATTGCTCCAGACTCCCATTACACCTGACCAGGCATATGCATTCAAGGATGTTGCTGTTTTGGACTCCAAATCCCAGAATTCTCCATTCTGGGCATTCTACTTGCCAGATAGACACCAAAATTGTAATCACTGGGAAGAAGGCTAGTCTGAAAGGTCTCTCATGGCAAAGATAGGTCAAGCTTAGGCCCGGTTTCCTGTTGAAAATAGAAGCTTCATCTTACCCCCCATATCCCAACCCCAACCCCTATTCCCATTGAAAATGAATAAAAATTAATGAAAATAGAAGCTGCATCTTGTGGTTGCTGAGAACATTGGAGTCCAAAACAACAACATACAAATGCACATGGCTATGACCTTGACCATGGCTATGCTGACTAGCAGTTTGGGGAGATGAAGTCCAAAAAACATTTGGGGAGCCAATTTTGGGAATCACTGACCCAGAAAAAAGCTTTTTCATAGCAGACTGATTTAATACACACCTGGGAGCAGGAGGAAGGCCAAAGGATTTTCTTGATTACACATCATATCTTTTTTGAGAAACCAGCTGAACAAACTAAACAACACAGTCTGTCCTTCCTCAATTACTGTCCGTCAATTACTAGTCAAGGCAAAAGCACTGGTTATACCCACATATACATCTAGAAATACTCTCAAAGACATTCCTGACATGACAAGTTTTCTGTACTGATACTACTTTCACACAGCACAAAGCAAATACACCCCATGCATACTGTCATTTATCTGTCCTATTTATTAATTTATTTATTGTTTTTATTTATTCAAAGTATTTTTACCCTGCCTTTCTCATTAAGAAGGACCCAAGGTAGCTTACATCATTAAAAGGCAGTCTTTAAAGCTAAAAACAGTAAAGATACAAATACTAAAAATGATCAAAGAAATACCACGCTAAAAGACAGTAAATGAAAGCAAACTAAAAACACTTTCAAAGCAGTAAGGCACAACAATCTATTTAAAAACCCCACTCAGGCAGCCAGTCATTAAGGGAAAGTTTCTAGTTTGTATACATGTTCTACTATGTCTACATGTGATGGAAGAAATAATATGCAACATATATAATAGTATATACAGTATACAATAATCATACATTTAAAATATACATGCTCTTTCTGAATGGAAAATCCTGCATGTGTGCAGAACCTCAAGCAGCATGGACAAGTGAATACCTACTTGCAAATAACTCTGCATAAGATAGGGCTGTTGCTCACTTCAAGCACCCAAAATGAGGGCAATTTTAATCTATAATAGGTAAAAACTGCAAAACAGTCTTTGAACGTAGCACACATCCTATACTAACAAGGCACGGTGGACTTTAGAAACAACTTTCTCTCAAGAAAAGTTACTAAAGTCAACAGATTAATCTGCTTTAATTTAAAAATAAAATCATATTTAAACCGTCGAGTTTAATAACTTTTCTTGAGAGAAAGTTGTTTTCCAAGTCCATACCCGGTTCAAAAATTATCCAAAGTATCTCTACTGTCCACTGACAACGCTACTGTAAACCCGGAGAATACAACTTCCCTACTGTCCAGCTGGACATGACATCGTTCGAATTTTGTGTCCCACCGTCCAAGCCCAACTATCTCTCCTCAGTATCATCCGCCCGATTTCATTGGGAAAAATCAGAAGCAATTTCCACTTCTCACGGCATCCGTGTAAGCCTATCCTATGCAAGCTTACTCGGAAGTGAATCCCACAATCCACACACGAGGGTTTACTCTCAGGTAAAAGACAACCAGGGAATTGCCCTAAATGTTTAGTTTTCACAGCTCGAGACGGCGGGGGGCACGCGCTGAAAGGATTCTGGCCCACTTCGACTCATAAAGTGACAGCCTCACTTCCTGAACGTGGGATTCCCCTCAGGAAGAGAGGCCAAGCTTTACCCATACACACACATCGGAACCGGCCCACGGCCACGGCCACCGCCACCCTAGCCAGGCTCAAAGGGTTTCCCCCCTTGGCACTGACTCACCTTCTTTGCTACCGGTACACGATCGCCCCTCTTCACCATCCCGCACTGGAGCCACGGCGCCTGCCAATAACTGTCCTTCCTATTGGCTTAGCGCTCTTCCATGCCCCTCCTCCTCCTCTCTCGCGTCTCCCCTGTCAACAGAGGAGAAGCTAAGATGGCGGCCTTGGCGACCGATGGGTTTGCGCGGAGCGAAAGGGCTACGACGAGTTTCCAGAGGAAAGGGCCCGATGGGGGAGGCGGTCGCTTGGCCCTTCTGCCGGGCACCCGACCGTCGGTGCGGCACGGGCAGCTCCTCCTTTCCAGCGGGCTCCCTTCTCTGGACTGTGTGCTAGGTTGGTGCTGGCAGCGCTACATGTCTTTTCCAGGCACATTCTCCCCCTCCGTCTTAGCCACGCGGGCTTGCTGGTAGCCAAGCGGACTGAGTTTCTAGGTGACCTGGGTGGGAGGGGAGGTGGAGGAGGAGGGCAGTCTTCGAAGCCCGCCGCTGGGCTCAGCCTCCGTTAGAGGAAAGCGGGAGAGGAGGCGGGGAAGGGGTCGCCCACCCGCCTGCCACGGGGACGGAGCTGGCCGCCCCGTGCCAGGAATGCGATGTGTGGTCGAGTTCCCTGGGCTCCTTATTCTCCTTCTCCCGAGGAGGCTAATGGCCAGAGTCAAACTTGTAAAGCTCCGAGGCAAATTATATCGGGGCGGCGGCGACTCAGATGAGTGCTGAGTCTTGAACTCGGAGGAAGAAGGGAGACAGTCCTTGTAAGGAATCGGGCCCCACATGCTCGCTCGCTCCCCGCCTTGCTCTTGTTTCGTCCTCGCTGCCTCTCCTGTCTCCCGCCGGTGCCTTGCGTTAGCCTTCTCTGCACGCCGGCTTTAACGGACATGAGAGCAGTTTCACTCGTAGGGGTAGGTGGACTCTGTCTCTGTTTTGTTTGTCTGACATCGAGCTCAAAAAGAAAATCTAACGCCCTCGGGGCGGGTACAGATAAACCTATCTACGGATCCAGTCGGCATTCAACACTTGTTGAAGTCCATAGGATTACTGCGGTAGCAGTCAATTTTAACCTATAGACCATGGGCTTTAATTGCAATGCATCAGAGCCGCGTAAATCGTAGGTAATCTTGGGTTAAATATGGGTTATGTTGGAGGCTAGACGTGTCAAAAACAGTGGCTGGACAGGAGGACATGATGCTTTATTTCTGTTAAAACAGAACATCCTGCTTTACTAGAATTCTCAAAGGGTATGTAGATGATTTGTCACATTGAAGATGAACGGGTGGCAATCTGATATGTTCAGTTGAGAAATTTCTGGGGGCCTGTTGTAATCTATTTGCAGCCCTCTAAACTTTAGAGAAAGTGGGATACATGTAGCTTCCAAATAAACATCATTATTTCATTGTATCTAAAACACTGCTTCGAACTTCAATTGAGCTGACTTAGTCTGAATTTTAAGAATTTTGTATGTAAACCACAGAGATCTTATTATATTAAAAGCTAGGTAAATATTAAGAATAAATAAGAACCTAAAAAGGGTGGTGCAAGATCAGACCAAGGGCATATTTAGTTTAATATTCTGCTTCTACCACAAGGTAACCAGATAACTTAGGAAAGGTCAATAAGCAGGACGTGAGTGTAGTGACACCCTCCAAGTTAATGACATGAATTTAACTATTAAATTAACATATTTAAAATTATTTGCTGAGCATTTTATCAGGAGAGGATCCATGGTGGATCCAGTCATACTGGCATGCTGTAGCCAGGAAAAATTAAGTGTGTGGACAGGTACGTTTCATTTTCCTGTGTCATGGTCACACTGGAAGGGGAATTACTCTGCTAGTTGCAAGCTTAGTGGCCCTTTGATGCATATTTGAAGAATAAGAGGATTTGGGAATCTGTAAATCCTTGCCAGACACTGACACTCCTTGCAGTAGCCTTTTGAGGCACCACCATTGGTAGGGTAGCTACACCCACAAAGCTTGAGGCCTCAATTGGCATTAAGTGCCTTTCCACCACCATTTTCTATAGCTCTTGAGCCAGCCAAATGTTGTCGGACTGCTTCCTTATCTTTCTGCTTTTCTTTTTGCTCTTCTCCCATCCAGAGTTCCTTAGACTTAGAGAAGTGCCTACAGTTGTCAGCAACACTCCTGCTTATATGTTATGTTGGTCATTAGTCAATGACCACTGCCCTTGATGACTTTTTGTGTTCCTCTTTGGAGATGTCAGATGCAGATATTTAATATTCTGCTGGGTTGTGTGTGTTTAAGTGTTTTGTGAATTTAAAATGAGTATTTTCTCTTACTCACTGATGTGACAATTCCTAGGCAATTCTTTACTATACTTACTATTCATCGACTTAAATAAAATTTAATTGTAATAAAATGTTTTGAAACCTCTGTATGTAATCTAGTAGTGTGAAACAGATGAAAAATATGTATAATATTAAATATATCTGGTTCACTATTTTCCTCTCTTTTTTTGCCAGATAGCAATGGATAATGCATTTAATGCACATTTGAATTCTAAACTTCCTTATGGCATTTTAAACAATTATTTCATCAACAATTATGCCTATGCTTTCTTGTTTTGCCAGCAATGTAGGTTAAAAAATAAATCTTCAGTTATGAGCTATAATGAGCTACACTGGAAAAAAAAAACTTGCAAAAGTTGAAACTTTTAACATTTCTGTATTTTTTTCTTTTCATATTCCAACCCTAATTTTCTAGTTTTGGCTTTGCTACTTGTAGAGGTAGTTGACTGAAAGTTTGCATATTAGAAAAACCTAGATTTTTCAGTAAGGAGTTTATTTTACCTACTAAAAATACACTTCTTGTTTGGGTGTTTCCTTTAGTTCCAAGATAGCAGCCAATTGAACTAACTATTAACTATGATGACAACGCTAACTAGATACCCTATCAGATCTCCCTCTCATCATTTCACATACTTGGAGTGTTAGCTTCTAGAAATAGTACAATTTATGTAATTTCACTATATATTGTTGCCTTAAATATGCCTCAGTTACTATTAGGTTAAAAACAGCCTGTTTATGTTTAACAGCATAACTTTTGGAGCCTGCTATAACAGTGCTCTGCAACTTCATGTCCTCCAGGTATATTGGGTTTCAACCCCTGTCACATCCTAGAAGACAACCAGCTTGGGGAAGTCTGAATAAAGTATTGTGCCAACATTGCACTGCAGCCTCTGCATTTAAAAAAAAAAAGTGACTTGGAAAACAAAGTATGACATAGCATATATCCAAGAATAACATTACTGTATATCTTTCCTCTCCAAATATGATGGCTTGTGTCTGACACTGGGTACTAGGTGTGATGGTTTCCCCCTCCTCTTCCCCTCCAGCCTCCACACACTTGGGAGTGGGGGCTCAGGTACCTGCTGCATAGTGATAGGAAATTCTGGAGCTGATTTTTGGGGTTCATCTATTTTTAGTTCTGCTAACAAACCATGTTCCTGCACTGAAATAACCTCGCTGGACTCTGACTATTAAGAAGAATTCAGATGTGCCCACTATTGAATAAATAAATTCACATATTTATTTGGAATGTGTCTGAGTATGAAGAAGCTATATATTGTGGAACAGGGATTGCAATACATGAATATAAATAGATGCATGTAGATGTGTAGTAATCTTTGTGTTATAGTAACTTCACACACAAATATGGATAATCTGTGAATATATGGAGTAGCAAATGAAATGGTTACAGGTCCTGCTCCCAAGCCTTGTAAGGGCACTGGGCTGTAAGAGAAGATTCCATCTCCTGTACACACATCCATTATGTGGGAATTTTATCCACTGGAATTGGCCAGAGTGCTTTTAGTCATCATCTCTTATCTCTATTTGCTTGAGCCCAGCAAAGCATCATTAGCTAGTCATCAGGGAGGTAAATTCCGATAGAGTTGTTTGTCCCTTGGGTTAAGAGGGATCTTTTCCTTGTCATTAGGAGAGTTAGTGCTTTAAAATCCAGTGCATGTACTACCATACTTTCTACTCCAATTTTGTTGTTCTTTGTGACATGCTCCTCCTCAACACACTGATTGATCTTGTGTTTTTCCTTCAATACCTCTTAGTCATCTTAGACCTGACAGGCTACACATCTCCAGACTTTCAGCTACCCCTCCACACACACCCTCCCCAAATCCTCCTGCTCAGGTGCCTATATCCAACTCCCATCCTAATAAAGCAAACAAGGCAAGACTAAAGAGCTTTTGTTGAGAATGAGCTGCTACTGCAAAAAGAGAGGGAGGATGAATGAAAAAGGTAGAGACATGCTCTTGAAGTGATTGGGAAGTACAGTGACTCCTGGGCTTTGCAGTGTAGAACAGTGCAAAGGCTGGCAGTCAGAGTAGACCAGAGCAATAGAAATGTCCCCATTGCAGGAGGTTTTCATGAAAAGATTGGACAGCCATCTGTCCGGGATGGTATGAGGTCTCCTGCCTTGGGCAGGAGATTGGAGTAGAAGACCTCCAAGGTCCCTTCCAACCGTATGACGATTCTATGATTCTTCTTTCTCCTCCTAAGGAATTTGTTTATGTCAGAAGCAACATTTTTACACCTGATACTGCTTTTTATATGATTAGAAAGAAGCTGCTAGCTCCATCCAGGTCTTTTGAAACCCGAATAAGGTAAATGTGTGCAGATTGAAAACACATGAATCTCCCTCTCCCATCATTTTATTGTCCACTATGGTGGCAGGGGATGACTGAGGGAGGAGATAGACAGCTACTATCGATAGTAGCTGTCTATCTCTTCAGAAGCACTGCTTTATTCCCCTCAATTGTGTGGGGAGATATTCTGCACATAGAGATTTTTCTTCTTTCCAGACTGTTGCCCTCTATCTGTAGCAAACAATAGTAACACCAGTAGGAGGGGCCAGAATTCCTATCTTTCTCATGCAATAGTGTTTGTAATACCTTCATAAGGCTTGTGACATTCATTTCAGTAGAACAAAAAGGTAAAAAGTCTTGTAGCACCTAACTAATCTAGCTTTGTATGAACTGTATGTCAGTTTCCTTATGTACTAAATTACTTACATCTGCTTTTTAGCCAAGACTGGCACCCAGTCCAGAAAAAATGTTGTATATGGTGAGGTATATGACAGTATTGTCCCATTTTGGACAGTTGATGTCATATTCCAGACTCTTCCCTCCACAGAGAGGCAGGAGAAAGAACTGCAGAAGAATTCTACAGCTGTCTGCTGATGCTAAGATTGCAATAATACAATATATTTGGATAGGCATTTGTGATGCTGATTCATTGGATCCTGTACTCTGTCTCTGCCTATTTACCCACCACCTCAGCTTTTGCAGAAATGTTATTGCATGTGTTTATTTGGCTATTTCCTGCCTAGACTTGAGCTACATTAGTCCAAAATGAAGACTAACACACTTCCATCAGGGAAAACAATTTAATGCATATTCTATCCACCTTGTTGCCTTGACAAACACAACAGTCTTTAAGAGCACCTCAAGGACTAGCAAGTTGTTTTAGGCTTGAGCTTTATTTGGGATGGTCTTTCTTCTGCATGGAGTATAGCTAAAGTAGGTAGACATTTATATGCAAGTGGCTATAAAAGTCTGCCTACTGAGGCCATACTGTATCTGATAAAGTGCTACCAAGACTCTTTTGTTCTTGCCGCAGCAGACTCACGTACTTTCAAAATTGGATATTTTGACAGTAAACAGTATCATGCCTAGGAAAACAGCTGTAATCTATCAGATTCATCAAGCTTTTCCTCATATATAGAAGCATTACTTTATATCCGTGGAATATTTTGGCTAAAACATGGGAATGCTGGCTGTGACAACACTATTAAAGTACTTTGGTTTAGTTACGTAGAGCTCTGCAGGATCTTTTCATTATATTGTGAAAGTAATTGTATTGTGTAATATATAATTATATGCAATATGTAATTATTTAATAGTAGATTGTAAGAAGTACTATAAAGGTAATTAAAATGTTTTTTACATTACATTTTTCTATTCTTGTATCACCTTTCATTGATACTACTAACTGTGACAATATTAATATGTATTCTCATTTCTAAACTTTTTTCCCCTAGGTGGAGGTTTGGCAATTGGAACTCTTCTTCTAATAGGTTGGTGTGAAATATATATTATATTATTCTTGTTACCAATTGTACAATCACAGCATTATTGTTTTATTTCTTTCAAAATCCTTAGGGGGAAATGTAACAACAGTTTTTCTAAGGAACTCTTTGTAATGATAGTGCAAGTAATGTTCTATCATTGTATAATATAAATTTTCAAATCATTTAAGTCTTTACAGCTTCCTAAATATAGGAAGAGCTTTAAGGATACAGCTTACCAATTTCTGGGAAGGTAAGAACATTGACCCAGTGCAGATGTAATTAAGAAATTGGGCTGTAAACTCATGTAGCCTTTTCTGTGTACTTCTCACCAAAGGAAATGACATCTCAGCTCTCCTTCTGACTGTAACTGTGCTTTCCATTGCCTTACACCAGTCCTCATAATCTCTGTATCTCAGTGTCATGGTCCTCATGGAGGACTCCTCCAGCAAAGTCTAGTTTGAGCCTACTAAAACAATAGATGATGAAAACTGCCTGTATCATCAAACTCAAGACTCTCAGAAGTACAGGAGGCGACACTCTCGATAGGGACAGTTTGGCTCAGTCAAAGGAGGAGGCTGGAATCCATGATTCTGAAGAATGATGCTGCTGGAAGGTACAGGCATTAGGCAAAGTTTTTGACTGAAGTGGAGAACTCAAGAATAAGTTCTTTCTCAAGATTAGGACATATTCTTGGGGGAAAGCTCCTACCAGGGTGAGCAGGTGCCTGAATTCCTACAGGTGAGCTCTGGGCAGGCCCTCAGCAACTCAGTAATGTTAGGTGCCCTTGAACTATAATGTTTTTGGAAATACCGCCCCAAATCCAGTTGTTTAGCATAGTTATTTGCAATAGAGTACGTCATTTGAACCGGTGGGTATTTGCTGAGTTATCTCCTCCATAAGTTCCATTGATTCAAATGGGCCTCAGTCTAACTAGCTTGTGGTGACTCTGTTCATTTGTATGTCTAAAGTTATGCAGAAATACTTATGTTAGGTTTATGTATATTTTAAAAATGCTGAGAGAAATTGTCTGGAGTTTTGGGGTTTGGTGCCATCAGTAAATAGATTCCAAGGAAGCTGTTCTGTACTTAGAACACTTTCTATTGTCAGTGCTGGGCTGGATGTGGACTAATAAACTGAAACGTAATCCAAACAAGACAGATGTGCTCCTGGTGAGTCACAAGGCAAATCAAGGGATATGGATTTAGCCTGTACTGGATGGGATTACATTCTCCCTGAAAAGTCAGGTCCGCAGCTTCGGTGTGCTTCTGCACTCAAACTTGAGCTTGGAAGCATAGGTTTCAGTGGTGGTTTTTATAGTTAAAATGCAATATTGAAAGCTAAATACAATAAGTATATAAATATTAAAAAGGAGCAAACAAATGCTGCTCTGAGAAATGGTAAACAAAAGCAATAATAAAAACACATTCAAAGCAGTAAGGCATAACAATCCATTTAAAAATCCCACTTGGGCAACCAGTCACTCACGGAAAGTTTTCATGAGGAGAAAGGTCTTTGGTTGCTTGCGGAAGGACAGCAAAGATGGGGCCAGTCTGGCCTCCTATGGAGAGAGTTCCAAAGTCTGGGAGCAGTAACAGAGAAGACACTCTCCTTTGTCCCTGCCAAACATACCTGTGATGGTGGTGGGACCAAGAGAAAGGCCTCTCCTGATTATCTTAACACCTGAGCAGGCTAATAATGGGAGACATGGTCTTTGAGATGGCTTGGATCCAAGCTTTATAGGTTAGAACAAGCACTTTGAATTGTGCCCAGAAACACATTGGCAGCCAGTGGAGCTGCTGTAACAGGGGGGTTATGTGATCCCTGTAACCAGCCTCAGTCATCAATCTGGCTGCTATTTTTGGACCCACTGAAGTTTCCTGACACTTTCCATAGGCAGCCCCACATAGAACATGTTGTACTAATCCAGCCATGATATAACTAAGGCATCTCTCAGCATGGGCAAATCAAACTGCTCAAGGAATGGGTGCAGCTGGTGCATTAGTTTTAACTGTGCAAAGGCACTCCTGGCCACTGCCAAAACCTGGGCAGGGACGAATCCAGGAGCTACCCCCAAGCTGCACACCTGTGTTTTCAGAGGAAGTGTAACCCTATCCAGCACAGGCTGCATCTCTGTTCCTTGATCTGCCTTTCAGTTGACCAGAAGACCTCTGTCTTGTTTGTATTAAGTTTCAGTTTATTCACCCTCATCCAGTCCGTTACTGATACTGGACACTGATCTAGAGCCAAAACAACTTCCTCAGATTTAGATGGCTAGGAGAGGTAGATTTGGATTTAGATGGCGAGGAGAGGTAGAGTTGGATGTCATCCACATACTGGTGACACTGAACCCCCAAACTCCAGACATCCTCTCCCAATGGTTTCATGTAGATGTTAAATAAAAGAACCCTTAGTGACCCTGCAGGTGAGCAGCTAGGGTGTTGAACAGGAATCACCCAGCACCGCCTTCTGAGTTCTCCTGTTTAGTGACTGTTTGGTTTCTCCAATGTAGAACTCCGAACACTCCTCTTTGCATTGGACCACATATACTATATTGCTCCTGTTGTGTTTTGGCGTCTGGTCTTTTGGGTGGACGAGTCTCTGCCTTAGTGTGTTTGTGGGTTTGAATTGCACAGGTATGTGGCGTTTACCAAAAATCCTTTTGAGCTATTCAGACACACCTGCCATGTAGGGAATGACCAGGTGCTTCCGTCGGCTCTGGGTCTCAGACTGTTCCATTGTCCTCTTGGGTCGGGACATTGCCTTGTTAAAGGCCCATTTTGGATATCCACAGGCCTTAAGGGCTGTCCTCAGATGTTCATTTTCCATCTTCTTGGCTTTTGTGGAGGTGGGGATGTTTCTTGCTCTGTGGTTTAGTGTCCTGATGACCTGTTGTAATGGGTGATGAGAGTCAAATCGCAGGCATTGATCAGTGTGTGTAGGTTTTTTGTAGATTTCTGTTTCTAAGCTGCCATTGAATCCTATGATGACTGCACAGTCCAGGAAAGCCAGCCGGTTGTCTTTGATGTCTTCCCTGGTGAACTTGATATTTGAGTCCAATGCATTTATGTGGTATGTGAAGGCCTGTACCTTCTGAATCTTGATCTTCACCCAGGTGTCGTCCACATACTTGAACCAATGGGTTGGAGTTGTCCCCTGGAAGGTGTTTAGTGCCTTATTTTCCACTTCTTCCATGTATAAGTTGGCAACAATGGGCGACACTGGGGAACCCATGGCATAGCCATGTTTCTATCTGTAAAAGTCCTTTCTGTAGGTGAAGTAAATGGTGCTCAGACACAGGTCCAGGAGCAGGCATATCTGGTCTGGTTTGAGGCTGCTTCTGATGGAGAGTGTGTTGTCTTCTTCCAGTCTCCTTTTTACAGTTGTTAGGGCATCGGGGGTGGGAGTGCTGGTGAAGAGGACAAAGGATACTCATTTCATGACCAAGATGTACTCATTTTGGACCGAGAAGATAGGTGGTTTGAGAGAGGGGTCAGGGAGGCCATACATGTGCATATAGAAAATCCCTCACTCAACAGGAGTGGAGGCCTTAGATACAATCTACCCCAATACAGAAGATGATGTCTAAAGTGTCTTCTGCAGCATGGGTGGGGGCCATCATGGAGGTCATGAATTCCTGAGCCACTCCTGACACAGCTGCCTCAGCATGAATGTTGAATTCCTCCAGCACAACAGGGGGACTAACACCATAAAGTAATGTCATGAAGAAGCACCTCCTCCATCCAAGACCATTAGGCTTCCATTCATGATGGCAAAACGTAGTTGAGTGGCAGCAATGGAACATGTTTTTTAAAAATGAAACATTAATCTTATTGTTTTTGTGAAATAGCAACATTCTGAGACTAGATGTCATAGTGTCACCAAATACTTCAATTTCAGCATAATATATCCCATGAACAATAATCAATGCATGATTTCAGCTCAATGATATCTGGGGGCTTCCAACATTAGACTTAGGATTTTTCTCATTCGACGCCTCGAATGCACAATCTGCTTGTTACTTTCACATAATTTGTGATAAAGAATATATCTGTGAGGAGTAATTTCTGGTACTGTTTTTTTTTTTTTTTTTTTTTTTTTTGGGTTGCATCCCTCTTGGCCCTGAGGATTGCCAAATAATATCTCTTGACTGCTTGAACAAGAACTATCTATGGATGTCAGCACCAGGTCTCTTCACCTTTATCTTTCATAACATAAATATCTTCATTTGTTTCTCCTTGGGCATGATCAAGTGAGAATTCACTTGTTGCCTTCTCACATCTGTGTCTTCTGCCCTTTGAATGACCATAGCTAATGGGAGCCGTATCTCCCACCTGTATCTGGAGCATTTCCAGAGATATGCATTCATTACTTTGAGTCACTATGAAATAATTGTTCCAGAGCTTTGTCTGAAGTACAATGTTTTCATTTTATAGCATTTCCAGACCATAAAACACAAAACCAGTCATGGTCAGCTGTAATGGTTTGCTTCTTTCTCCCATCATAGAGTTTGAGTTAAATATTAAATCATCAAATCATGATATTACAGTAAGAGAATTTGTTTGGAGAATTTCCCCTCAAAGTCAGTTGCAACTCTAAGGATTTTAGCTCATCATCCAGCTCTGTAACTCAGTTCTGGAATCTGTGAAATAGCCCCTGGGTATGTGCAAGAGCAAAACAACAAAAACAAATGATACTGATGTATCTGAGATGTTATTATCTAGGTCAGGAGGTGTGGCCTTCAGAAAGGTCTGAGCTCCTTAAAGGTTTCTGTGTCATAGACAAATAGTCAAGTGTATGCATGCATGAGAGAGTTGTGTGTAGATCAGTTAAGGGTGTGTGTGGATGACAGTTGTTTTTTAAGCCAAAGAGGCATCAGACAGAATCAGTCTTAATCCTAGGTTGCCTTAGTCTTTCAGAAGGGTGTATGTGTTTTATAGTCCAAAACTGTAATTTTTGTATGTTGAAAAAATGAAGTTTTTGTTTGTTTGGTTTTTTGAACGATGTTTACTTTTCTACAGTGCTGTCCATCATCCTACATGTGTCCACTCATAATTCTGATTGTATCTAAAGGGGTATCATATTCAGCAATTTAGAAAGTGTGTAGAGACCACACACATTGAGTGGTGTACACTAGCCCTGCTCCTCCATCATCAATTTCAGCACATGAAAGTGACTGAAGAAGGGAGGCTGCTGTGTCCTTATATCATCTCCATTTGACCCAGAACCCCAATTTTCGTAGGATTTTTCTTACTACTAAGGTTGTAGTAGTCTCACTTAAGAAACAATTTACTATTGGCTGATTGTTAGAAATTTGTCCTCTCTACCTTAAACTTAACTGAATTAGATTTCTGAGTTGTTGTTATTGAGAAATGAAGTCACATTCTAATGAAAACATCTTGCATAACTATCTTCAAATTAATTTTTTGTGAGTCATTGTTAAAAGGTTACAACTGTGAAAGCTTATCTTTTAAAGAAGAGGTTTTCTCAGTAGCTGAGTTCAACTTTTGAAAAAGGTAAAACATTTACTTAGATAAAGGCAAGACTATTCTTGTTCAGTCTAAGCCTTGGAGCAATTTCAGCTATTTTAATTAGCTACTTCTGTTTTAGGTATGCAATTTAACCTGTCTATTAAGGAGTACTTTTCACTTGTCAGCATAATTGACTTTATCACCTTTTTAAAAGTTGAAAAAGGTAATCTCTAGAGAAGTACAAAACAGTGATTTGCTAAATATAATTACACAAAATATAAGTTGTCAAAATTTATCTTCCTGCTTGAATGGCAGTATGCCAAGTATTATAACATACATGTTTGCTAACTTTGTATTGATATGTGCTAATTAAATACAAGTGACACAGGGTAACCTCTTTAAAACTTCATAACAACTATGGACATTAGTAAAATATTTTAGATGTTAGAGATGATTAAAACAGTCTAATCACATTACCTAGAGCAATTTAGGTAAGGTTCTATAATTTGGGAAATGCTTACCTTAGGTCATACTATTGCTGCATAGTAACATGAATTACAATAAGAATGATGATACTTTATTAAATTAATAATGATAGATTGTGACAGATTCTCAATAACTCTAGGGCAACCTGTCTAGACTATCTGTCAAGGTCAAATGTATGACACTCAAACAAAGTCCTCAGAGCATTATCAGATTCATAACACTCCTGGTAGTTTGAGTCTGTGGTGGTCCATCACAGCTGACACCTTTCTCTTTTAGGGTTAATTTCAGTGTGAGATCAGATAACCTTATCAGTCATATCAATGTTCATCTGGGTTCAGGGTATAAGTTGTTTCATTCTTTAAATGCTTCATCACTCTTCAGAGGATGAGAATAAACCATTGTTTCACTCATTGTAAAGCAGGCCTTCTCTAGACATCCATATACACAACATCAGCTCACTTAATTTACAAGCTTTATTCATCTAATTGCTTCTATGTTCCATATGTGTAAAAATATAATTCCACAAATCCAAAATCATTGAAAACATGTAACCTGGAAGATATAGATACCTTACTTCAGATATACAGAAATCCAATCTTGCAGTCACTTGTGCGAAATTGTAGGTTTAAATGCTTAAACAGAAATCCATTCTTGCAGCTAAGGAAAGCTACAGGTAAAATTGTTTAAACAGTGGTTCCCAACCTTGGGTAACTCAGGTGTTCTTGGACTGCAGCTCCCAGAAACCCCAGTCAGCACAGCTGGTGGTGAAGGCTTCTGGGAATTGCCATCCAAGAACACCTGGGTTACCCAAGGTTGGGAACCACTGGTTTAAAACATGTAAACATGAGCCGCTTTGGGTCACTTGTTGGGAGAAATGCGGCATATAAATAAAACTAATAATAATAATAATAAAAATCATTTGAAGTTCTTGTAGCCATGAAAAAAGCTATAGGTGCATATATACGAAGACTGAACTTAAGTTGCCTGCAAATGCTTAAGTCATGACTCAAAAGTGTTTCACAATTGCTGGAGTAGGAAAGTACAATAAAAATACCAAAAAGAATGTTTTACACTTATCTCTTCAACAATGCTGGAGTTAGGGGTGCTGGGCACCCGTGTGGTTCAAAATCCATGTTTAGCTCTTCCCCCCCCCCCCAACATAACTTCAAAGCACAAAAAGTTGATTAACACACACACAAGCACACACCCCTTCTCCAACCCATGTCAGCCTCTCGGCATGTCCCGGTAACCTCCCTCGCTGAGGGGACCAGCCAAGCCACTGCCAACAACAGGGTCCTAGGTAAGCCCGAGACCCATGTTTCTCAGGCTACTTCCTGGAGATGAATAGCAGCACAATATTTATTGAATATTTCTTTATTTATTGAACATATTTCAATTTATTCTTTATTTATTTATTGGGGGAAAATGTGTGTAATCAAAACCATGCTGTTCAGATCTGTGCAGTTCAAGAGAGAAGTTTAATTATATTCTAAACATGCAGGAGCTTACAGCCTTAAGAAGCACAATCAAAGAGTACAAAAAAGCAGAGTACACCTCTAAGATATCGATTACATTTCTAAAACTGTTATAGTTTTGAGTGTTGTTGCTGTGAGCAATTCTTTAGCATATAAAGACACACATGAAAAATACTAGGCTTTCTCACCCAGGCTATTGCCATTTACCAGGTTGCATCTATGAAGGGAAATTCCTGTTAGATGCTCTTGATCTTGCCTGTTTGCCTGCTTCTTGTAATGAAGTTGGCTGCTGTGTTGCTTCCTGCTCATTTAGCTACCCTGTTTCCCTGAAAATAAGACCTAACTTGAAAATAAGACCTAATATGATTTTTCAGGATGCCTGTAATATAAGCCCTACCCCAAAAATAAGCCCCAGTTAAGTGAAACCCCGCCCTCCACCATTGTGCAGCAGCCAGAAGAAGATGACATGACTGTATTTGAATAAATATAGATTGTTGTACATGAAAAAAATAAAACATCCCCTGAAAATAAGCCCTAATGCGTTTTTTGGAGCAAAAATTAATATAAGACCCTGTCTTATTTTCGGGAAAACACGGTAGACATATATATATTGGATGTTTTGATTCACTAAGGTAAACAATTAGACATCCACACACTTAGCTGGCAGCCATTTGGACGGATAAAATGGAAATTCCAATGGAACTGGCCTCTACTGCAGTAGATGGGTTGTTCTGTAAACAAGACTAGTTTTGCCACTGAAGTGGAGATGCAGTACTTTTCTATAAGCTTCACCATAGCAGAGAACCATATGCTTTTTCTATGGGTTCTCCAAGGGTTACAAACCCTATTGGATTACAATGTGATTTGCCAGCCTTTTACGTGTATTTTGCCAACCTGGCCAAATTAACTGTTTGTCTTGAAGTAATAGACATTCAATACATTGCTGTTCAAACCTCACTTAATTATTTTAACACTTTATTTATACAAAATTTAAAACTCTGCCATATCTGCAGAATGTCATACTTCTATTTTTTTTTTTTGCATGCAGTTCTCCTTCCATATATCATTAGAGTTTGTTATTTGTTTGTTATGAATTAATTCAAATATTTAATGGTGCAATCATAAGTTTTGAGAATGAATAGGAGAATGGGAATGGATCTGGGCCCGCTCTATTTGCATAAGTTTCACAATAAGCATAGGACCTTTTGGTTGTGTCAGAACAAACTACCCAAGAAAGAGCAGCAGCATGCCTCTGAGAAACAGCAGTCACTCTCAGTCAGCTGTGGAACTCCTGTCTACCACAGCCAGTCACAGTTCAGGGGTGGAGCCCTTCCACAGACGCAGGTAATATCAGACCCAGGCACAGGCATACACCTTCTATCAAATGGAGAGAGCCTTGTCTCTGCAATATCTCAGGCTGTCCCCTTGCAACACATGCATTCTTAGGGCTCAGAGACCTCCAAGGTACAATGCCAAAGGCAATGCCCAATAACAACCCATTGGGAGACCAGTGATCATACACACCATAAACCCTAGCTCCATCCTTAGCTATACACTGGACTAAATGCTCATGTCTGCAACTTTGGGTTCCTAAAACAGAAGAGAGTTGGGGGGGGGGGGGCAGGATGGGGTGTGCAGTCCAAAAAAAGTCCTTTCCTATTTCTCTTTTTTATTTTCTCAGAGTACAGTGGGGGTTTCCTCCTCTAAGGGCTACCTCTCCCTTCCAGGATATGGGGTTCCCTCCCCAGTTATGCCTGGGCTTAATGTTGGTGAGTCTGTCCAGCTGGGCTGGAGGGGAGGCTAGGAAAGGCTGGGGGGCAGTGTAGAGCAGGTGGAACCCGGATTGCAAGCCTATCCAACAGAATGGGAGAGGAGTATCCCCTCAGACAGTAGATATTTGCTGGCAGTGTTATGTGCTTTCAAATAGTTGTCACTTTTTTGGGGGCCCTATGAATTAGTGCTCTCTCCCCAAAAAAACTCACTTCTATAGTAAAAAATGCTGTTGCTTGTTTATAAAATAAAGGCTGCAGTTTCTTGATTGAATCTCAAGTTCTGTCTTCCTCTTTTCCTAGCATTATTGTATTTTCCAGGGAAATTTGTCTCCTCATGATATTTTACTTCATTAAAAATGCCTTTTTATGCAGTTGTGGCAGGGGGCACACGTTACGTAGCTATTATAAAACGGGATCTTAACTTGAAAAATGTTGGGAAACGCTGATAATAAGATGGTGTTACTGAAAGCATTGATGGTGGTGGTAAATGCCAATTAAAAGCACAGTGAGTGGAGATATATGCTAAATGTTTGTGTATGTAGCTTATTGATTTCATGTACTGAGATGTACAGTGGAACCTCTACTTACGAACTTAATCCGTTTTGGAACGGTGGCCGTAAGTTGAAACGTTCGTAAGTAGAAGCACCATTTCCCATAGGAATGCATTGAAAACCGATTAATCTGTTCCGGCCGAAGAAAAAAATACCAAAAAATATATATGAAAATAAACAGAGCAAGTCCCATGCTGGGACTGCAAAAAAACAAAAACAAAAAACAAACGAATCCAAAAATAAACATTGGAGCAAGTCCCACGCTGGGACTGCAAAAAAAAAAAAATCACCAAAAAAACAACAACACAGAAACATAACCCCCCCCCAGCCCAAACCTACCCTCCAAAACCCACCCAGAACAACTTTTTTAAAAGGAAAAAGCAGCACCTTACCAGTCCGAAGCCTCTGCGGAGGCTTCCCCCGGCTTCCAAAGCACCGGCACCCCGGCCGCTTCTCCTTCCTCCTCCTGCCGCGCCCCGCCCAGGGCGTTTGGCAGTGCTTACTCATGAGTAGACCCGCGCCTTCGGTGGCCCTTACTCGTGAGTAGGCCCGCGCGGCGGGGAAGCCCTGGGAGGCCTCCGAAGGCGCCGATTGCGGCGGTGCTAGAAGCCCAGGAGGCTGAGCCTCCCTTTTCCTAACCGTTGGGGCGAAAGAGCTACAAAGAAGCAGCCTCTTCGCCACCAACGGTTAGCAAATTTAAATTTCCCGCCCTTTTCCCCTGCCTTTTTCCGTTCGTACGTTGAAGCTCCAGCCGCAAGTAGAAGCAAAATTTTGCGGCAGGAGCTGTTCGTCAGTTGAAATGTTCGTAGGTAGGGACGTTCGTAAGTAGAGGTTCCACTGTATTTGGTCATTAAATTTTCAATCCTATTGAACATGTGTGTTGTTTTCACCGACAATTTGCTTTTCCATTCTCATATTTCATAAATGATAAGAAAATGTTTCAATTTTAGATTGTTGCTGAAATTATGTGCAAGAAAAATTGTTGTTGTTTAGTCGTTAAGTCGTGTCCGACTCTTCGTGACCCCATGGACCAGAGCACGTCAGGCCCTCCTGTCTTCCACTGCCTCTTGGAGTTTGGACAAATTCATGCTGGTAGCTTCGATGACACTGTCCAGCCATCTCATACTCTGTCGTCCCCTTCTCCTCTTGCCTTCACACTTTCCCAGCATCAGGGTCTTTTGGTGACCGAAACCAACTGACGACCAACAAAGCCCCAGCCCCCGTCGGTGAAACTGTTATCCTGGAATATAGCTGGCTGGGCAGGCAAGAAAAGGGACTTTGATTTCTGCTCCTACCTTCAACAGTTTGAGATCATCTTCCTTCAGGAAACCTGGACAGACTCCCTGATCCACCTAGAGGGCTTTCGAGCATACTCCCTGCCCGGATTCAAAAGTAATCCTCGTGGTCGGTTCCAAGCAGGCTTGTCTCTACTAGTCTCCCAGCAATCTAAATTTAAAGTACTGGAACTACCTTCTTGTAACCCCTTTGCTCATGCCTTTCGTTTCAGTCACAGCTTTGTGTTTATTGTCGTCAACGTTTACCTTCCCCCTTCCCATGACAAAGCCTCGTTATGTCTCCTCTGGGAGCGTTTGACCACTTATCTCGAGCATCTTGAACATCTCTTTCCCATGACAGACACTATTTTACTTGGAGACTTCAACGCCAGAATTGGCAAAGACGACCGGGATCTCTTGGATGTTTTGGATTTAGATCCTAATGTTTCCCTTCCTTGGTTTTTTAGGTTAGGCAGGACCTCCAAAGATGCACATATCAACCAGGCCGGCATCCAATTCACTAAGTTTTGTATTCAATTTGACAAATTAGTGCTAAATGGTTCCTCTGTCAGGGATTCCCCGGGAGAAGTCACCTTTGCTTCAACCCGAGGCTGTAGTGTCTTGGATTATATTTTAATTTCCCCATCTTTTAAGGATAATTTAAAGCATTTTTATATTGACAATCGTTTTGAGAGTGACCATTTTCCCTTGGTTTTTATATTTGACAACCCATCACTTCCTGATGATAACCCAGCCTGTGTAATAGTAGATACGTCCATTGGGTCTCTTCCCAGACTTAATTGGTCACGCAATCTTGCCGCGAAAATCCAGTTAATAATTACCGAGCAGGCACTTGAGAATCTACGTCTTACCCTTATGTCTCCCATGAACTCTGAGGAAGTTATCCCCTCTTATGACAATTTCGTCTCTAACCTTATCTCCCTGCTTAACCCCCCCTTCTTCTGTGGCCCCCAAAAGTAAATTTAAATATAATCCTTGGCATGACAGAGAATGTCTCCGTTTGAAGTCTACCCTTCGCTCCATTTTCCATCATTATAGGGGCCAAAACAAGCCCGGGCTACCAAAAGATTATTTTATTGTTAAACATCAATTGTCAGATATGGTCAAGGCCAAGAAGCTCCGGCTCGCTAGGACCCAATGGGAGCGCTTGATTGAAGCTTCCAGGTCCAATGATAGCGGGAAATTCTGGGCTTTAATTTCTGGGGACCTGCAGGGGAAACCTCGTCAATCAATAACAATTTCCCTTCAGATCTGGCACTCATACTTCATAAACCTTCTTGGTAGCGATGGGGCAAATTTTCCCACCTCCCTTGAAACCGATTTCGGTGAATATCCTGAGTGGCCACCAGTATCCCCTGAGGATATTATTACATTGATCTCACAACTTAAATCTAAAAAGGCTCCTGGCCCTGATGCAGTCATCCCAGAACTATTGAAGTTCCATCCAGAATGGTGGGCTCCTCCTCTGGCCGCCCTGTTTACTACAATAAATAGCACTGGAATAATGCCCAAGACATGGACCAATGCTATCATTGTTCCTATCTATAAAAAGGGCAATCCTTCACTTCCTGAGAACTATCGGCCGATTAGTCTCTTATCAGTTGTCGGCAAGCTCTATGCTAAACTTCTTTTGGCGAAATTAGAAGACTGGCTGACAACATGTAACATACTAGGCCCAGAACAAATAGGGTTTCGCCATGGTAAGTCCACCCTTGACCACTGTGCTGTATTATTACACTTAGTTTCTAAATACAGTGGGAAATCTGGAAATAAACTCTTCGCTGCCTTTTTGGATCTCAAGGCGGCTTTTGACTCAATCTCGAGAGAGTTGCTTTGGGTGAAGTTGGCCAGGATGAACATAGATCCCAGATTGCTCTCCCTGATTAAAAACCTGTATACACGCACTAGTTGCCAAGTCAGGTACAATTTTCAGGGGAATCTAACTCTGGAAATTCCAATTTGTAAGGGTGTGAAACAGGGCTGTATTCTTGCTCCAGCACTTTTTAACCTATTTCTAAACGATCTAGCCCCTGCCTTATATGCAATCAATGGACATGCCCCTAAACTTGCCCATCGCCACGTCCCCATCCTTTTATATGCGGATGACGCTGTTCTACTGTCATGTTCCCAAATTGGATTGAGGCGGTTATTGCGTCAAGCAATGACCTACCTCAACGCTAATGAGTTAACTCTGAATCATGGGAAAACAAAGATTTTAGTTTTCTCTAAATCTTGGAAACAATTTTCATGGTCAATACAGGGAAATTCTATTGAGCAGGTCAAAATAGTCAAATATTTGGGGATTAATTTTTCCTACAATGGGAGCTGGGTAACTCATCGCAAGTGCGCTCTATCAGTGGCAAGAACTAGTGCCTTGGCTATTGCCCGTTTTTTTTATCTGAAAGGGAATCGATATGTCCCCCATGGCCTTAAGAGCTTTTAACGCGAAATCCAGCTCCCAACTCTTATATGGTGCCCCTATTTGGATCGAAGCCTTCGATCACACCACCGAAGGCTTACAATCCCTTTTTTTGAGGAAAATACTTGGACTACCCAACTGTGTTCCCTATGCTGCAATATGCATGGAAACCGGATCGTTACTGCTGGAAACCCGCGCCTGGCTCTTGACTTTTAAGTTTTGGCTTCGCCTTCTATTTAACCCTGACCAGAACTCTCTCACCTTTTTGATGTTGATGGACCATCATGTATTCAAATGGTTGACCTTGATCCAGAAGAAAATTATATCCCTAGGAATCTCTTTGGACGCATTCTATCTGTCCTCTGCCTCGGCATTATTTCAGTCAATTAAATGCAGACTGCTAGATATCCAACTGCAACATCTGACTGAGGCAGCTCGGACAACCTGCTTCCCTAGTTACCTGGGTCTATCCCAGAATTCAGGGCTCCTAGCTCCCTATTTTCTTTTTTTAACTGATCCTCACCAAAGAAGAGCATTCATGCTGGCAAGATTTAATGCAGTACCGTCGGCTATTTTATTTGGTAGATACTGTAGAATCCCATACAACCTTAGACGATGCCCTTGTAGCCAAGGAGCCATCGAAACAGTTTCCCATGTTCTTTTGGATTGCCCGTTCTATAACAGACACCGAGCAAGATTCCTAGATCCATTGCTTTCTGGTTATCAAGGTCTCTCTGACAATGCCAAGGTTTACTTCTTAGTCCAAGGGAAAATCAACCATGTCACCACTCACGTTGCTTGCTTTTTACGAACTGCGATCCAAACTAGAGAGGCTATCTCCCAGGTATAGCCCACGGCTGTACCAATCCCCCCAATTTTAACTAGGTTAAAGGTTTTATCATTCCTTATTCTGTTCCTATTGGTTTAAAGTATATTGTACTCTCTAATGCCAATAAAGGTCTGATTGATTGATTGATTGATTGATTGATTGATTGATTGATTGATTGATTGATTGATTGATTGATTGATGAGATGGCCAAAGTATTGGAGCCTCAGATTCAGGATCTGTCCTTCCAGTGAGCACTCAGGGTTGATTTCCTTCAGAATTGATAGGTTTGTTCTCCTTGCAGTCCAGGGGACTCTCAAGAGTCTCCTCCAGCACCACAATTCAAAAGCATCAGTTCTTCGGCGGTCAGCCTTCTTGATGGTCCAGCTCTCACTTCCATACATCGCTACTGGAAAAACCATAGCTTTGACTATGCGGACCTTTGTCGGCAAGGTGATGTCTCTGCTTTTTAAGATGCTGTCTAGGTTTGTCATCGCTTTCCTCCCAAGAAGCAGGTGTCTTTTAATTTCATGGCTGCTGTCACCGTCTGCAGTGATCATGGAGCCCAAGAAAGTAAAATCTGTCACTGCCTCCATATCTTCCCCTTCTATTTGCCAGGAGGTGATGGGACCAGTGGCCATGATCTTAGTTTTTTTGATGTTGAGCTTCAGACCATTTTTTGCGCTCTCCTCTTTCACCCTCATTAAGAGGTTCTTTAATTCCTCCTCACTTTCTGCCATCAGAGTGGTATCATCTGCATATCGGAGGTTGTTGATATTTCTTCCGGCAATCTTAATTCCGGCTTGGGATTCCTCCAGTCCAGCCTTTTGCATGATGTATTCTGCATATAAGATAAATAGGGAGGGAGACAATATACAGCCTTGTCGTACTCTTTTCCCAATTTTGAACCAATCAGTTGTTCCATATCCAGTTCTAACTGTTGCTTCCTGTCCCACATATAGATTTCTCAGGAGATAGATAAAGTGGTCAGGCACTCCCATTTCTTTAAGAACTTGCCATAGTTTGTTGTGGTCCACACAGTCAAAGGCTTTTGCGTAGTCAATGAAGCAGAAGTAGATGTTTTTCTGGAACTCTCTGGCTTTCTCCATAATCCAGCGCATGTTAGCAATTTGGTCTCTAGTTCCTCTGCCCCTTGGAAATCCAGCTTGCACTTCTGGGAGTTCTCGGTCCACATACTGCTGAAGCCTACCTTGTAGGATTTTGAGCATAACCTTGCTAGCGTGTGAAATGAGTGCAATTGTACGGTAGTTGGAGCAAGAAAAATGCGAGAGTTAATTGTTAGTTTCTTTGGTGCCCAAATACCTGCAACAAACAATTGGGGTAGGTGGGAGATCCAGGATGTGTAAGCTTTGAATAGTTATAAAATTATTGGAACTGGGAACAATGGGTGCTAACAGAAAAGCCCCATATAAGTGCACTTTAGATCTTTTGAATAAACAAAAGTTTAGTGACCTAGAAATAAATCAATAAAAAAGCTATTCTCTGTGTGATAAATTGAAGAACTGGAAGATTCTTACAGAAGCATTGACTTTAACCATTGAAAATGTGTTGTTTGTAAGGGCTTTCTGAAACACATTTAATCTTTTGAGCACTCTAGCATACAGGGAGGTGTTTTGTATTTAGTTTTCTTCTCTTGTTTTTACTCTTACTGTAAGGTTACCATTACAGAAACCAAAATGAGATATATAATTAGCATTTTCCAAAAATAAGCTTTGAAATATTACTGTAGTATTTTTATAATGTATATATGTAATTGTTGCTCTTACGGTAATATACTAGTATTGCTTTGATATTGTTGGAGCCTAATTGCAGTCTGTTCATCTGATTGTAGTCTTGTTTGATGCAAAGTCCAATTAAGCTAAAATATTTTGCTTCAAACTCATTTTTCCCACTGATTTAGGTTAAACCCACTTATATCCACCTTCTTGTGCAACTACAAACAAATAGACTGCGTACAAAGTGATTACAACTATTCTAGCCGCTATCTAACCTTTCATCATATGTGTGTGTGTGCGTGAAAAATCTAGAATGCCATTACTTTTGAAAATAAACACATTCATTAATTCATTCATTTTGTTCTGCACTTCCGTAAATTTTTTGTTCTGCCTTTCTTTCAATGCAAGGAGCCAACACGGCTCACAAAATGATTTTTACAAATCAGAAGCAACTACAAATATGTTATAACATTAAAAAAAAATTAAAGGTAATAATATTAAAAGACCACTAACATAAAAGCAGTTCAAAACATTTAACACAAGAGAAAACAATATAATATATAGCATCCCATATTAAAACTCCTTGTCAGCCATGATTCAGTTGCTAAAAATTATTATTATTATTATTATTATTATTATTATTATTATTATTATTATTATTATTATTATTATTATTAAAAACTCCTGGCACAGTCAAAATTATAAAAACATTGAGTGGTATTATATAACAGATACAAGTTTTAACCAAAAACCTAAGTATCTGCTAAATATCGATGCAGTATGTATGCTGTTCCTAATATTGCCGTTTTTTGTAGCTCTGATGGTGTGATTTCTGAGATCTGCAACTGCTTATAGTACTGTGTGAAATTTCTTGATATTGTTCCCAAAGCCCCAATGACTACAGGGACCACTGAAGTGTCTTTCTTCCAGAGGCAAGATGTTTTGATTGCCAGGTCTCTGTACTTCGTTAGTTTTTCCAATTCTTTATTTTCTACTCTGGCATCCCCTGGAATTGCAATGTCAATGATCCAGACATTTCTTCGTTCTGTTACTACTATGTCTGGTGTGTTATGTTCAAGGTGTCTGTCCGTTTGGATCCAGAAATCCCACAAGATCTTGACTTCCTCATTTTCTGACACTTTCTCTACCTGATGTTCCCATGGGTTTTTGGAGGCCGGCAAGTTGTTGTTGTTGTTGTTTGCATAATGACCAGTGCACTAACTTTGCCACTCTGTCACGTCTAATTTTGTAATCTGTTTGTGCAATCTTTGGACATTCACAGATGAGGTGTGACACACTTTCATTTTTTTCTTGGCAAAGTAGCCATTTGCTGTTAGCACTAACTGCTTGGATCTTAGCTTTCATCACGTTGGTTTGGAGAGCTTGTTCTTGTGTAGCAAAAACCAAGCCTTCGGTTTCTTTCTTAAGGGCCCCCAGTTTTAGTCATGCCCATGTTAAATTATAATCACGCTTTCCATCAATATTTCTCAGGTGTTGTCCATGTAGTGGTTTATTTTTCCAGCTATTTAATTTCTTTTCAAATTGTTGTTTTCTTATATTGAGTCTTTGTTTCTGTTGTTTTCAAAATATTCTCCATTTTCAGTGCTTTCAGTAATTTTTCTCTGCTTGTACTGATATAATCATTTAGGCTTCTTTTTTCTTCCTCTACTACCTCCTGTATTTGCAGTAATCCATGGCCTCCGATTTTTGGTGCTAAATATAATCTGTCCACATCCCTTTTTGGATGTAGTGTGTGATGCATGTTCATTCATTTCTGTGTTTTTCAATCCAATTCTTCTAGTTCATTTTGAGTCCAATCTATTATCCCAGCTGGTTATCTAATTACTGGAACGGCCCATGTGTTTATGGCTTTGATTGTATTTCCCCCATTTAATTTTGATTTTAAGATTTTCCGCAGTCTTTTGATATATTATCTTTCTGTCAATTCTTTAACTTTTGTGTGCAGGATGTTGTCTGCTTCTAGTATTCCAAGATATTTATAATTTTCATCACTTGAGAGTGATTTTATAATATTGCCATTTTTTATTATTATTATTATTATTCTAACATAAACAAACATACAAGACAAACAAAGACATATATGCAGGGAGGTAATTTCCATATATCCATCTAGTACATAATTCTGACTACATAAACCATATTATTATTATTATTATTAATTGAATTTATATCCCACCCATCTAGTCAATAGACTACTCTGGGCGGCGAACAACATATAAAATAAAACAATTTAAAATATAACAATGATATAAGACATCATAATCAAACTGATTCAAGATGGAAAAGGTGAAAAGAGTAAATCAAGTAGTGGTTGGAGGGAAGGCCTGCCTAGAAGTACCACCGTACTGCTTCTGACATGAACAAAGGAGTGCCCATGTAGCAAAAGCTGAGTTCTCATTGAAGTAACTAATCCGTGTATGGGCTGTAAAATTTCAGACTTCGGGTGGGGCTTCACATGATAATATTCTTCCATACAAAAGGTTCCCTCCACATAGAAAATTCAAGAAGAATTGTTCAAGGGCTCATTCAGTGGAGTGTTTGGTCTCTTTCCCACTCTCTGCTTGTTGGTGTCAAGTAAGTGGAGATCTTACCAGAGTTTGTGTCAAAATGTATTCCTAAAATACTTCTTTTCTCTTTAAGAAAATCAGCATCTGATGAAGGTGAAAGAAGAAAGTGAAAAAGCAGGACTGCATATTACCCTACTAACATATTTAAACCATTATTAAGATCAAAACATAGCTTCCTAACTTTATAATGATTAACGTACATACATTATCTAAAATATAAACTTAGACCTATATTGATCTTACATTTAAACATTTCTATTATTATATTTAACATGAAACATTCTAGTTTAAGATTTTTATATGTTTATCTATTACCCATATATGTGAAAATCAACAGTTACTAACACTATATCATAGTATAATTGTATCCCAACATCCTTATTATATCCAATTAAATGTCAAAATAATAGTGCTTACAATCAACAAAAATCAATATTTTTAAAAAGAAAAAGTATATCTATATATAAAACCTTAGCTACATAGTCATATTATAATTCATATATTACTTAGTGTCTTTATATATCTATCTTGTCATCAATAACTTCTAATAATTATATTCAGCATGAGTATTCTAATTTAAATCTATAATCTAAAGTTATATGCACTTATCAACCATTTAAATTGTTCAGCAAGTAACTTTCTAATTTTTTGTTATATTTCTCAGCTCCATGTATAGACCAGGAAATCCAAATTGCTTATAGCATTATAAACCTAAAATTAAATTCTTGCATCCTTTTTACTAGTTTTAAAGTGCCATCTATAAAATCTCTTTAAGCCATTTTCTCTCCGATTTACTAAATTTATCCCTCTATCAATCATATTTTGCCTTTGAAGCCAGTCAATATCTAATCTGTAATCAACATTTTGTTGCCCTTCCAGCTTCGTCTTCCCACTTCCCTGCTTTGAATGTTCTCCCATCAAATTAATGTCTATTTTTGGAGTAATCTTCTCCTTTATATACATCCCTCGTTCTTCCACCTGACCCTCCCTCTCGCCATACAAATTAATTATTCTGGCCTCCTTTTTGGGGTTTTTACCCTCCTTCCTAAAAGCAGATAAAGTCACTCTCTCTGGTGCTGCCTCTGCTTCGATAGGCTGGTCTGGCGTCTTCAGATCCTCTTCTTTTCCGTTCCATCCTGAAAACAACACCTCAACTTCAGAGATCTGGGCCATCATGTAATTAACAATGTTCATTTGAAGCTCCTGTAAAGCGTTCTTAAAGTAGTCCTCCATTGTAAAAGTTAACGGGCAGTCGTGCTCTCTGGTTCCTGAATATGAGTCTCACATAAAGAAACTCTTTCTGTCGCAGAGAGAAAAGTTCTTCTATTTTCTCCCAAAAGCTCACCAGATCGGCTTGTTTATTCCTCCAGCCAAGAGCCATAAAATAATTAAGTAATAAAAGTCAATTGCTCAGTACAGCTCGTAATTTATTATGCTAGCCCAGGCTCTAACTTTCACCAAACAGCTCCAATTGTAGATCCAGCCATGATAAAAATCCGTTTAATTTATAATCCACCTCTCGCAGCACAGTTCAGGATCACTTAAGTTTCTCAGCCTTCTTAAACTTCTAATTTTATATTGTAAAAGTTATTCCATCTATCAGAGGACAGGGGATGAGAAAGAAGAAGTCTCTGTCTGTATCTGTGTATTTATCTGGTTTCTGTTTCTGTTTTCAGCCGTGACGCAATAATAATTTACCGATGTTTCTGGGTTTAAAAGCTTATTTGCCGCTTTGAGATTACACTGTCTTCTTTAAAATCAGCCTCTTAAGTTTAATTTATACTTGCTGAAGCTGTGTTAAGGTCAATTAGTCCCTGTTCATGCAGTCAGACATAAATCTTCATGCCTCCCCTCTCCTGGCAGCTTACTCACCATTATGGTGCCTCTCAAGTCAGTTGCTCGATAGGAAGGAAAACTCTTCCGAAGACAGACCGCCGTCTAAAATTCGGAGGTTCCAAGCCCTACTTGCTGCAAGCCCACTCTTCTGTGGAAAACTTGCCCCCCCCTTCACCTGGGGGGTCCGCTGACTCGGAGTAAATGCAAGGGTTCCCAGAGCTCTAGGATTCCCCTGTTCTCACCGCCATTGCTCCCATAATATTGCCATTTTTTAACTCTATTCCATCTAGTTTTTGGATCTTGACAGAGCTGCACATTTGTCAATTCCAAATTTCATTTTGATATCTTCACTAAATATTTGCATTATGTTTAGCAGTGATTCTATCTCTGTGGAACTTTTTGCATATAGTTTTAGGTCATTGATTTTTCCAGCTTGTTGTGAAATATGGAAGCCCAATCCAGTTTTATTTAAAATGATTGACATGGGGATTAGTGAGATGTTAAACAGCAGTGGTGACAAAGAATCCCCCTGAAATATTCCTCTTTTGATGTTAACTTCCCCAGTTTCTTCACCATGGGCCATTAAGACGGTTTTCCATTTTTCCATGTTTTTCTTGAGGAACGTCTGAATGTTTTTACTAATCCCAAACATTTTTAGGCAGGTTGTTGTTGTTGTTGTTGCATTCGAAAAGTGTGTGTGGAGGGAATAGCATTAAAACTGAGAATCATTCAACCTAAAGTGTCTCAGAATATGTGTCTCCATTTTTAGCTGAATATACAAATAAAAGCACAGCTAGAAGGTCTTAGAAATCCATGGGCTATGCATTCACCACCTCTGATTTAATATCTTTCTTATCTTCTCCTTCAGGAAATTCAGGGCAAGCTCACAACATTTTTCTCACAACCTCCCTGCAAGGTAGCTGTGGCTGAGAGATGATGACCAGCCATTGATCATTCTCAGCTTTATGACTGAGTAGAGATTTAATTATACACAACATTTATTTATTCAGCAGGCAGAAAAAATAATAATAAAACTTTGAAAAGGCATGAGCTTTGTGACACCTTAAAGACTATTATATTTTAATGTAAGCTTTCGTGGACAAGTCCACTTCTTCAAATATATGAGATAAAATACAGAGTTCACACAGTAAAACATTCATGCCTGGCTTTAAGATACAGTGGTGTGTGGCTGCATTTCAGGAAACATGTTTCAGTACTCTTTCAAAGCAGCGCAGCAAAGCATTTTTGTTTAGCTGTTCAAAGATAATTGAAGGTTCAGTCCTACACTAACATGGAGTAAATTTTCTCTCATTCAACAGGGCTTACTTCTAAATATGTATAGAATCACATTGTAATTTAGATATACAATAGATTTTCCCACTTCCTAAGATTCATGAAGGAGCTATCTGTCAGCAAGTATTAGTAGTGATTGGAGGCAGTATTCTTTTATATATCAGTTGCTTAGGAACAAATGATAAAGGGGGGGTTAACATCAAGCCCAGAAGTATCTGGTTAGCTACTCTTGGAGGTAGGATTTTGCTCCTCAGTTTTGCCCATCTCATTTTTTCTTATGTTTGTATTTTTTTGTGGTGGAAATGAATACTTTGGTCACACTGACAGCTTGAGAATATGGTCCATCCTATAAGATTGGGCTTTCATTTATGCTTCTCTAATTATGGGGGTTCACCACATCTGGAAGGCACCAAATTAAAGAAGAATGTCATACACAAATACTTGAAAGTCAAGTCGCATTGAAGTCAGTGGAGCTTGTTTGTCAGTAGTCATGTGTAGGATACCATTATCAAATTCCATTATTTGAAGTAAATGCTCACCTTCCAGTATCATTGAAACATAGATAGCATTTGAAAAAGGATGATAACTCCTACTTTTTAAAATAGCACGGAAATCCTGGCTTGGGGTCTAGAAGGAGTGGAGAACTGTAAAGAAAAACAAAACAAATCCATGTAAACAGGGAAAAAGTGTCAACTGCAATAAAATCATCCCTTCAGTTTTAAAACTTCTTAATTTCACCATATAACAATTTTTTCTCCTTCTGGTAAATTTTGGTTGCATTGGCAGGTCTCTTCCTGTGGCAACTGACCTTTAAAAAAAGGCAGCCTAAAGTTGCCTGTAGCATACATCTTTTGAATCTGAAGCAGAGTACCTAAATATAATTATTGGTTCAGATCTCCTTATGTCAGATTTTAATATTTAATATCTCCTACAGTTGAATTCTTGAAGTCAAAGTCCCCATGCACCTTAAAGCATGCAGTAGAATTCAGTCTTTTCTTTTTCTAACTAAAGAAACTTATGAACAATCTGTTATCTCTAGATACTATGCAGAGAGTGAGCTTTGGTGAAATCACTGCTCCAGAGTTTGGAAGTTTATAGTGTCTAAAAAAGATGACAGAATAACTTGCAGGGAACATATTTCCTTTCACAATTTATGAAATCCTCCTTGCCTGATCAAGTACTCTTTCAAAGCAGCAGAACAAAGCATTTTTGTTTAGTTGATTGAAGATAATTAAAGGTTCTGTTGTAAACTTATATGGTGTAAATTTTATTGCATTCAACAGGGGTTATCTCTAAATATGTATAGAATTGCATTGTAATTTAGATTTTTAATAGATTTTGTTATTTGCCTATAATATGACAGTAAGTTCTTACATATATTTCTCTACAGAAATAAGTCAGATATTTTGTTTTTAATATCCCACATGGTCTTCCAATCACTAGAGCCTAAGAGGTGTTTCTAGGAACCATTTCTAAGAGTTAAAATCGATTAATAATTGGTCCAGAACATGGCGGCCAGATTACTAACTGGGGTGAAAATATATCATCATATTTCCCCCACTCTGGCCACCTGACACTGGTTACCCATTAGATCCCGCATTGACTTCAAGGTATTAATGATTACATATAAAGCCCTAAACGGTTTAGGACCTCGATACCTGTCAGAGCGCCTTCTTCCACCTAATTCTACCCGTGTCACTCGTTCTAGCCAGACTGGGCGGCTGAGGGGCTTAACTCCGAGAGAGGCCTGGAAGGAAAAAACTAGAAACCAGGCCTTCTCAGCAGTGGCCCCTCGCCTTTGGAACATCCTCCCCCCTGAGATCCGCCTGGCTCCCTCGCTGGGAGTTTTTAAGAATAAACTGAAGACCTGGCTCTTCAGGCAGGCCTTCCCTCCTGCCATTACTTAATTTCTTCTCCCGGTTTTTCCATCTTGGAATATGTTGGCTTTTTAAAGTTTTTTTTTTAATTGATGATTTTAACTTCATTGTCTTTTTTGGACAGTAGACCGCCCAGAGTAGATTCATCTAGATGGGTGGTATAAAAGCCGAACAAATGAACGAACGAACGAACGAATGAATAAATAAATAATTATTCCAGTGATATTCTAAAGAGGACCTGTTTTTATAGTAACAAAAATGGCATCTAACCGCTGTGGAGAAGCGGTGGCAGTGGTGGTGATGGCTGCTGCTGCTGCTACTCATATTGTCATATATCAGCATGTTCTCCAGAGCTGTGCTTTTCCTTAAATTGTGCTTCAACATAAAGAGAAACCCTTAATATTGGATCTATACATTTGCTGTAAGATATTCACTGGGACTCTGTAGTCCTGTGAACACAAACAGAAATATATTTATGAATCTGCAGACTGCATTGATTTGTACATACTGTATGTTTCTTTTTGTGCTTCTAGGATTATTTTGTGCTTCTAGGATCTGCATTCCACCACACCAACAAATGTCTTGCTAACATAGTGTGTTGTTTATGTTTCTTGCAGAGGAAGATGTATATGGTGTTTACTCCAATCTGTTGTTCAAGCATTTCCTAGCAGAAGGGATTGTCTGTGGACATAATTTATTTGTTGCTTCAGATAAAGGAGAGCCTGCTGATATTCTAAAGGTAAAAAAATGTTTTTGTTTCTGATCATTGCTTGATATATATTGAACTACATTGAAAGCCATGCTAAAAATGCAGCACACGCATTCGTCTATTTCTGTTTCTACCTGTATTGGGTTTATTTATTACCTGCAGTATCCCAGTGTGGCGTAGTGGATACAGTGATGGACTAGAACCTTGGAGAACAAGGCACAAATCCCCGCTCATCCATGGAAACTGACTGGGGGAGTGGAACTGGTAAAACCACTCCTTAAATAGCTCACTTACCTTGAAAGGCCTATTAGGGTCACTATAAGTCGATTCTGACTTTATGGCACAAAACACACACACAGTATATCTCAACCTTCTTCCTCTTCTTCTTCTTCTTCTTCTTCTTCTTTGGTCCCATTCCCCTCAGGGAGAAGTAATGGGTCAACACAATACATTTTTAATTGCGACCCAGGATCTCTGTAAACAAGCTACCTGTCCTAGAATTAAAGCAGCAGTAATGACTATGGTTCAGAGAAATCCTAGAAATCATTACACCAGAATTTGGTGAGATTAGGTTACATGTGATGACCACGTGCTTCTCATACCAGGTAGAAGAATGATTGGTCAAACAGGAATGTAAATGATAACACTAGATTCACCGAAGTATGAATAGCTGCGATAAGGCATAGAGCAACATGATTGTGAAACTATTTACCCTCTGATATTGTTGTGCTCATGTATGGAGTCTGAAGTGAAACCAAACACTTAGAGAATATGTGCAGAGAATGAAACACATTTTCAATAAACATTGAAGTCTGAGTACCAGAACAAATAGGCAAATGCCAGTGGGTTTTTAAAGTTATTAAAACCAAATAAATATTCCCAATTTGTTTCAAAATCTATATTTCTGGGAATATATGTAAAAGATTGCAGAATACTTTGTACTGGCTATTCTTACTGGCTTTTATAATCTGGGAAAAGCTGTTATTCAAAACACATCTTGTTTGCTTTTTTTAAAATGAAGCCAGTGCTCTACTTCCAATTGTGGTACTTAACACTCCATGGATGCAGTGTCTGCACCAGCAGACATCCATCATCACATGGCAATAACCACGGAGTGTGAGGAAAGGAAAAGGGCACTGGTGCTATATTCAAATTGCTGTCCACACACCTCCGTAGTGCAGCAGCTTGTTGGCCAGTAATATGGATAATGCCTGGTTTCAGAGTCTTGCAGGGTGGGAGGAGATATTTCCAGAAGAGTTAGCTTCTCTTGGTCCTAACGACCATCAGACAGAAGCATTTACTTTTCTTTCTCGCATTTTTCTTTTTCCTCCCTTTAATTTAGTTAACATGCTTTTTACAAATTACTATAAACTTGGTTTTCTCAACATTCATTTTAGATTATGTTAATTACTTACATCATTGACTTTGCTGAATAACCTGTGCAGATTATCCAAATTGTCAGCAAGTAATACTACATCATCTGTGTATTAAATATGGTTGACAACCTGTCCATTGCCAATAAACACCATCATTTGAATCAGCAAGCACTTTTCTAAAAATGTTCTCACAGGTCAGATTGAAAAGCACTGGGGAGAGTATATATACTTGTTCTTCGGCTACATGAGTGACTTTTAGATGGATTGTCATGCGTTACTGCTCTGACTGGATCTTTAGTACTACTTGTGTTTACCATCTCTGACAGTGGTATTTGTTTGTTCCTTTTTAATATTTGCATACTTATTGTTTTATCTTTAATATTTTCTTCTAATGATGTAAGCTGCCTCTTTATAATCGTTCTTAGCTTTAAATGTTGTCTTTTAATTATGTAAACCACCATTGTGTACTCATTGTTTTCAACTTTAAATATTGTCTTTCAAGGGTGTAAGTCGCCTTGGTTCATTTTTAAGGAGAAAGGTGGGGTAAAAATATTTATCACCATCATGTGATCTTCAAATTTCACTGCACCTTTTGGTTGCCAGGTTGCCAATTATACAAGTGTCTATTGAATCAAGACGAACTCCGTTAGGCTGCCATGTTTGACTTTGTCAAAGGCATTCTCGTAGTCAGTAAAATAAGCATATTTATTTTATTTTTTGTTTTATTTATTTATTAAATTTATACCCCACCCATCTAGACCGAAGTCTACTCTGGGCGGCTAACAATAATAGATAAAATAAAAACAATATAATAAAATAAAAAACAACAGTAGTAATATAGTTCAAGATGGGAAAAATAATCAAGTGATGACAGGAGGGAAAGCCTGCCTAAAGAGCCAGGTCTTAAGTTTGCTCTTAAAAACACCCAGTGAGGGAGCCAGACAGATCGCTGGGGGCAGACTGTTCCAAAGGCGAGGGGCCACTGCCGAGAAGGCCCATTTTCTTGTTCTTTCTCTCCGGGCCTCCGTTGGCATTAGGCCCCTCAGCCGCCCTTCCTGGCTAGAACGAGTGATTCGGGTAGATCTAGGTGGGAGGATGCATTCCACTAGATATCAAAGTCCTAAACCGTTTAGGGCTTTATATGTCATCATTAACACTTTGAAATCAATGCGGAAACGAACGGGCAGCCAATGCAAGGCAGCCAGAGTGAGGGAAATATGCTGATATTTTCTCACCCCAGTGAGAAGTCTGGCCACTGCATTCTGCACCATTTGAAGCTTCCACATCAATCTCAAAGATAGCCCCACGTAGAGTGCGTTACAGTAGTCTAATCTCGAGATTACAAGCGCATGGACCAGAGTGGTGAGCGCCCCAACATCAAGATAGGGACGCAGCTGGGCAATCCGCCACAGATGGAAATAGGCGGAGCGGACCACTGACGCTACCTGGGTTTCCATGGTGAGCGCCGGATCTAGATGGACCCCCAAGCTGCGATCCTCACTCTTCGCGGTGAGAGTCACTCCCCCAAAAGAGAGGGAGTTTCCCAAACCACCAATGGAGAGGCCACCCACCCTCAGTACCTCTGTCTTATCCGGGTTCAGCCTCAGTCCATTCTCCTGCATCAATTGCAGTACAGCCTCCAGGCAGCACTGAAGGGACAGAACGGGATCCACTGTGGTTGGAGAAAAGGAGATGTAGAGCTGGGTGTCATCAGCGTACTGATGGCACGAAGCCCCACACCCCCTGATGACCCCACCCAGCGGCCTCATATAGATATTAAACAGCACTGGGGAGATAATCGAGCCCTGCGGAACCCCACAATTGAGATTCCACGGCGCCGAAACACACTCCCCAAGCTGTACTCTCTGAGGACGGTCCTCCAAGAAGGATCGGAGCCAGGCAAGCGCCAGACCACCGATTCCCAACTCGGAGAGCCTCCCCAGGAGGATACCGTGGTCGACGGTATTGAAGTCGGCTTAGCTATCGAGGAGGACCAACAAAGACATTTTGCCCCTGTCGGCCTCCCTCAGCAGGTCATCAAACAGGGCGACCAATGCCGTTTCCGTACCGTGGCGCGGCCTGAAGCCAGACTGGAATGGATCCAGGGCATTGGTTTCATCTGAAAGAACCTGGAGCTGGTCAGCCACCACCCTCTCTACCACTTTGCTGAGTAAAGAAACATTGGTGACGGGCCTATAATTGCCAATGTTGTCCGCCGCCAAACTTGGTTTCTTCGTAGATATCCACATTCATTTTTAATATGGTATCACAGATTTTCGTTGCTCACAGGTACTTCATACATTCCAAGTTTCCAATCTGACTTTCCGTTTGGAGGATCCGAGCACTTGCTGGCCATCTAAAGACTGTGGGGACTGAAGGGCAGAGGAAGTGGGCGGGAAAAGTAAGTGTATTAGGTCAGCACAGATGCACTGCATCCCTTAAGAAAAACTTAATCCTAGAAGGGTGAGGAGTCAGGAGATGGCAACAAGGGAGATTTCTGTTTGCTTTTCTCTTAAGAGTCTAGTTGAGAACCTGCCCAGTTCTGCTGCATACAGATTCTCTACCGGACCTTTAAGAGAAAAGCAAGTAAAACTCCCCCTTGTTGCCCTTTCCTGTCTTTTTCCACTTCCTGGAGGAAGCTTTCCTTTTTTTTTTAAGTGATGCAACACATCTGCGTTGTACATAAAAATTTTCCTACTTCCTTTGCCTTCTATAGAGCTGAGGAAGTATTTAATTTGCCAGTAGAGATGGGCACGAACTGGCGGTTCATGCCAGTTCATTTTTGTTGCCAAACAGATGTTCACCACTTCCCAGCCCCCCCTCATCCAGTGGGTGCCCACTCAGAGGCAGCATCCTGGCTTCCTTGCCCTGCCTTCTCCAGGTGCTGCCTCTGAGTGGGTGCCCACTGGAGGAGGCAGGACTGTGAAACACCAAACACCTGTTCGCCCAAAAAAATGAACTGGCATGAACCACCAAACTGGTGGCTCATGCCCATCTCTGTTTGCTAATATTCTGAAGTGGCTCTCTTCTTAAGACACATCACAGTATTGGCAAATTAAAAAAAGAAGACTTGCTTTGGTTCCTTTCCAGCCATTACAGATGCTGGAAATGAACAAAAACAGAATGATCCTACCTTCACCTAAAAAGCAGAAGCCCCTGACAGAGGCCAGAAAAATGTGGGTAAGAACACCCAAGGGGCAGGGTGGTTCACTCCAGGAAAGATGTTGTCTGCTGGTTTTAGGAGCAAAGCAGCAGGTCCTCACAGTGGTCCAAACAATGGGCTCATTGTCCATTTAGTCACCCTCTAAATCTGGTTTTGTCATCTCAGTAAGGCAATTTGGATCTCAGTAAAGTATTCTGAATATTAAGAAGCATTATTGATAGAAAAATTGTAAAGCTGCTGTCTCTCCATCCTAAAAACGCATTGTTTTTAAACAGCCTATCATCTTGAAACTACTCCTGAACAAAGGTGATTTAAAAACAGGTTAAGATACATGATTCATGCTAGAAATGTTCACTTTGACCTGCTCTAATTTTATGGTATGTGATTGGGAGGTTCTTTATTCTGAAAATAAGACAAATATTGCTGGTTTAAGGAGGGCAAAAGATAGTTTTATAAACCATAATTACATTAAATCTGTATAACTAAAAGACAAATAGGAGATTTTTAAAAACCCATCTTCTGCCAGGCATGCTATAGTACAACACAGTAATTTATCCATCATCTTTTGAACACATTTTCATGTCTATTGTAGTCAAAGCTTCTTCAGGAAATCAGCATTAAGATGTAACACTGTGGACAAATTACACCCCTGCAAAAATCTTACAGAACAACACACAGGAGATTTTAAACATTTCTGCTCAGTCAATTCATCTGCCTAACAGTCCACTGTAATACTTTTTGTTCGAACATAAGAAATTATACATAAAATATTATACCAAATCTTTATGGGACCTCATTGCAATGCACTGCACAATGATTATGCAATAATTTTCAGAATTTAAAAAATGTCCTTGGAAAGATGCAGGTAATAAATTGTAAGCTGGATTCATTTCCATTCTGACAAGTGCAGGTTAGCTTAAATGCTATTGGTTTCAATAGTTTTGGGGTATGTTTAATCTCCTCAGAAGCTGACTGGATAGCTCAGTGGTTTAGGTATCTGGCTGCGGAGCCAGAGGTTGGGAGTTTGATTCCCCATTGGGCCTCATAGCCTGTGAGGCCTTGGGCAATTTGCACAGTTCCAGAGCTGCCCCCAGAAGAAGGGAATGGTAAACCACTTCTGAGTGTTTTCTACCTAGAAAACCCTGGAAAGGATCACCTTAAGTCAGAATTCACTTGACAGCATGTAATTATTATTATTAATCTCCTCAGAAGTGCACCCTGATGTTTAGAAGCAGAATATAAAAGACATTACTAGTACTGTGGGATAGCCCATCAGCACCCTAGGCAAATGAAGAAAGACTGGTCTTCTGGTACTGCCAGGAGATGTAGGTCATCTCAATGCCAACAGATGGTGCCACAGGAGAACACACAATTTTGTACCGCCTCCCCAAACACCTACTTATTATCAACCATGAGGCCAAATCTCTACAAAACAAATTACATTCCTCTTTCTCCTCTCCACCTGCTCATTACTAAACAAACATCCCAAAAGAACATTCATCCTCATCTCCTCCTACAGTACTCTGCAAAAGTTTTCATTGTACAACACATGTCCACTTTCCTTTGCTCAGCACAGGTCTCCACATGCACCGTGTAGCATCTCTCTATCAATCAACATTCCAGATAAAACATAACAAGCAGCACTACAAAATACACTTTACTTTTTTCACTTTTCTCTCTTTTTCACATAACATCATCGTTTTGTTGTTTACTCTTTCTTACGAAAACTGGCATGAAATTGTTCCCTTGTTATCTTATCAGTAATTGTGTACCAAAACAAACTGTACTGTAATGTAAACTATCTCCCGAGCTATCGTTTTTCAATTGTACTTTCACTTTTAATGCACCTCCTAAGCACCTTTTAAAAAGCATTTTTCATTTTCAGGGAAACACCCCTGTAACCATAAACTGATTTTTTAAAAAAATTATTGATAGTTTGCTATGGCTTCAATTGCACACCATGTTCTGGTGATATCTCCAATTTTTTAGAACGTGCTGACATTCTTTCCTCAGACTAACATTGGTTATGTCTGCAAATCCACCATATATATTTATTTATTCATTTATTGCCCTTTTATACCACCTTTCTTCCTCCAAATGGACTCAAGGCAGCTCACAGATCTTTAAAACAAATGAAAAATTAAAGCCAGATATAAGAACTACTAAAATTTAATAAGCACTGAGGAGAGCAAAATGACATAGACCTCCTATCACACATTGTCCCCCCACTCCTGCCAAGCTCCGTCAAAGCCACATCCAAAACCTTTCAAGGAGAGATGTGACGAGGCTGAAATAACAACTAACTGACATTCAGAGAAGGTCCTGGAAGTTGATCCCAGAAAGCAGTTTATGTGCTGGCTTAACATCATGGAGAGTTGTTTGGAATTTCGCTTACTCAGTTGCCTTCAGAGTTATTGGTAACGTATCTGACATCTCCACCCTCAGCTTTACATTGTCTTCTAATTGCACCATGCTTTTAGGGGGGCAATCTTCTCAGCAGAACTTCCCCATTGCATCAACATTTGCTTCAGCATCTTCTGCAAAGGCAACTGAGAATTTGGAAATACATAGTCTTGTTTTTGAATGGGAATATGTCTCTGACTCCATTGCACCTCTGTTGTCACCACCAATACTCATGTTATCTCTGCAACTGCTAGTAGATGACACTACACCCATCTGAAGACATTAGACAATAAACAGATAATACATGTACAATGTACAGATAATACGTATAGCTTAGATTAGATTAGGCATCCTTTAGTCTCGAGAGACTATGGTAACGTGCTCTGAATAGAGGACTTGGAACAGCGTCTAGTGTGGCTGAGAAGGCCAATTTGAGAGTGACAATCCCTTCCACACTGAAGACAAATACAATCTGTCCCCTGTCCAGCTCCCTGATTTTGCTGCTTTCGGGACTGCCTCTTTGCCTCAGCCTGCTGAACAAGTGTCTCTTCAAATTGGGAGAGGCCATGCTGCACTGCCTGCCTCCAGGCTGAACGCTCAGATGTCAAGGTTTCCCATATGTTGAGGTCCATTCCTAAGGCCTTCAGATCCCGCTTGCAGATATCCTTGTATCGCAGCTCTGGTCTCCCTCTGGGGTGCTTTGTCCTGCCAGGTGATACCAAAAATGCGTCGGAGACAACGCATATGGAACGTGTTCAACTTCCTCTCCTGCCGTGCACAAAGGGTCCAGGACTCACTGCAGTACAGGAGTGTACTCAGGACACAGGCTCTATAGACCTGGATCTTGGTATATGCCGTCAGCTTCTTATTAAGCCATACTCTCTTTGTGAGTCTAGAGAACATGGCAGTGCTTTGCCAATGCGTTTATCCAGCTCGACATCTAGGGAGAGAGTGTCAGAGATCGTTGAGCCAAGGTACACAAAGTCATGAACAACCTCCAATTCTTGTGTGGAGATGATAATAGAGGGAGGTGAGTCCACGCCCTGGCCTATGACTTGTGTTTTCTTCAGGCTGATTGTTAATCCAAAGTCTTGGCAGGCCTTGCTAAAATGATTCATGAGTTGTTGGAGGTCTTCAGCAGAATGGGCAACAACAGCTGCATCATCGGCGAAGAGGAAGTCCCGCATGCATTTCAGCTGGACTTTGGTCTTCGCTCTCAATCTAGAGAGATTAAAGAGCTTTCCATCTGATCTAGTCCGGAAGTAGACACCTTCTGTTGCAGTTCCAAAAGCGTGCTTCAGCATGACAGCAAAAAAGATCCCAAACAGAGTCAGCGCGAAGACACAACCCTGTTTCACTCCTCTTTGGATGTCAAAGGGATCTGATGTTGAGCCATCAAAAACTACAGTGCCCTTCATTTCGTCATGAAAAGACCTGATGATGTTAAGGAGTCGAGGTGGACATCCAATCTTGGGAAGTATTTTAAAAAGGCTGTCCCTGCTAACCAAATCAAAGGCCTTTGTAAGATCTATGCAGGCCACAAAGAGTGGCTGTCGTTGTTCCCTACATTTCTCCTGCAACTGTCTGAGGGAGAATACCATGTCAGTGGTGGATCTATTAGCTCGAAATCCACACTGTGATTCTGGATAGACTCTGTCTGCAAGCACCTGGAGTCTCTTCAGCACAACACGGGCAAGCAGCTTCCCTACAACGCTGAGAAGAGAGATGCCACGATAGTTATTGCAGTCGCCCCTGTCTCCTTTGTTCTTATACAATGTGACGATGTTTGCATCCTTCATGTCCTGTGGTACTCCACCTTCCCTCTAGCAAAGACAAAATATTTCATACAGCTCGGTGGTGATGATCTCTTTACAGCACTTCAGCAAGGATGTTATCCTTCCCAGGTGCCTTGCCGGATGCAAGGGAATCCAAGGCTGCTTTTATTTCTGCTAAAGTTGGTTCGCTGTCCAACTCTTCCAAGACAGACAGGCACTCAATGTTATTTATTTATTTATTTATTTATTTATGTATTTATTTATTACTAGATTTCTTTCCCGCCCTTTTAGACAGAGTCTACTCAGGGCGGGTTCCATTAAACATTATAAAACTAAAACAGTTAAAACAGTTCAATACAATAATATTAGTAGTGCTCAAGATGGAAAAACAGAAAATTATAATAAAAATAAAGTCAAGTATTGACAGGAGGGAAGGCCTGCCTGAAGAGCCAAGTTTTTAATTGGCTCTTAAAAACACCCAGCGAGGGAGCCAGGCGGATCACTGATGGAAGGCTATTCCAGAGCCGAGGGGCCACTGCCGAGAAGGCCCGGTTTCTTGTTCTTTCTTTCCGGGCCTCTCTCGGCGTTAGGCCCCTCAACCGTCCCTCCTGGCTATGGCGAGTGATTCGGGTAGATCTAGGTGGGAGAAGGCGATCTGCCAAGTATCGAGGTCCTAAACCGTTTAATGCCTCTTCGGTTACTACATTCTATCTGGAATATAGCTCGGAGTAGTGCTCTTACATATAGCTAAGTCACTGAGTTATGTCTCTGCCTCTGCCTTACTCAGACCGTATTTTCTACACGAAGAGCAACTTTGCAGGCTTGTCATGTTGCCACATTTTCTGGTCTTGACACAACGCACCAAGCAAATGAGCAAAGCGCTCTTTCATGCCCATTTTCCATATGAATAGAAAATAGTTATAATATTCAGGGAAAGGATGAACACTGTTGGTTTTAACATCTACCCCTAAATTTGAAGCTTCAAATACTGAAGGTAAACAAAATATTGACTTCACTCCAGTTGACAAAGAAGGGAAAAACTTAAGTTAATGGGACATTTTTATTTCTCTATAGCCCAGGGTATCAGTGTAAGCAATTACTACATACTCATAGTTGAATTCCAGCAGTTCTATTGCCAGAATTGCAGCCACTGTCTTCCAAATGTCTGGTTTGTTGTGATAGATTTCAAGGATGCGTATTTTAATATTGCCATAAGATCTCAAAGTTGTCATTACCCTTACTTTAATCTGGAGTCAGATGTGTTTCAGTTGAAGCTCTTTTAGTATTGCAACAAAGCTCAGAGCTTTTCATGACATGCATGGTTCTAGTGGGGACATACATGAGAAGCAATAGTATTTTATTATTCCTGTTTATAGATGGCTGGCTTCTTATTTCTCTATCTGACACAAGACTGTTCCATCATTTACAGTTAACATAGCACACTCTTTCCTGAATTGATGGTCCTTCTTTCATCACAGCAGTGCTCTACCATGGAACTCTTGTAAACTGCAATCTGTGAGAACACTGCAGTGCATTTTGAATGTCATGGTAACTACAACAGCCATGACATCATATGCAATAGTTTGGTTTTGCACTCTTCAGCTCTCAGTGTTCAATATCAAACAGTATTCACCACACGTCCCTTTTGCTGCCACCTCATGTTTTTCAGAATCTTCATTGGTAATGTTAATTGCCAATCTAAACTGAGAGGCAATCTGACCATATTAGTGACAATAGTGGCTTTGCTAATCAGTGGATGTTAACAATAAATAAACACTTTCATAGTATTTGAGTCTCACATCCAATGATTTGTCATTCAGGTGGCCACAGCCAATCCAAAGGCAGTGCACTATATCAGCAAGCAGGGTGGGACTCAAACACTCTCCTGCACCTTTCCTTTGTCTCTGTAACGGGTATAGCACGCAACGTTCACCCATGACTATACTCCTGGTGGAAGAAGACAGTGTGCTGGTAGATGCTTTCAGCAAGTACTGTAATCCTCTGTGACACACAAATGGTTGCTGTGCAGTCATGCATTTCAACTCATCTTCTACATCTGGGAATGCCCACGTATAGAGATCATTGCTTTCAGAATAAATTCCAAACACACACTATTTTGCAGCAGGACATGTCAACTGGTCCACTTGCCTTCTGTATATTTTCCATTATTTCCCTTTAATCACCAATATAGTAGATAAAGTGAGAACAGATATGGGTCAGATGCATTCTGGAAATGCCCTGGAGGCCTTAGCAAGTATAGGTCACAACCCTTTTCCTCTTTTTCTGTCATCAGTATCTCCGGTTTTTGCAAATCTTTTCAAGGTCTGACAATTGTATGCACCAACCAAATCTTCAGGCACTTCATCTCAAAGCATGGAAAATTCAGTAGTAGGCCTTTTACTTCAAAAGAGACCATTGGTTTTAAAGGCAGCACTCAGACATTTAGCCCTACCTTCTTACTATACAAAGTGGTATTGTTTCAAAGGATTTGTGTCCTCCTTGAATATCTCTGTTTCTCCAGAGGAGGTTTCAGCAATATGAAGGCCTGCTTTGTCATCTCTGGCAGTGAGCTCATCAGACCAGCTGCAAAAACTATCACTGTCACTGTTCGCTTACCCTTACATGGTTTCTTAAAGGAATTGGGAAACTAACCTTTGATTTCTGTTCCAACATGTCTGTGGTCACTGGTTCTATCACAGACTGTGAAGAAAGTTATAAAGAAAAGTTATGGGCAACTAGTTAAGTTTAGTTTTCTCTTCTAACTTTCAAAGTAGCATTCTGATGACCATCATGCCAGTTCATCATGCAGGTGACTTGTGTGCACTTCAAGTGGAGTATCCCTTCTTAAACTTTTACAGAGATGGTGTAGTTTTCAAACTGATTGTTCCCTTCCTGCCAAAAGTGTTTCAACAATTCCACCTTGGCCAGAAATTATTTTCCCATTTCCCAGAATCTGTCAACACCTTTGGATACTTCATGGTATACTTTGAATGTAAAACAGACTGTTTTCTTTCAGATTAAGAAATGAGGATCAAGAAAGATCTCTGCTCAGTGTTTTCCTAAGTGATTAGCTGCCACTATTAAACTGGTTGATGAACCAGCACACTCAGCTGTCCCTACCCCCCTGAAGCAGAAACCACCTTTGTAGTATATATACAGGATATGTTGATAAAGGAAGGATTGTGAATGGTTGCAAGTTAGTCAGCGCTCAACCATTGTCTGGAGTTATCAACTTGGTTTTAGAGCAAGAAACAGTGTTGCCTGTGGGAAGGGGGGCAGTTCTTTAATCTACTGTTTTCATATAATTCTCTCTCTTCTGGTAAGGCAGTTTGCCAGTCACTCATATGTGAGTCACACACTGAAGAAGAAGCACGGGTTGCTTACCTGTAATTGAGGTTCTTTTAGTAGTCATCTAGGAACTAATACAGCTTTCCAAATCCCCACAACTCAGTTTTTCACTATTCATGGTGGATACTGAACGGAGGGGAAAAAGCTGAGAAATGCTTAGCCAGTCATTCTGGCATATGAGGCAGAGTTCCCATCAAAATCTGCACAACTCTAGAAAATTCAAAGGAAACCTTTATACATGCATAAAACTGATATGTATGAGTTCACAGAAGAACAGTCAAGAATTGCAATTACAAATAAGCAACCTTTTTTTAAAGTAGTAGTTGTCTTAACTAATGGTACTTGGCTTATTCCTCCTTCCTACTTTGGACCTAGCTTTTTTAGACTAAGTTTGAGTTTGAGTTCAGTCTCAATCGTTTTGTGTGTTTGTGTTTTTTTAAACATTTTCTCTTGTTTTGGTCTGTACTATATGTGTGCTCACTACATACAAAGAATAAGTATTAGTGTAAAGGCAGCATACATGCCTCACAGATAGTACCCACAATGCAGATAAACAGCACATGTTGTAAGACTATAAATAGATTAACGCTGACTTTAAAGGTGACTAGCACAAATACCTCTGGATAGACCTGTATGAATATTGTCAGAGTTGATACTTTCTGAGGCTGCTATAATATTGCAAATTTTCTGCATTTTTGTGAAAAAACACAAAAATTATGGCCAATTTAAAGCAAAGTTTAAAGATGTTTAACAAAAAACAACAACAACAACCCTGGACTTCTCTGCAATTTGGTAGGCTTAATTTCTTCTAAGGGGCTACCATGTCTCCAAATTTTGTGCACTTACATTAAAATCATATAGGTTGTGAAAATGTTGTGGCCATTTGGGGTTCTTTTTGTGCAAATCAATATTAGGTACAAAATTTCAGATTTGCACATTTTTGTTCAGATTCAGGACCAAATCCAAGTTCCTAAACTGAAGGATCATTGCACAGGCCTAAAAACAACACACAGCTGATATTTATCCCCATGAACATAAAATTGGTGCACTCTGCCCGTTTTGCATTCAGCCCACCATGTTGATGAATGAGCCTGTGATATTCTGACGACATTCCTTCATATGTTGTGGAGATGCTAGAAAGTACGACAATTTTAGCTAAAGGTTTTTAGTCAGTGCAGTTTAAATGCAAAACCTACTAATGCAGACTCTATTTTTTTGGCTGACTTAAAATCATAGTGTTAAGAGAGCTTACGAACAGTAAAAAGGAATATTCATGTAAAGCTGGAATGAGCAAAGTGACCTCAACACTCTTTTTGTGGTACCCAACCTTCCTCATGCTATCTCTTTTTTTTCTTGCTGAATTGCTGAAGTGATGGTTCACCATTTAAATTGGTCATAAATACTTTCTGCCATGTAACACTCCAAATACCTGTTTTTTAAGATGGGTAATTATCTTCTGACCATTTTTATTTAATGTTTTGGGGGGTTTTTTGGCTAGCATTGTGGCCCTTGGAATATCCCAATGCCACAAAATTGTCCCCCAGACTTGCCATAGTTGCACATTCCAACCTAAAGTATCCTCACTAATGTCTGTTTTCTTCCTTTCTTTTGAAAAGTGCTGAGAGGATGGTCATTTTATTTCATCTTTTAGGATTCATCAGTTATAAGAAGTCTTGAAGAATATTTCGTTGTCTACAAGGTTATCAAAATGTTGTACATCTAGATCAGGAATTTATTTAACATTATTCAAGTTAAACTAAAATACATTTCAGTTATACAGTCATGTGAAAAACAAAGTACACCCTCTTTCAGTTCTATGGTTTTACGTATCAGGACATAATAAAAATCATCTGGTCCTTAGCAGGTTTGAAAATTAGACAAATACAACCTCAGATGAGCAACAACACATGACATATTACACCATGTCATGATTTATTTTATAAAAATAAAGCCAAAATGGAAAAGCCATGTGTGAAAAACGTAAGTACACCTTATGATTCAATAGCTTGAAGAACCACTTTTAGCAGCAATAATTTTAAGTAATCATTTTCTGTATGACTTTATCAGTCTCTCACATCATTATGGAGGAATTTTGGCCCACTCTTCTTTACAATGTTGTTTCAGTTCATTGAGGTTTGCAGGCATTTGTTTATGCACAGCTCTCTTAAAGTGCCACCACAGCATTTCAGTTGGGTTGAGGTGTGGACTTGGACTGGGCCATTGCAACATCTTGATTCTTTTCTTTTTCAGCCATTCTGTTGTAGATTTGCTGGTGTGCTTGGGATCATTGTTCTGTTGCATGACCCAATTTAGGTCAACCTTTAGCTGTCGGACAGATGGCTTCACATTTGACTCTAGAATACTTTGGGATACAGATGAATTCATGGTCAACTCAATGACTGCAAGATGCCCAAGTCCTGTAGCTGCAAAACAAGCCCAAATCATCACCCCTCCACTACCTTGCTTGACAGTTGGTATGAGGTGTATGTGCTGATATGCTGTGTTTGGTTTTCGCCAAACATGGTGCTGTGAATTATGGCCAGACATCTCCGCTTTGGTCTTGTCTGTCCAAAGGACGTTCTTCCAGAAGTCTTGTGGTTTGTCCAGATGCAACTTTTCAAACCTAAGCTGTGCTGCCATGTTCTTTTTAGAGAGAAGAGGCTTTCTCCTGGCAACTCTTCCAAACAAACCATACTTGTTCAGCCTTTTTCTGATTGTACTGTCATGAACTTTAACATTTCACATTCTAACTGAGACCTGTAGAGTCAGATGTGACTCTTGGGGTTTTTTTACAATTTCTCAGAGAATTGCACACACCTGAATGCTCCAGACCAACAAACTGCTAAAACTTTGACTTTTATAAAGGTGGTCACACTTGCTGATGATTATTTACGCAAGGGCATTTGGTTAGCCGCACCTGGCTGCTGCTTAGCTCTTAATTCCTATGAAAGCAGTAAGGGTGTGCTTAGTTTTTCTACGCATGGCTTCTCCATTTTTGCTTTATTTTTGTAAAATAAATCCTGACACAGTGTAATATGGCATGTGTTGTTATTCATCTGAGGTTGTATTTACCTAATTTTCAAACCTGCTAAGAAACAGGTGATTTTTATTATGTCCTGATACCTAAAACCAAGGTTCCCTCTAAGCTGGGCATATATGCGTGCCTCTGCCTCCCTCCATGCAGCTGTCTTCCCCCTCTGCACAGCAGTCACATTAGGTTCCAGTCATGCCGGAACCCTGTGCACGGGGGAGTGGAGTCATGGACGCACACAGGAGCAAAGTTGCAAGAGAGAGAGACAGAGCCCTGCCGAGCGGAGCTGAAAGTTAGAGGGTACATTGCCTAAAACCATAGAATTCCAAAAGGCTGTCCTTTCTTTTTCACATGACTGTACTTCTTTTTTACATTTTAAGGCTTCCTAGTCCAGGGTAATAAAATATGTTCTTAATGGTGAATGCACTGTGGAATTCAGCTTTGTTTTAATGTACTTATTTATTTATTGTAGAGATGGGGAACATGTGAACAGCACGTACCTCCTTGTTCAATTTTGGAGCCTGCCACCATACTGTATCTGGTACTGTCATATCTGGTAGTGCCACAGTAAAAAGAGAGGCGTGGGGGGAAAGCAGGATCTTTCTTTAAAAACAAGGGGACAGGAAGTGTCTTGTTTTACAACAGAATAACACTCCTGGAAACCTCCCAGAAGTACAGTTCTGCTGTAAGACAACTTGTACAGTGCATTCCACCAAAACCACTAAAGTTGCCCATCACTGATCTCCAATACTGTATTGGCGATAGTAAAGCCTCAAAGCAGGTGGGATAATGTAACTGAAGAGTGTTCATGGAGCAAAATAATTTTGTAGTCTAGGTTGTGTTAGAGAAAAAGATGTTATCAGTTTGAGTGACATTAAAGCTTCACACTTTTTTTTCTGATGAAGTTCTAGGTAGTAGGGAACCCAGGATGAAATCATGTTTCTTAGTATAGTAGGCCCATCAAATCAGTAGGGAAGTGGTGAATCCTCTCAATGAGTTCCATTGATTCAATGGACTTATTCTAATTATGACTTAGTATGCAAAGCAACAGGATTTCATCTATGGAGACTGAAGAAAAGGATAACAGATACCTAAGCAATTACCTTGAAGGGAGGTTTAACTAAAAATCACAAAAGAGAGAGGGCAGAGAAAATACCAGAGGGGAGCTCTGAAGAAATTTAACAGTTTTTAAGAAGAGGAAAAAGAAGAGTGTTGTACTATGCAGTGCATGGGAGAGAGGGGAGTGTTAAGCATGGCTGTTCAAAACATAAGGTAGCCAAGACAGACAAAACAAAGAAGGTAATATCCTGAAAATAAGAAAGCTGAGGAAACAATGGATAATAGAGACATGAAATTGAAAAAGGACTAAAGAAAACGTGCATGTGACTTGAAGCAAAGGTTGTCAAATAGGAGTGTGTGTTTTTAATGCAGAGATCAAAAGGTCTACTTTAATAGGGATTTTGCATATATCATGGATTATTTTGTTAAATAACAGCACAGCATCAGTTCTTCAGAATTATAAAATAACTTAGAGAGTAGTAAGACACCAGTAGTTGGTATAATGCAATGCTAATCAAGAGGGTGTAAGGTTAAGCTTCATTAATTGTTGCCGGATTGCGCCTTTTTGTTCTCTTATGCCCTAGAGAACAGAAGAAGAGAGAGAAAGACAGGTCAGATGAATAGAACCTAATTTTGTTTGTGCATCTGTCAAAGAAGACAGAACAATGCAGCAGTTGACAGAAGGACCAGAAATTCCTAACAGATATGAAGAATATGCTTTCTGGTGTAGAAATGCAAGATTTACTGCATATAATAAAAATACCATTCTTCCTGTGATTCAGAGCTGTGGAAGTACATATTGTTTTAATTACAATAAGCCTTTCCCCCAGTCTTTTGGTTTACAAGTCCTTCATGAACTCAGCTGATGCTAAGAAAGTGATTTATATAAAATATAAATTCAAATAACACAATCATTTCTTGTGCTCTTGCAAACAAAAAACCCACACAGAGCCTGCCTTATTCAGTTTCTTGCAATTCTAATATATACATGGGCATGCTTGTGGGAGCATGAGATATATTCTCATTATCCTATCTTTAACTGTATGAGACACATACACAGAGCATTTATTCCACAGTTTGCCCGTGTGCGCATGCATCTTGGAATGAGACAGAAAGAAACAGGACTCAAGTTCTCTACAGATCTCTGTTTGAGCAGGCACTTTGATCATGTGTGGAATGATTCTAACCTTTCATTTCTATAAAAATTCTAGAAATAATAGTTAAGACTATCATTAAACTGCTGTTAAGCAGATTGAAGAGACTCTTCTTGCATCTATGAAAATGTCCTTTTCTTTTTTGCTGGTTGTTTGAAATATATAGAAGAATTTAGGTTTTTAGAGGTTTTGCCCCCTCAGTATTCAGAGTAGCATGAATAGTATTTATTTACTTACTATATTTATGTCCAGCCCTTTCCCAGTGATCTCATAGTGGCATAACTGTTTTTATCTCTTATTTAATTTTTCTGTTTATTTAAAAAAATTAACACCACCTTTCTGCTTAAAAAGGACCTAATATAGTCCTTTATATCATTAAAGGACTATGTTTAAAAGCTAAAAACACTAAGTATACAAATATTAAAAAGAACCAAATACCACACTAAAATGGTAAAAAAAATTAACACCAAAAACTGATTTAAAGCAACAAGGAATAACACTCCATTTAAAACTCCTCTCAGATAGTAGCCCCTAAGGGAAAGCCTGTCTGAAGAGAAAGCTCTTTGTCCGCTTAAGGAAGGACAGCAAAGATGGGGCCAACCTGAGCTCCTGTAGGAGACAGTTCCAAAGTCTGTGTGCAGTGACAGAGAACGCCCTCTTCTGTATCCCCACCAGATGTACTTGTGAAGTTAGTTATTTAAAGCTTACAACAATCTTGCAAAGTAGTTTAAACTGATGGATAGTGGTCACTCATTGACATGGCTGAATAGCCATTCTTAATCTAACATTAGACATCGCCTCACACTGACATATATCTTAGAAGCAGTAATAACTCAGAAATATTCACATATTGGCTGAAACCCTATTGCTTAGTTGGTTGTTGTGGTTTTTTCAGGCTCTTTGGCCGTGTTCTGAAGGTTGTTCTTCCTAACGTTTCGCCAGTCTCTGTGGCCGGCATCTTCACAGGACAGGAGTCAGAACTCTGTCTGTGCTCTGGTGCAGTGAGTTCTGACTCCTGTCCTCTGAAGATGCTGTCCACAGAGACTGGCGAAACGTTAGGAAGAACAACCTTCAGAACACGGCCAAAGAGCCCGAAAAACCCACAACAACCATCAGATCCTGGCCGTGAAAGCCTTAGAGAACCTATTGCATAGCTTAATAAGTTCTAACAAGTATAGGCCCATTGAATCAAAAGAATTTACGGAGAAGTTGACTGAACAAATCCTCATTGAATCTGTGGATCTGCTTTGCTTGCACCTTATACTAAGCAACAGAATTTCAGCCACTATTTGTTTTTCATGCCAGTTTAAAGATTTGCTTTTTAAATTTTCATTTATCAGAATATTATTTTTTTTAGCAATAGCAAATTATTTCTGAATATTATTATCTGTATTTTCTCCTATGTGATGTATTCTACTTTATCAACAGGTTAGTTTCAGTAAAGCACTGGTCATCAGGGACATACATTGTTGACTACCTTAGTTAGGTTTTAAAGATTACTGGAATACTCCTGTCCCTCCATGATATAGGAGTTGAGATAGTGTTTCAGGATGCTGTAAGATATTTTGAAGTAGTCATTTATTGTGTGCATTAGATGTTCTTGTGTAACATCTGCCTGTCTTCTCACTTGTGGTGGTGGGCACAAACCAAATAATCATCAGCATTGCTTCTTTGTGATAGCAGGCAAAACTGTCTGGAAATTCAAAGAAGTGCTGCCGTACTAGAGGCAATGGGTGAAGCTATTTAAGGAGAGAGTGGAGCAAACTGCTGGATAGCTCAGTGATTTAGGTCTCTGGCTGCAAGTTTGGGAGTTCAATTCCCCACTGTGCCTCCTTGTCAGGGACTGGACTTGATGATCCATAGGGTCCCTTCCAGCTCTGCAGTTCTAAGATGATGATGATGAAAATAGAATGGATTTTGTCATAATGTTCTTACATTGCTTAGGATCTTTGGTCACTGCTGTCACAGAGAGACAAAAGGCATAACATTACCAGGTGTATCCCCCATTGTGTTAGAAAAGATAAAACAAAGGAAAGCTTAGGGAGATAAATGAATGCTTACATGGGATTTATAATAGTGATAATCTCTTCCAGAACAATGGACTGCAACTGCATTGAATTGTTTTTGCAGTGTAATTGACATAAAGTGATCTTTATGTCAATTAGACTGCTGCAGGTGTTACTGGGGAAAAAATGAAGGTGTTTTCATTGAATGTGCCACCTGGGAAACTTAATTTAAACCAGATTATGGAACCCTGTAAATATGTATAACTGCAAAATGCATTTATGTGACATTTGTCTAAAAGGAGATATTTAAAATTAACAAGTGTTAATGTTTTAAATAAATAATTAAACTACAACTGACTTATTAGAAGGAGTAAAATAGCTTCTTGCTTATAAAAACATTGTGGTGAGATAGATTCTTATATAATTTTACCTCTGCATTAATATCATGAAGGGATACAGATGTAGTAAATTGAAAAGTACAGTCGTATACTTGTTTGCACAGAAGTAGGTCTCACTGTATTCGGTGGACATTACTCAAGGAAAACTGTGAATGTTGCTGCACTCCCAAAACAACAGTGCAATCATGCACATTGCTGCTTCATAGTAATGATTGGAGAGCTGTTGTTTTTTAGAATATCAAAGTGCCTTGTGGCTCCTTAAAGATTTTCAAGTTTTATTTAGAATCTGCAAAGGTAGAAGCCTGAAGCAAATAATAAAACTGATCAATCCTTAAAGTGTCACAGGACTTTTTATTGTTTTTGCTGCAACATACTAACCTGGCTAGCTTCTTGGAATTGTTAGACACATCTTCTCTCTGTCGCTTTTGCCACTTTTTCTTAGAAAGTAAGAAACTTTGTGAGCAGCAAAAACCTGCATCTGGAAGAGTTAACTTTCTAGATGGCAAAGGAAAGTTTTAAATTGGAAATGGGAGTTCTTTCTGTCTGGAACTGCATGACAAGCAAACAAACAGTTTAGGATAGTTAGGGAAACACATGGCTTACTCCCTGATGTCCCAATGATAGAAACTCCTGAAAAGAGGTTACAGTGGGTACAGGGCTAAGCTTAGTAGGAGAGAACACTTAGCATAAAGTGATATTATCAAACATGAAGAAACAGCGAAGTGGCCAAAAATATTACTTTAATACATGGTGCACAACTTTAAAGCATTTAAAGGATTTTGTGCATCTAGTATTATAATCATTGGCAAAGTATTTTGAAACGTGTCTGTATTGTATGCATATTTCTCATATAGGAGTTGAGGTAACCTTAAGGTAACCTTGTGATTCTATGGCAGAGGTTAGATTTGAATTGAGATCTTTCTGATTCACATATCAGTCTCAGCTGTTATAACACACCACCTCTTACTTAGCCTATGTTTGGTACTCTGAGTCGTGATCCTGCTCTACTTCTGGGTCACTGCATCAAAATCAAGATTGGGTGTCTTGCAAAGGTACACTCTAGCATGCTAATTGCACTTTGGCAACTCATTCCATAGAAATAGGATGCCAGATCCATTAGAAAGACACTAGGCATTCAGAAAACATGCAACACATTATCTCACACACATAATTGACAGGGATGCCTATTAGCACAACACTTGGTCATCTGCAAAGGCTCTGCAAGCTTTTCATCTGATTAGCAAGTTAGCATCAATAGGTAGAATGCCCATATAGCAGTACAAAGCAAAAACAAAACAAAAAATCAAAATGAACCCAATTCTGGCAAGTTGTAGCTTTGTGCAAATGTATAGTGCTATACTTGCACAGACATATAAATACACCCAAGCTGTAAATTTATAAAATTCAACAGTCATTAGAACAAAATCTATAATATTTACGTGTATGTGCTTTTAAAAGGTCTTTATTTTATAATCAGAATAAGCTGTGCCATGTTAATTACATTTTGAATTATCACATAGGATGCCAATCCCCATACTCTGCTTAATGAATCTACTTTTGCACAAGTGGATAGCAATACTGTAGTTTGGGAATGGAACGGATTCAAACACTGCTGGCATTAGGAAAATGATGTACAAAAAGCAGGATTTCAGTTACTGTTTATAAAGCTTCCTATTAATTCTAGAAAATAAAACATCAGGATTCTGCAAAAACATTTAACTGGCAGATGAAATTGAATATAACCATGATTTTATTGTTTCATTTAATAGCTTAGTAGGCACTTCTGCATTGTATGATGTGCTCATTGGAATATTAATGTCAAAATAGTATGGCACTGCTACTTTAAATCTACTGCTATCCTTTCTTCTTCCATGAACTCCAAAAGAAAAAAATCAGGCAGGTGTTTTTTTCATTCTGGCTACCATTATTAATTAGACATGGCTATCATACCAGAACAAGGGTGAGGAGGAAAGTGTCTATATTTCTTCTCTATTTTGTGTGTGCATGTTTTCTGGAATAGAGTACATGTTAGTTTTTAGCTTAGTTGAAGATGGATAATGATTTGGTTATAAGTCAGAATTTAATTATGTGCCATTCTCTGGGGACTCTAGAATGGCACTGGAAAATACATTGTTGATTAACCAAGCAGTTACCTCAGTGGGAAATGATAATATAAGGGCAGATGCTTCATTTACAGTCACAGACTAATCCTGGTTAGCTAGCCATATGTAAGCCTTTAGTTGACCTCACTTCTGAATTATGTATCTCTACCAAAAAAAGCACACCCTTTTCTGACTGTTAATTGCCCTGCCCCCCACCCCAGTCTTTTGAGAGCAGAAGACTGCATTCAGTGTTCAATGAGTAGCGGTCAGGAAGAATCTTAACTAACTTCCATGCAAAATTGTGATAATTTTTTAAATTTATTTTGATGCTATGGTTTGGGAATAGGCATGAAAGTGAACTTTAAACAGGGAAATACACTTGTTACACCAAAAAAAGAAATCATGATTATTCATAATACTTAACTCTGTGATCCTGTGCACACCTATTTGAGTTTCCCTGTGACATCGGTATGTCTTTTTTAGAAAAAACTAAACAGGGTTATTAATAATAGCACTATAGAACTGGTAAGTCACTTGGAGATTATGTAGTCCAACCCCTATTTCATAGCTGAAAATCCTGTAAGGAAATCTGCTGTTCCCAGCAGAGGCTGTTCTCAGCAAATACTGTAGCTGTTCAGACTTTGCTTGAAGACCTCCAGTGAAGGAAAGCTTCATTCCCCACTTTATGAGTAATTGGCTCTGCTGTCATACTTCAGTTGTCAGTAAAATCTTAGATAACATCTTATTTTAAAGACAAAGGTGAGGTAAGAATGTTTTAAATAAATAAATGCTTTGCAGAAATCATTACCACAGTCCACACTACGTTAGTCACCCAGTCAGAAGAAAATATTAATCTGGCAGGATTTATTATTGACAGATCTATTCTGTCTTCTACTAATCACAGCATTATTATCAAGGTGCCTACAAACTGACTCCTTTATAACCTGTTCAAGTATCTTCCTTGATTTTGAAGTCAAACTGCAGTTTTCCCTTTTAAAGAATGGAAGAACAATTAACCTGTCAGTTGTCTTATCTGCCCTTGCCTTTGTAGGATTACAGACTGAAGTCATAAGAGTACATCAGCAAGTACCTCTAGTACCTAAAGTGAAATACAAATACTGCAATTTGTCATGTATTAATAATCTTATTAATAATCTTATTTAATGATATTTCCTTAAAATATTTTATAAAAACAGTCCGTCAAAAATGTCTTCTTTTTTTCCAGGAGCTTCCATTGCCTTTGTTGAATACCTCTGCCAATGAAATGGATGAACAAGCAAGAGCTGCCAAAAACTGTAAGCATGATTCTCAGGAGTCCATGACAATAGCCTGGCGTTACCAGAACATTCCAAAATTTGAGGTATGTGCTGTCATATATAATGTTGAACTGTGGATATTTATTTAACAATATTACTTGTTGAGTAAGTATAACTAAGTATAACAGTAAACAACAATTCTAAAAAGTATAGAAGTATTATCAACCCCTGTGTTTGCTGTCTAATGCTACTGCAAGGGTCAGAGAATGTTCATATCTTCATCACATGTTGATTGTCCACTGTAAGTGACTTCCTATACATTTTCTGGTTTTGGAAGAAATGCCAGAGGAGACCATCTAAAGGAAGAATTAAAAACTTCAAAAAACTTCTGAACATCGCCTTATTTTCTACTGATTCTTGCCACATATAGCCTCCCTTTGCATTAATGTATCATTAGCCTATATAGGTTTAGGGATACTCATTTTCCATGTTGATATGCACTGCTGTCTTAAGCAGGTCATACTGTTATCTGCAATAAGAATTATAAATATTAAACATAAGTGCTTTAGACTTTGACCTATTAGTTCCACACATTTTCAAGAATTGTCTTTTTTGTTTATACCAGGTTGTATTCTAAATTTATCTGAACATAGATATCTTGTTGTGGGTTAAATGAATGGCATGTGGGATATCCTTCTATTGGAAACACTGAATTGAATCAAGCTGTTGACTTGCTTATCCATGTGCGTAATAAGTAAAGTAAGCACTTGAGATTATATCAGCTTCACTGTCATTATAAACTAATTGTTATGAAGGAACATGTAAAAAACAAGTCCAGTGGCTAGTTCTACAGAGTTTACAGATAGTATTTTTTTTAGTTATATTTCTCCCAAGGCTAGCAATTTTCTTGCCTGGAATAACAGTATGGTCAAATCTGTAAAATAAAATGGAATATTTTGGTGTACTCAGTCCTACAAATTTGTTATGTAGTCTGATGTATGTGTCGTCTACTGCCTAGTAGGTTTGGCTTTATATTAAAGAATATAATTGGAATATGTCAAACTGATTTTACAGGGCTTGGCATGTTTGGTTTTCATGAAATTTCACAGACATGGCTATGAATCTGTATAACACAGAAGATTTATATATGATGACATGTCAAATCAAATACCCTCCAGGCTGACCGTGCAAGCTCATCAATTTTATTAACATGAAACTTGATGTATCATACTGAACCATCATAACATATACTTTATACTTACATAAAAATCATTGCATTCATATGTGGAAAATCGGGGAACTTACTGATACTACATGCTGTTGGAAACTCTCATATTTTTGTGAAGTAGCATGAAATTTCCCAGTTTGGTCAAATAGTATGCCATATTCATCTGTTAAGGTAGAGAAGTATTTGGTGAAAATTGATGTAACATGCAATCTAATTGAAGATGGTAGTTGTCAAGCAACAGCTTTGTTTACTACACTGAGGTTAGTGGTGGGAAATGCAAATACTGCAAGTGAAAATCCTCTATGTATTATCATTGTAGATAGCCTCCTGGCAAAATTGCTTATTGTGGGCAGTTGCTATAAGTCATATCCCCTGACAGGTGCACATAAAATCCTGGTATTTGTCACATTCCTTTTTCTAGAGGAACAGAACACAGCTATAAGTTTGTTGCTTGTTTCTCTGTCACTTGTCATCAGTTCTGCCTGGTAGTCCCTTCTTCTCTACCTTGTTGAGCAGCACTGGGATCCAGAAGGCTGCACTCTGGTGTTTTTTTAAATATCCCCTTGTGGTAGCAACTCAAACCCCAAATGTCAGAGGAAGAATTCTATTAGGCATAAGGGTTGCCATTGTCTGAAAAGGACGACTGTCATACCAACATATACACATATGCATGGAAGCACCATCTTTACTCAAGTCTCTCTTTACCTCTGTATGTTCCTGCTCTCTTTGCTCTCACTTCCACCATTATTTATTTATTTGAGATAACATACTGTGAAAGGGTTCAGGTTCAATTTGAGGCGACTCCTCATTTTGTGTGGGAAATACCACAGGAAACGTCTTCTTAACTTTAACAACTTCTTCTTTATTAGTAACCGGTAAATCAACATTATTCATGATAGGATCAAAGAAACTCAACTCAGGCAACATGCCATAACTGTCCAAAGCATAGTCCCGATAACCATCCATCCCATTCACAGGGGTGCTGGGCCAAACCTCTCCGCATCTGTTGGTTTCCGGAGGGGGGCACTCCGAACCGCGCAGATGGTGCCGCAACATGGGTGCCTTGCCCAGTCTCCTTCGGGAGGGGGAGTATTATACCGTGAATCCGGCCTGATTACTCGTCGCCCTCGTCCCTTACTCTTCGGGAAGACTATCACTGACCACTCTAAGAACTCACGATTTGCCTCTTCTCTTCCCTTCGTCTCCGGGTCTGGTAGTAGCCCGCCTAGCTTCAGGTTGGGAAAATCCCTCAGTAACTCTTGTGTCTTTACTCTTTCATATTCCCGCAATCTCTCCAACTCCCTCTTGCGTTTCCACATCTCTAATTCTACCTCAAACCGACGCTCTCCTTGACTACTTATACTCTCTTGCCAAACTGCCAGATCTTGCTCCTCCCCTCTCGTATTCCCGCGTTCCTCTACTAAGTGTACTTCAAATTTCCCGCCTCGCTCTGTCTTCTCCTTTTCCTCCGTCGCGTTCTCCCTTTGGTCCGCCTGTTCTCTTCCACTCTCTGTTTCCTCCCCTCCCTTCTCTCCTTTGTTCTCTGGGGACGGCACACTCTTCTTTGAGCCACCTTCACACGTTATTTATTTATTTGAGATAACATACATCTTTGCTTTGAAAGCTGGTGTCAGCACCTGTCATAACGGCAAATTGCTAGCATTCACCAGACTAATACCAGAGCCCTTTTAGTTGTATTTATTGACTGAAATCCTGTTTGCTTGTTGTGCATGTAGAAGGAAAACAGCATAACATTGTGTTTCTTCTATCAGGCAATTAAAAGGTCACTTCTGGATTCTTGGGAGTGCACAAGCACTACTGGCTTGGAACATGTTTAAGAATCCCAGCATGGAATTTTTAATTGCCAGCTAGGAACAGTTAAACTTCCACATGCATAACAAAGCAACAGGATTTAAACAGTTAGATTATTCTTTTACATTTTGGAGTGTGGCTCTGAGAGGAGAAACTTTGACTGAAAGAGCTGCAGCTGCCATCTTAATTTTCTCAGAAAGCCTTCAGGCAACAGCACAGGGTCAAGGGGCATTTTGGAAACAATAAGATGCTAGCTACTGTAACAACTTCACCCATATTTAAAAAAAACACTAGGCTCTCCACTACCAGCTGTCAGCCCAGCTGTCTATGACAACATCACCATCTCCTCTGACTCCAGGTAAGATGAGGGAGAGCCCCATAGAAGTGCTAGGAGTGTGAAATGCTATTTTCCCAGGGTCTCCCTTATGAATAAAGATGGTTAGTAAGAGCAAAATATTCCAATGACTTTTTTTTAAAATCAAGAACTAAAAACAGTGAGGTCTCAATTGCAGTTCCTACTGTTTCCTTGGTGTAGTCAGGGTCATATAGTGTGACTATTTCTTCATTGGCACTTAGCCACAAAATAAATGTCCATAAATGATTTTGAAAAAGTAGCTAGCTGCCTGAACATTTTATGACTTATGCTAGAATGTAATGGAGTGGAATAAAATGATAGATCTACCACCTTACCCCAGTCTTGATGGCTTATGTCATCTAGAGCAGATGGTGGATGGGTGTGCCTTGGCTGGGATTTTTATTGTGATGGATTTATGCATTTCAGATTACACACCTCAATCCAATTGATAACAGTGTGGGGAAAAGTATGAGGAAGCATGAGTATTTATACTAGCTTCTGTAGCTATACTGGCTTCAATCGTTAGGGATGGAATTTCAGGACTCCCAGACTAAGAAGTCACCTAGAATCCCCCAGGCAGATTTTTGGGATTGGGAAAGGAGAAAGAAGAAGGCATAGAAAGAAGAGAAATGCCCCCTCAATTGCACTGCTTACTTGGAATTGCCTCACTCCTCCATGGGAAGGTAGTTTATTGAAGCTCCTCCTATAGAATCTAATGGGTACCGAGACTAGCCTTCCCAGCAATGGAGCAATGCGGTAATTCTCAGAAAGCATTGTGAGTGAAAGAATGTTCCCTTCTTCCAAGCCAAGCTGGGAAAACCCCTTTTTGCCTTCTTCTTTCCCAGTCACAGCAAAGTTCGGTGATTCCTAGGGCTGGGAGTACTGAAATTACAAAAATGCCATCCCAGTCAGTTGTAGCTTCAGGGCTAGTGTAGGTGACTGGTCAAAACTGGGAATAGAGCAGCTTTGGATACTCCCCAGTCTGTCCACAATATGTTCCATTGGTGGCTACTCTGCATGCTTTTCTCCTCTGCTTTCTGTACCAGCAAAGGAGAAACAGCGTGCCATTTTTCTTCAGCCATCAACGTTAGAGGGTAAGAATGGTATTCTTATTCATTTTTTTGCATAGTACTAAAAATTATTGCCTGGAATCCTTTTGCCAGGGGTTATGATATATAAGGCTGATTACATCATCAGCCAAGGTGAATGTTCAAAAATTTAAAAAATCCTATCCTCCTTGAATGTCTTGAAGCTCCTTTGAGATCTTTTCATCTTGGAAAAGCCATTTATATACCGCCCAGAGTGGCCTTGGCTGCCAGATGGGCGGTATATAAATAAAATCAAATAAATAAATGGGGGTTGTGGGAATGGGGGAAGTCTACTTTCTCATAATTACTGGCAGTGGGATGATTTGATCAGTGGCAGAAATTTTGGAAGTTACAGACCCCACTGTCTTGCAGCCCCAAAATCCTCTCTATGATGAAAGTGATTCCAAGGGAACCTTGGGATTGAGGAGGGAAAGGATAGGAAATTCCTAATTTCTGAAAAATCACCACAGCTAATGACACCATCAGCCTTACAGGGTATACACTGTGCAACAGAATTTCAGCCCTTGGATCACTCATAGCTCATATACCTCATTCATAGCTAAACATCTCATTGTGACAACTTTGGAAACACTTTGTTTATCTTTAATTACCTAAGAACTGATTGGAAAATTCTGAGCAAATACAAGTTTTAAGGGAGGATATATTTTGTTTTAAAAAATTACATTTTCAAATTAAATTTTTAGCTGTGGATCCAATAAATGGAAAATGAAAAACATGGCTTCAAAAATACAGGTTAATGGCTAAAATCCTCTTCTGCCATGGCATAACGTTTGGAGGCAAATTGCCTGAAGTTTATAAGTCTCCATAAAAGTTATCTGTTGAATGTTGAGTTGCACTTAGTATGCATCAGATAATGTCTGCAGGGATTTCTTAACTTGAGGCAATTCACCCCCAAAAGTTATTCTTTATTCACTACAGTGCCACAGGATTTCAGCCATTGTGTCCAAGCTAATAAGATATGTTTCATTTTGCTTATTAAAGTATTATTTCAATATTCATCATCATATTTGCCACACAAATATGCCACACATATTTGCCACACAAACACCCATGTTTGATTTCTGAGTAATGAGATGACCTTGGTAGTTGTGCATGTTAAGGGAGGATTAACAATTAATTTATATTTCTTGATTTGCATCCAGTTCCTCTGCTGCTTGTTCTGCATGTTATTCTTCCTCACTTGGTGTTTGGTAAAAATGAAGTCCAGCTTGCTAAAAATTATAGCTTGGGATGGGGTGGGAAGTGAATATAGTTATTGAGAAAAGTGAGATCCATAGAAATTTCATTCCTACCTGCTGCCTTGGAACTTTTAAAAGTATATGTAGGATCTCTGGTAGTAGTTTGATAAAGCATATTGTCATAGCTATTGTGTTTTAGCCGCACATTCCAAGCATAATGGAAAGTTTTAAAGCTGTTTTAAACTTTTTATTTAACTAACCAACTGAAATGCAAACCAAACCCTTCTCTATTGCTTAGTTTATCGCAAGCAGGTGTAGTATGTATAGTTTTCACTTATCTCTTTCTCTCATGTACTCCCCACTTTTAATGAATGAGCTGCTTGCATTCTGAGGGCAATACATAAACTGTCACAGCATGAAATCAATTTTCTGCCTTGATTCCTTCTAAATATGAGAATTTCTAGCACATTAGTATTGCAATTAGAAGCATTAAGAGCAGACAGTTGCAAAAGGCATACTCTGCTCCATGACAATTTCATTTTTTTCCTTGTGCAGGGTAGCTCATAGGAACCCGAGGAAGGGACAGACATGAAGCCATATTATATTAATAAATTTATAACTTCATAGTTAAGAGAAATGTATTTTCCTCCCCTTTTGCTTTGCCTCTGTGGTCATGCTGCTGCTAAGACAGATTATTCATGCTTACTTGATTCAGGTGGGCTTTTTGCAAGCTTCCCCACTAGGCCTGGGAATGTGGTACATTGAGGTCTATTCATAGGCTTCTGATGTAGCTAGGCTTTTATTGCCTGGTGTTTTATTGCTGCCAAATCCTAGTCTCCACCCAGTTTGTAGGCACTGTGCTCATTCTTTAGAATCAAGAAAGGTTATCACCTATCTTAATCCATGCAACTGTGTGGATTAGGGACACCAGTGTTCCCCAGGCTTCTCAAAGAGGATCCTGGAAACTTCTTGTTTCTTCTGTTTTGCTGTCTTTACTAAACTCTCTTGGGCCTCAGTAAGGATTTGCATCTGAAATAGGCAACCTGGAGCTTTTCTCAATGAAGACATCAGATCAAAGTTCAGTTAGTCAAGGCCTTTCTAAAACATTGAGGAGGCTTGGACTTACACAATAAAAAGATGAGCTCTGGCAGAGATTGCAGTGAAAACATTCTGATCTGTAATCCGGATAAAGGATAGATTATAGGCCAAAGAACAGCACTTGTTTAAATTGCTTTGAGAACCCCAAAACTAAATAACTTGGAAGTTCTGGATTTATTTTTAAACAATGAACATATTTGATTTGATGGTAACATTTTTCTGTATTACTATGTCATGTAAAATAATTTTTGTATGTAATAATTTACAATAAAATGAAAGCTCAGATCATAATTTTGAAGCAATTGCCAAGCATCTTGTGCTTTATAGTATAACATGAAGTAAATATATTTGAACATGATCATTACATTTTTTGGAATTATTTTTTATCACTAGTATTAAATTTCATTGTGTTTTTTTTGTAATTTAAAGCTTTACATGAATAATTGTTAGCTTCTTTTAAAAAAGGAATTCCTTATTAAAGAAGGTGATTATTTTATATTTTATTTTTGCCAAATAAAAATAAGAACAAAAAGTTTGGTGCAGACAGACCTCTAATTAAAGATAAACATTATAAAAATATTAATACAAACAGTTGATATTTAGCAAAGTAGTTCTTTGTATGCAAATGGCTACCCACAAGCTTGACCAATTTTCTACAAAATGGAGCAGGGAAGTGTAAAATTAAGACATTTGCCAGAACAAGGCATTTGAATAGTGGTGAGCAGTATTTACCTAATTTATTTTCCTGTAATTCTTTAGTAAACAGAGCTGTATTTATTTCTCATGCACATATAATATTTGAATTAGTGTCTTAGTATAATATCAAACTTTGCTTCTCAGTGCAATTGTGTTGCCATTTATTCAAAGTAAGTTCTCCTGTGCTTCATGGAAATTGCTGCAAGGTAAATGTGAGTAGATTGCAGTAATTTGTTCCTACCTTTTATTTCCTTGAATTTGGAAGAAGTACAATTTACATCAGAAGCTCCTTAATGGATCCACATGTGTTTAGATAGCAGTCTTATTTATAGTAGCTTTGAAAAGGGGAGAAAAAATAAGAGAAAAATATTATATGGAAGATATTGGAAAATTAATTTAAAATTGAAATTCATTAACAGTACAATAAAAAACCCATCTTGTTCAGTTTTCAGCAACCAGGGGAGCCTTTGCCTAGCTTAAGTTTGTATTTATACTGTGCCTGGTTACATTATAAATGTAATATTATTTACTTTTATATACCAAAAACATAGGGCTACTTTGTGACTATCACATTAAAAACCATCTCTATTAGTTCATGCTGTTACCTGTGAGGTTTTTAATGGCAAAACTAACTATATAGACTCCTCTACCCTTCTGTGGTTACAGTTGCCACAGATTGGTTCGGGAAGCACCTGTGTGTGGACCAGGTTATGACTGGCATGTGAAATAAATAAAGAGGAGTCTCCATCTGATAGTCAAATTGAATAGACCAATCCTGATTTAGTCTTTTTGTTTCATTCAAAGCAAAATAATTATTTATTTGGACATAAATTTGTCTACCTTTTCTTAAACATTTTGACTGAAATCCTGTTGCTTAGCGTAGCAAGTTGCAACTACAGTACGCCCACTGAATTCATGTTGATCTGGTGAGTCAAGTTCTTTGTAAGTTTCACTGATTCAAATGGGTCTACTCTAGTTGTGACTTACTACACTAAACAACAGGATTTCAGTCTTTGTTTAATGCAATGTAAAACAAAATTCCCATGTTCAAAGCATTCGGGAACAGAGATGTTTAATATTGCGGTAGCTTAGATGTGGGCAACATGTTGTGTTCCAGATGTTCTTGAACTGCAACTTCTTGATGCCTGGAAGTTGCAGTCTTTTCTTTTCTCTTCAAATGAAAGTGGGTGATATCATCATAATGCCCAGAACAGCTTGGTAGAAACTGGAAACTTCTTATCCTTTCCAATATTCCCACAGCATGTTTGCATCAGTTTGCAGGCAGTCTGTGTAGGCATCCTTCAGTCTCGAGAGACTATGGTAACGTGCTCTGAATAGAGGTCTTGGAACAGCGTCTAGTGTGGCTGAGAAGGCCAATTCGAGAGTGACAGTCCCTTCCACACTGAAGACAAATACAGTCTGTCCCCTGTCCAGCTCCCTGATTTTGCTGGTTTCGGGACTGTCTCTTTGCCTTGGCCTGCTGAACAATTTTGAAGAGACACTTGCAGGCAGAGTTAGAACACTTAAAAATAAAATCAGTAGGGCAACAATACCTGCCATAATTATATTTTATTATTTTTTTATTTATTTCATTTATACCCCGCCTATCTGTTCTTGCGACCACTCTAGGCGGCTTCCAACAACATAAAACAACAGATAAAATCATAAAATTATTACATAAACAATTTCCATAACAATTATAAAACAAAAAAATAATTCTATGTCTTGCGTTGTACTTTGACTTCCTGCTTCCATATGCACACTCACAGCAGCATGGAAGCTGCTTCCGTGTTGTGTGAATTCACCAGGAAGAAAGCATGATTTAAGTAATTAGATAGCTGGGCCCAGTGAGCTAGGCTTTCTACACCTGCTCAGCACTCTCGTAGACTTGCCTGCACTGTTGCTTAATTCTCATGTGCACACATGAATAATATCCAATAGCTTAGGTTTGTACCATGAAGAAGCTTCCATGCTGTGATGTGTATGTATATGTATGTAAAAGGAGGAGCAAAAGAGGCATAATTTCATTAAAAGTCATAACTTCACTAGAATTAGTGAGTAAAGGGTTTCTAAAACCTGTTTGAAAATTAGCTATTGACATTTTGAAGTTCTATGTAATATTTTAATAGAGATAATTTGTTTTCATTGACCTTTAATTCAGTCAGCATTTTTTCATACTGTTGCAGACACCCTTTTCAAAATGTGGACACTACTTCGATTTGTCAAGAACAATAACTCCAGAACTGGTCCAGAATATCAAGTGGGATGGTTTTTCTCTTCTTCAAGAAATAGATTCATGGTGAGTTTGCAATGTTCTTCATTTTGGTTGACTACACAATGAAAGGGCAGATTTACAATGATAAATTGTGTGAAATTGGTTTACTGTTCATAGTAGGTTGGCCATTATAAATACTAGTAGCCCCACCTTCTCTTCCTGCCTGTACTTCAGTGTCCTGCCCTGATTTTGACTGCATCTCTTAAGTGGAGTAATTCTATGTTGGATGTTCAAGCTTCTGCTACATTCATGAGATGGCTGCTCATGGCCCTGACCTGATCCTTCTCTTGTTGCAAATATCCATATTACTGTACTATGATTAACATTAGTTCTGAAGCCATTGGGTTGAATCAAGAGAAGCACTGGCAGATGGGCGTCAGAGGAAAATGACTCTTCCATTCCCTTCTCAAGTATTCCCACCCACCCCAGTCTCACGTCGATGTTCGGAGAGCATTCTGAATTGGATCTGCTGTGGTGTGGGAAGTTGAGGGGGGAAAGAAGAGGCTGACTTGCTTTGCAGGTTGGATCACTATGGTGAATGGCAAAGGGAAGAGGATAGTCTTCAGCCTGATGGTGTCCACGAATGAATGACTTACCCCTTACTCTGACAAAATACTAATACAGTTGACCCTCCTGCCTTGTCTCTCCTGTAGCTTATATTAAAAATGATTGAGAAAGTTGATAAGAATGCTGATTAGGAAAATATTGTTGCTAGATGATGGCTATGTGGAAAGGAGGAAGAACTGAATATTGCAAAGAGCCTTGATATATCTCTGGGTGTTCCACACAAATGCATATCTCTTGGATCCTCTCCTGCCCAATTGTTGAGCAGAAGGCAGATTTTGCTCCCACCATAGTGCTTGCAAGTGCAGCACCTACTTTTTGTTTTCTGTGGGACTGAACATTAGCTATGTACATGAGGGAGTAAGGTGTTCATTCATGGTCACCTTCAGGTAATGAGTACTGTTCTCTTCTCTTTCCTGTTTACCAGAGTTATCCACACCACTGCCTCTGCCTTGATTTAAGCCACCAAGAATCAAGGCTGCCTCCCCATTTCCCCCTCAGCTGCTCTTGAAACAGCACACCCATTGTCATTGCTAAATGATGTGATTCATTAAGCTTGATTTTAAACTCTATTTTTTAAATTATCTATCACAAACATAAACAGTTCCTCTTGTGCAAATCGGAACTGTGAAGCTCAATTTCTCAGCACCAAACTCAACCATCTGAATTGGGCCCTACAGGCAAATGGCTACTCCAAAAATGAAATCACAAGAGCCATCAAACCAAGAAAACAACACCAAACTGAAGAGGAAAAACAGTCACCCACAAATAAAGTATTTCTGCCATACATCAAAGGGGTCACGGACTGCATGGGGAAACTTTTGAAAAAACACAACCTACAAATAGTATTCAAGCCCACCACAAAAATACAACAAATGTTACGGTCAGCAAAGGACAAAAGGAACCCCCTCACCACTGCAGGAGTATATTGGATACCTTGCAGTTGTGGCCAAGTATATATTGGAACCACAAAACGCAGCATCCACACCAGAATCAAAGAACATGAGAGACACTGCAGACTAAAACAACCGGAAAAATCGGCAGTAGCTGAGCATGCCGTAAAACAAGCTGGACATGAAATTCTATTTCAAAATACTGAAGTACTGGACAACACCAGCAATCATTATGTTAGACTGCACCGGGAAGCCATTGAAATCCACAAACACCAGCAGAGGTTCAACAAAAAAGAAGAAAGTCTAAAACTCAACAAAGCCTGGCTCCGAGTACTGAAAAATACAGCCTGCAAAAGGTCAACAAACTCTACCCAGCTACAAGGACCGGTGATCACTGCACACAAAAGACCAGCTAACGACACCCATCAATCACAGTGACAGAGAATCTCTCCCTCTTATCACAACAATACATCCACAACAAAAAACACGCTGATCACCACAATCACCCATCTCCTGAAAAGGATAAAAGCTGATCCCACAGCTATAAATACTCAACTATCCAAACAAACTGCACCAGAGCACAGACAGAGTTCTGACTCCTGTCCTCTGAAGATGCCGGCCACAGAGACTGGTGAAACATTAGGAAGAACAACCTTCAGAACATGGCCAAAGAGCCCGAAAAACCCACAACAACCATCAGATCCCGGCCGTGAAAGCCTTCGAGAATACAGTACTACATTTGCTTCTTTTATTTGCTGCTTTGAAGGGATGAACATTGAGATTAGATATATGGCTAAAATGTACATAGTGCAAAGATTTCCTGGTAAACCTTGCTCAGACAGCTTAAAATGTCTTTTCTAATGGAGTCTACTTCCTGATAATAGGCCTATTTGTCAAACCTTTTGATAACCTTCCCTCTGTTAAATGTCTAGAAAGTATTGATAGGAAAGTCAGATACTCTATTGTAGCTAGGAGACCCTTCTTACAAACCAGTGCTACTTCAGTTGCTAGATTGTTGAAACAAAAATGAAAATGCATTATTAAACATATTAAAACACATTAGCAGAATTAAAGTGCTTTGTCACGAGTCTGTAGGAAAAAATAACAGACTTTCTCCATACAATTTAAATATCTGTGGCCCATGCAATATCATAAGTCTTGATAACAGTATTATGGTTAAGATTCCTTGTATCAGTAGGTATATCACACAAGTATATATGCTTTACATGTGAAATTATATATTAAAGATGTAGGTGGGATATTTAATGTATCTGTTTTATGTGACCTTTCATTTCTCACAAAATGATAAATACCATTTTTACATTTTGGTTAGTTACCTCTTGAATATACAGAATTGGATCCGGATTTATGTGTCTGCTATAAAACTAGTGGAAAGGTACTAACCCTAACCCTAGCCCTTCTCCCTATCTGCCAGAACTGCTAAAGGGAAAAGGAAGACCAAGCCGTGTCATCATTTTCATTGGTGCAGAAATTTGCTAAATTAGGGTTTAATTTATATCCATATCCTGAAGCAGTGATACATCTTATTACCCATGTGACAATCTGCACATGGGTTTTATACTTCTACCTGCTCAGATGTACTTTATTCATAACATGTCTAACATTTGAAGTATAGTCCAAATATAAATTTTTAAGTAGCTTTAATTAATTTTCATATGATGTTAGTGGTTACAGATTAATATAAAGTAATGTCAGGCTTGAGTCAGGCTTAGAGAAAGTCATAGATCTAGGGCCAACTGGGAATCCATTTCTTTGAATTATTATTCGAAGCTCTAGATACTGCACATTTGGATTCTGACGTGGGCAGTCTCTAATAGAAATGTAGTTGTTGTTTAGTCGTTAAGTCATGTCCGACTCTTCGTGACCCCATGGACCAGAGCACGCCAGGCCCTCCTGTCTTCCACTGCCTCCCGGAGTTTGGTCAAATTCATGTTGGTCGCTTCGATGACACTGTCCATTCATCTCGTCCTCTGTCGTCCCCTTCTCCTCTTGCCTTCACACTTTCCCAACATCAGGGTCTTTTCCAGGGAGTCTTCTCATGAGATGGCCAAAGTATTGGAGCCTCAGCTTCAGGATCTGTCCTTCCAGTGAACACTCTGGGTTGATTTCTTTCAAAATGGATAGGTTTCTTCTCTTTGCAGTCCAGGGGACTCTCAAGAGTCTCCTCCAGCACCACAATTCAAAAGCATCAATTCTTCGGTGGTCGGCCCTCTTTATGGTCCAGCTCTCACTTCCATACATCGCTACTGGAAAAACCATAGCTTTGACTATGTGGACCTTTGTCGGCAAGGTGATGTCTCTGCTTTTTAAGATGCTGTCTAAGTTTGTCATGGCTTTCCTCCCAAGAAGCAGGTGCCTTTTAATTTCATGGCTGCTGTCACCATCTGTAGTGATCATGGAGCCCAAGAAAGTCAAATCTGTCACTGCCTCCATATCTTCCCCTTCTATTTGCCAGGAGGTGATGGGACCAGTGGCCATGATCTTAGTTTTTTTGATGTTGAGCTTCAGACCATTTTTTGCGCTCTCCTCTTTCACCCTCATTAAGAGGTTCTTTAATTCCTCCTCACTTTCTGCCATCAGAGTGGTATCATCTGCATATTGGAGGTTGTTGATATTTCTTCCGGCAATCTTAATTCCGGTTTGGGATTCATCCAGTCCTACCTTTCTCATGATGTATTCTGCATATAAGTTAAATAAGCAGGGGGACAATATACAGCCTTAGCATACTCCTTTCCCAATTTTGAACCAATCAGTTGTTCCATATCCAGTTCTAACTGTTGCTTCCTGTCCCACAGATAGATTTCTCAGGAGATGGATAAGGTGGTCAGGCACTCCCATTTCTTTAAGAACTTGCCATAGTTTGTTGTGGTCCACACAGTCAAAGGTTTTTGCGTAGCCAATGAAGCAGAAGTAGATGTTTTTCTGGAACTCTCTGGCTTTCTCCATAATCCAGCGCATGTTAGCAATTTGGTCTCTAGTTCCTCTGCCCCTTCGAAATCCAGCTTGTACTTCTGGGAGTTCTCGGTCCACATACTGCTGAAGCATACCTGGACTTCACTCTCCAGGATGTCTGGCTCAAGGTCAACAACCACACTATCTGGGTTGTCCGGGACATCCAGATCTTTCTGGTATAATTCCTCTGTGTATTCTTGCCACCTCTTCTTGATGTCTTCTGCTTCTGTGAGGTCCCTACTATTTTTGTCCTTTATCATGTCCATCTTTGCACAAAAGGTTCCTTTAATATCTCCAATTTTCTTGAACAGATCTCTGGTTTTTCCCTTTCTATTCTTTTCCTCAATTTCTTTGCACTGTTCGTTTAAGAAGGCCCTCTTGTCTCTCCTTGCTATTCTTTGGAAGTCTGCATTCAATTTTCTGTAACTTTCCCTGTTTCCCTTGCAGTTTGTTTCCCTTCCCTTCTCTGCTATTTGTAAGGCCTCGTTGGACAGCCACTTTGCTTTCTTGCATTTCCTTTTCTTTGGGATGGTTTTTGTTGCTGCCTCCTGTACAATGTTACGAGCCTCCATCCAGAGTTCTTCAGGCACTCTGTCCACCAGATCTAGTTCCTTAAATCTGTTCTTCACTTCCACTGTGTATTCATAAGGGATTTGGTTTAGATTATACCTGACTAGCCCAGTAGTTTTTCCTACTTTCTTCAGGTTAAGCTTGAGTTTTGCTATAAGAAGCTGATGATCAGAGCCACAATCAGCTCCAGGTCTTGTTTTTGCTGACTGTATAGAGCTTCTCCATCTTTGGCTGCAGAGAACATAATCAATCTGATTTCGGTATTGCCCATCTGGTGATGTCCATGTGTAGAGTCGCCTCTTGTGTTGTTGGAAAAGAGTGTTTGTGATGACCAGCTTGTTCTCTTGACAAAACTCTATTAGCCTTTGCCCTGCTTCGTTTTGAACTCCAAGGCCAAACTTACCTGTTGTTCCTTTTATCTCTTGACTCCCTGCTTTAGCATTCCAGTCCCCTATAATGAGAAGAACATCTTTCTTTTGTCAGTTCTAGAAGGTGTTGTAAGTCTTCATAGAATTGGTCAATTTCAGCCTCTTCAGCATCGGTGGTTGGTGCATAAACTTGGATGACTGTGATGTTGAAAGGTCTGCCTTGGATTCGTATTGAAATCATTCTATCATTTTTGAGATTGTACCCCAGTACAGCTTTTCCCACTCTTTTGTTGACTGTGAAGGCTACTCCATTTCTTCTACGGGATTCTTGCCCACAATAGTAGATATGATAATCGTCTGAATTGAATTCGCCCATTCCCGTCCATTTTAGTTCACTGACGCCCAGGATGTCAATGTTTATTCTTGCCATCTCCTGTTTGACCACATCCAGCTTACCAAGGTTCATAGATCTTACATTCCAGGTTCCTATGCAGTATTTTTCATTGCAGCATCGGACTTTCTTTTTCCTTCCAGGCGCGTCCGCAGCCGAGCGTCCTTTCGGCTTTGGCCCAACCACTTCATTAGCTCTGAAGCTACTTGTACTTGTCCTCCGCTCTTCCTCAGTAGCATGTTGGACGCCTTCCGACCTGAGGGGCTCATCTTCCAGCATCATATCTTTTAGCCTTTTGTTTCTGTCCATGGAGTTTTCTTGGCAAAGATACTGGAGTGGCTTGCCAGTTCCTGCTCCAGGTGGATCGCATTTAGTCAGAACTCTCCACTATGACCTGTCCGTCTTGGGTGTCCCTGCACGGCATAGCCCATAGCTTCTCTGAATTACTCAAGCCCCTTCGCCATGACAAGGGAGCAATCCATGAAGGGGAAGGGGAAATGTAGTATCAAGTAACTTAAAATAGTGTACATCTTTCATTCTTATATATAGTATCTGTCTACCTTCTTTTGGGGCATGGATGCTTTAATCTGTCACTTAATCTTCCTTGTTGTTATTTAGGGGGAAGATTTCTATGACATGTCTTTTTTTTTTTTTTTTGCAGCCTATGTTTGATTTTATGGGTGGGTTTCAACATGTTTATGAGTAATCTGGTGAGAAAGGCCAGATTACTCTTAAACATGTTCAAACCTGCTTATGGGTTCAAATGTAGGTTGCAGAGAAAATGTGAAATGTCATAGAAATCCTCTCTCTTATTTTTATTTTCTAGATGTTAGCTAATTGTTCAACATGGTACAGCTTAAAAATGTGTTATTTTCATGCAGTCTTGCCCAGGTTCCCAGACCAGTCAGTTCATCCAAGAACTTCTAGATGCCACGTAACTATTTCGTTTGGCAACTTGCCAAACACCAAGTCAAGTAATCTGATCATGAAAACTATTTCAATTATTGTCAAGCCCACCCACTCCTTAAAACAGGAATGTAGCAGGAGAAGTGTACCAAGTTTGATAAGGCGATGAATTTATGCATTTATATTTATTTACATGTGTAAATTAAAATTAATTTATATAAGTTCAAACATTTTAAAAATATTTAGGATATATAAGTTCCAGGAACATTTCTGATGAATCTCTGTGTATACTGATGTTAAGGAATGTCTGTATGCTTTGAGAAATTTCTGGGAGCAAAAGGAACATAAACATTGTAATCTTGCCATGTAGTTCATTAATAAAATTTTTAGGTTTCACTGTATCAATGCGCTTAATGCTTTAGAGTCTTACTTCAAAAGAACCTTTGCCTCTTGGCAATACACAGAAATCGAAAGGGCCAGTAAAATTCAATTAGTACTCAGGCTAGCCCAGAAATTTCCATTGAGCCAAAGAGGTGAATCTCTTTGAGAAAGAGTAGCAATATAAGGATAAGGTACAAATGACTGGCTAGTGAAGGCCCTGTTTTGAGACATGCTCTCTCAGTGTCTTGTCAGCGACCATCCTAAGCTTATGTAAACATTAATGTGACTGAATTCATTAAAGACAACACTTGCTTGACAGTTTGTGTTGACAGTGCTTTCATTTGTAAAGCTGCATATTTTAAGGTTTATTAAATAAAATACTCTTTTCTCTCTCTTCAGTGATATGGCCTGTGGTTATACCAGATTACTTCATTCTATTCAGAAAGTCATTATACAGCAAGGATATGATGGCTCCAATTCCCAGGTATTAAGTAATTTCCATTTAAAAAGATGATGTGGAGGGTGCCCAGAGTGGCCATTGCCTGAAACTCTCAAGAGCCATTGACAATCAGATATTTTTAAGAGTAATCAAACAAGTTACTTTATAAAAAAAATAATCTTCATAAATTATTTGTGTTTAGTGCAACTTGAAATTTGAGCTGGTGTTTAAAAATATTTGTGGATGATTATTTTGTTTTGCTGTTTTAAAAAATCCTTGAAATACTATAGTATCTTGCATCACTCTTTGCCATTCTATCTCATCTACACTGCTCCATGTGAATAAATTTCCATCACTATAGCCTCCTGAGCACATGGAAAACTGTATTCGTGTGAATTAGAGACCGCACCCCAACATTTATACAGTATATTGAATGCTTGGATCCCTGCCTTACTTTCTGCACAACCTACATTCAGCCATCTGTTTAATTGCCCTTGTTAACCCTAGGAGCAAACAAATGAACAAGTCTTTTTTGTATAAACCAATATTCCTTCTATTGTTTTACAACAAATAATATTTACATTGAAGAACGAGATTACCTAAATCTAAGAAGTTTATGACATTATTTAATATGTCATTGTTTCATCACTATGATTGCTTACAACATGCATTACGGATTATTTCAGCAAGATCCACGAGAACTCTAATATTTTATCTATCCACAATCAAAACAGTGGCTTAGATTTTGTTTGTGAGTTATGCAAACAATGTAACTTTTGGAAGCAAATTGCTGCAAGTTAAGAAATCTCCATAAACATTATCTGTTACATATTGAGTCATGTGATTCAGCATGCAACAGATAAGGTCAATGGAGATTTCTTAAATTATGGCAGTTAGCTTCAAGAAGTTATGCTGTTTGCGTACCTGTATAGCAGGATTTCAGCTGGTGATATAATATTCTTTGCAATGGAACATCTTACTACTTTTTAGATCTATAAATCTGTTTTTTCTTACTTGCTTCTAGATTGTAGGATTTCTTTATCAAACAGAGTTCTCCTTGTTAATTTTGTTATCAATCTCTGTTTAACTTTGTGGGCAAGCATGTTTTCTATTTTAGTAGTAGGAGTGCCCTTTTGGAGAAATAAATTGGTTCCTAACAGGCACCTCTGCCTTTGTTGCCATAGTAACAGGCATGTCATAACAGTTCCCCAATACAGTATGCTGAGCTGCTCTTCTAACATGATGACAAGTCCTGTGGAAGCAGGAAAAAATAAGATTGATTTGAAAACCCTGGGAGCAAACAGCAAATAACCTGCTGCAGGATAAAAGTTTAATTCTTTCCTCCAGGCACTGGGCAAGAGATTAAAAATAGTATCCAAGTATGTCCATGTGTGTGTGTGTGTGTGTGTACACATATTTTTGCACGTTTACCTACACTACCAAAAGCTCCAGGCAGACAAAGCCATTTCTAAAGCATGAAGAATAGCTTGTATTGTGTTTTTTCAAAGAGCATGGAACAAAACATTTCATTTCTGGTAATACTTACCTTCTTTATTTAAAATCTTTCGTCTGTAACAGTAAAAACCAAAAGCAACAGTTGCACATTAAAACAACAGAATAAAATGTGAAATAGCTCTGATAGATATTTCAAATAATTTCCTCAGCTTCTAATAAGTTAAAATGGTTTAGTGCTATGACATCCACTCATGTTCCAAAACACTTTGTAAAAATGAAGGTTTTAATGACCTGATGGAGGGACATTAAATAGAGGACAAGCCAAACTTAGAAAGGAGATCCAGAGCCAGGATAAAACCACTGAAAAGGCCCTTAACTTGGTCTTAGCTAAGCATACATTAGGGGACACTGGGACATACACAAGGCGTAAAGATTATAGCCAAAAGCCCTGATACCAACATCCTACGTACCACCAAGCACTGTTGGATTGATGGAATAAGGTGGTTCCTGAATGCAGTTGCCCCAGATGTGATAAATGCAATCAAAGCTGCAACTGAGCAAACATATATATGTCTCTGTTACTACATTGTTGTACAGCTGTAGATGGCAAATGCATTACATGTAGTCTCTTTTGAATTGTATATAGAAGATTATATGTTTCCTTTTGGCAAATCACCTATGTTTGATTGGGATATTTGTTTGTTTGTTTGTCTATTTATTTATTTATTTAAAATATTTTTACCACACCTTTCTCCTTAAAAAGGACCCAAGGTGACTTGCTTCATTAAAAGACAATATTTAAAGCTAAAAACAATGAGTATACAAAGGTGGCTTACATCATTCAAAGACAATATTTATCCTCTGAGATAGATTCATCTCCTGAGCGATTGTCATTATAAACTTAGAAATTTGCTTTAAACTTGTTAGATTGTTTCTGTAGCCCAGTGTTGACTATTCTGACTGGCAGCAGCTGTCAGGTCACAGGACCATTACTTGCTACTTGACTATTATAATTATTTGTAAAATAGAGATACTAGAGACAGAGTAGGATATTATGCATACAAAGTATATGCTACTACTAAGCTGTGGTTTCTTCCAGTTACTGCCTTTATACTTACTTATGACCTTTGTAATCAGCTGTCCACTATTGCTATAATAGAAAATCCAGACAAAAGACAACTTAGTTTAGGGCTGCCGTATTATATGATTGGCTAGGTTTTATCTGGATTTCAGACATGCCTAGAGCCATTTCTGACCATCACTCTCTATGAAATGAAAAGGTACCCCATTTTATTTTCCCTCTATATTACTTTACATTCTAGTGGCTTTTTTCTTTTTATATATATAGAAAAAGCAAAGAAACATTTTGAGAATTGGAATTCAAAGCCTTGGTTCAGTTCTGTGGGGTGATGATATTTGCTGTACTGAGAGTCCACAAAATATTTACAGCCTCACAAAATTTCTGTATGCTCTCCGCGGCCTTCTCAGAACATCTCTGTCTGCTTGCATCATCACTATTCCAGCTCATCTGATCCAGGTAAGTGTAGTGCAGTCACTATAACTGACAGTGCTAGTTGCAGTAAAGCAAACTAATAAAACACTTCAGTATATACTTATATGATCAGAGTACACTAAAGTGGTAGTATTGAATTTCCACATTCTAATTTACTTTGGTTGTGTTTCTTCTGATTTAACTTAGTATGACATATTTATTCAGTAGCAGGTATTTCTTGATTATATATTGTGTTTCATTTAGCTAAATACAATTCATTTACCAAAGTTTAAGCAAGAATCTGCTTACACAATGGAGTCTTTTACCCCCACTGGAACTTCCTGTATGTCCCAAGTACTACTCTAAAGGGACAAGATATCCTCTAGAATGTCATAGATGAGGCTCAGAGGGTGGCCACAGAGCAGTTGAATCAGTAGAATGAGAAGAAGGGGCTGCTTTGTACCTTTCACTCATAAGACAGCTTTGGGTATGAGACATAGGTCTACATTCACTGTGGTACTGGCAGTGCTGCATCAGTGTGATGTAACAGACTTCCCTTCCCTACTTGGGTCTCCAGAGCTGAACTCTGAAATAAAAAGATTTTTGGAGTAGATTTTCAGATTCACAGGTTCACAGCAGGAGGGAGAGATCACCCTACTGTTTTGTTGCCAGAGATCCAACACTGGACCTTAGTTATTGTTTTGAAATGAACTGAAATAGCAGATGATTCTTAATACATTTAAAAAGCTTGAACTCTTATGCTTTAAAGAAAGCCTTTGGTAAAGAATATAATCACATTTTCGTAATGAAAACTTTAAGAGATAATAAAGCAGTAAGAAATGTGTAAATTGAGATTTCGAAGTGAGTAACAGATTTAGAAATTATGCAAAAAGTTCATGGGTGAATCTAATGATTTTATATATTTTATCTTAGGATCAGTGAAAGGAATCAGAGGAGATACACTGGCAACAAAAGTGAGTACACTCCTAAGTGACAATGTTCAAATTTGGCACAAAATGTCAATATTTTGTGTGGCCACCATTATTTTCCAGCACTGCCTTAACCCTCTTGGGCGTAGAGTTCACCAGAGCTTCACAGGTTGCCACTGGAGTCCTCTTCCACTCCTCCATGACGACATCACAGAGCTGGTGGATGTCAGAGACCTTGCGCACCTCCACCTTCCGTTTCAGGATGCCCCACAGATGCTCAATAGGGTTTAGGTCTGGAGACATGCTTGGCCAGTCCATCACCTTTACCCTCAGCTTCTTTAGCAAGGCAGTGGTCATTTTGGAGGTGTGTTTGGGGTCGTTATCATGTTGAAATACTGCCCTGCGGCCCAGTCTCCAAAGGGAGGGGATCATGCTCTGCTTTAGTATGTCACAGTACATGTTGGCATTCATGGTTCCCTCAGTGAACTGTAGCTCCCCAGTGCCGGCAGCACTCATGCAGCCCTAGACCATGACACCCCCACCACCATGCTTGACTGTAGGCATGACACACTTGTCTTTGTACTCGTCACCTGGTTGCTGCCACACACGCTTGACACCATCTGAACCAAATAAGTTTATCTTGGTTTCACTGGACCACAGGACATGGTTCCAGAAATCCATGTCCTTAATCTGCTTGTCTGCAGCAAACTGTATGTGAGCTTTCTTGTGCATCATCTTTAGAAGAGGCTTCCTTCTGGGATGACAGACCTGGAGACCAATTTGATGCAGTGTGCGGCGTATGGTCTGAGCACTGACAGGCTGACCCCCCCCCCCCCAACCTCTGCAGCAATGCTGGCAGCACTCATACGTCTATTTCCCAAAGCCAACCTCTGGATATGACGCTGAGCACGGGCACTCAACTTTGGTCGACCATGGCGAGGCCTGTTCTGAGTGGGACCTGTCCTGTTAAACCGCTGTATGGTCTTGGCCACCGTGCTGCAGCTCAGTTTCAGGGTTCTGGCAATCTTCTTATAGCCTAGGCCATCTTTATGTAGAGCATCAATTCATTTTTTCAGATCCTCAGATAGTTCATTACCATGTGGTGCCATGTGGAACTTCCAGTGACCAGTCTGAGAGAGTAAGAGCGATAACACTTGCTCCCCCTTCACACCTGAGACTTGTGACACTAACAGGTCTCATGACACCAGGGAGGAGAAACGGCTACTTGGGCCCAATTTGGACATTGTCACTTAGGGGTGTACTCACTTTTGTTGCCAGTCGTTTAGACATTAATGGCTGTGTGTTGTGTTATTTTGAGGGGACAGCACATTTATACTGTTATACAAGCTGTATACTCACTGCTTTACATTGTAGCCAAGTGTCATTTCTTCATTGTTGTCACTTGAAAAGATATACTAAAATATTTATGAAATGTGAGGGGGTGTACTCACTTCTGTGATATACTGTAGGTGTTAACACATTAATTTAATTTTTTTCAAATATGTAATGTAAAAGCAAATTAAAGGCATAACATGCATCTAAGTCAGGGTGGAGCCTTCTAGGTGTTCTTAGCCTGGTCTCTACAAGTAAGGCGACTTACTGGAAGTATATGTTCCAATAATCAGGATGGTAAATAAGGGTAAGAATGGACTTTGAGCCAGTGTGGTAAAGTGAATGAAATCTAAAACTGGGACTCAGGAGATTAAGTTCAAATCCTTACTTGGACAAGAAAACTCACAGTGAGGTGGTACTGTCAAAACTAACCCTTAAATATCTCAACATAATTTAAAAGCCCTATTAGGGTCATCATAAACTGAAGTCTTCTTGACAGTAATGACACTCACAAGTAGGGATTTTACAGTTATTAGAAGCCAAAAAGGGTTTGCCATGTCCTCTCCTTAGCTTACAAGGTGTGATGTTAAAGGAGAATGAAATGGATCTATTCTGTACCTGATTTGCAGCTCTTCAATTTTTATTATTGTTTTGCTTTTGTTAAGCATTTGTCTAAAGTTTGAAGGTCCTTTTAATCTATTTCCCTGTGAACTGTGTATTGCAGTACAGTGGAAAGAAGGGATCTAATCATGAGGTACCTGTTCATGTAGCCAGTTTCTGGCAATTTTTAAGCTCTTCTTGCAGTGAACTTTAGATGATCTAAAACCAGAGGGGGAACTCCTGCTCTCAGGTCCACCCAGGATAGGACTGTGCCCCGCCACTCCTGATTGATCCAGGAGCCTGCCATGGGCATCCAGTAAGGCAGTGTCATGGAGGGGCTTCTGTGAGTGATGTAGCAGGTATAAGACTGTGGTTGCTGTTTCTCACTTCCACAGAACTGCAAATAGAGCCAGGCAGCAAGTCACATAGCCCGCATGTCAGGGATGTGTAACATGCACCATAAAAGCCACAATGCAGAAAATTGTCTTAGATGCAGAAAATGTGATTTTAATTCATTTTCCTTGTAAAAGCAGTGGCTTCCCTATTTTTCTCAATCCCCTCATAATGCATTCTATTTGAATTTTGCTTTTGAAATTCTCACAAATTTGTATTATTGAATGTAAGCAGCACCTAACTGAAGATCTATGTTTTGACTACTTTCGGTAAAACTGAAATATCGTTAGGTTAGCTAAGTATAGATATTCAAACCATACATTCATAAGGCTTAGCTTATTAATTCTTCAGTATGATAACTTCTGAGTCAAGAACAGGTGCAGCATGCACATTAAATCAATAGAACTCTACTCCTAGAAGATTTGCAGGCAACCTGTAGGGACAATGAGAAGAATTGTGAGCATAAATGCCTAAATCTAATGTGGCACTTACACTCCAAAGCCAGCGCAACGGAACCTCCTTCCCATTCTACCCACCCAGCCACCCACAGTATTCAGCACTCCAGAAAACCAGCTCCAGATGAAGCTTTTGGAATGTATGGAAGGGCTGCAGTCACAAGGCAAATTTCCCTTGTTCCCATTATCTCTAGCTTCTGCTTTTCTCTGAATGGAAGTCCAGCATTGTATTTTGTCCATGCATGTTTCCTGTATTTATTCTTACTGTACTTCTGCATCATGCATGTAGTTCATAATTTTAGGATATGCAATATGTAGTATGTTGAAGGAGTATAAAATGAGAACATAAGATGTACATAGATCTTCCTTTCCTGTAGTTTCCCCCTCTGCTACCTGTGTTCCTGAGATCTGAGTTGAAAAAGTATAGGGAAACAGGCTTTTTTGGAGGCTATACCAGTTAAATCAAGTCTATAGTTGCATCTATATCTTTTAATCTCACATTATGAATTACAATATTGGTATGGCCAAATATATTTAAAGCCTACATACATTATTTAATTTATAGAATTTTAAATACAGTGGTGCCTCGACTTATGATTGTCCCTACTTACGACCATTTCGACTTACGAACAGCTCCAGTCGCAAAATTTTGCTTCGACTTGCAACTGGAGCTTTGACTTACGACCGGAAAAAAAACGCAGGGAAGGCGGGGAAAGCGGGAAATTTGAACTTTCAGTTAACCGTTGGTCAGCGAAGAGGCTGCTTGTCTGTACCTTGTTCGCCCCAGCGGTTAGAGAATGTGGATACGGAGAGAGACTTCAGACTGCCTGGTACTGCCTGGTACTCCCTGGTACTGTACTGCCTGGTACTGTACTGTACGTACTGTGGTTTTTTTGGGGCTTTTTTTTTTAATTTTTGCTTTTTGGATTTTTTGCTTTCTTTTTTAAAACAGAGAGACTGTGTTCTGGGTGAGTACAGTGGTGCCTCGCAAGACGATGTTAATCCGTTCCAGACAAATCGCTGTCCTGCGAAAACATCGTCTTGCGAAACCAAATTTCCCATAGGAATGCATTGGAATTTAATTAATGCGTTCCGATGGGAAAGAAAAGCACAGAAACTTAAAAAAAAATTAAAAGAAAGTCACTTACCAGGTACTGTAGACTGAGCCCGGCTTCTCATAGTGCCTGGTAGCAGCGAAACATCCAGAAAAGAGCACCAAACAGCTAAAAGCCGGCAGGCAGCCGGCAGCCATTTTGTGCTCTTCTCCGCTCCTTCCCCCTCCCCTCTCCCGACCAACAGCTGATAGGAGGCTTCTGAGGCTTTTGCGGCACAGGCAGTGGAAAAGCACCCCAGAGGCTTCTGGAAGCGGGGCTTTGCCAAGAGGTGAGTGGGTGGGGGTGGGGTGGGAGTGGGGTGGCAGGGGCAGGCCTGCCACCCCCCCCCCACACCACCCCCACAGCAAAGCGCTGCTTTCAGAGGCTTGCCGGGTGCTTTTCCACTGCATGTTTACCTGCTGAAGAAGCCCCGGCAGCCATTTTGTCCTCTTCTCCCCTCCTTCCCCCTCCCCTCTCCCGACGAACAGCTGATGGGCGGGCTAAAAAGAGGCTTTCTCTGCCCTGAAAATTCAGGGGGAAAAGCTGGAAATAAAAAAATTCCGCTTTTCCCTTGCGCCCCGGGAGGCTTCTGAAAGGGGTGGGGGGGTCACGGGAGAGGCCCCCAAACATCGTCCAGCGAAAAGCGCCCATAGGAAATCGTTTTGCGAAGCGCAACAGCGATCGCAAAACCTCATCGTCTAGCGGATTCGTCGTTTAACGAGGCAATCGTCTAGCGAGGCACCACTGTACACTGTATTTACTGTACAGGGTTTTTGCAGCTTGGGTTTGGGCTAGGTGGGGGGGTTATTTTCTGTGCTCTGATGGGTCTTGCAGTGTGGATTTAAAATGTGAAAAGTAGACTGTAATAAATTAAAATTAAATGTGAACATTAGACTGTAATTTTAAAATGTAAAATTTATTTATTTATTTTTGCATTCTTTGGCTCCTAGGGTTTGTGTACTATGACCTCTATTTTGTTTTAAAATATGTGGGTTTAAAATGTGACTCCAAAGTCTTTTTGTTTTAAAATCAGAACATTTTCTGCGAGGGTCTGTGGTGGCTGGCATGCTGTAAAATGGAGTTTAGACTCCAAAGTTTTTTTGTTTTAAAATCAGAACATTTTCTGCGAGGGTCTGTGGTGGCTGGCATGCTGTAAAATGGAGTTTAGACTCCAAAGTCTTTTTGTTTTAAAATCAGAACATTTTCTGCGAGGGTCTGTGGTGGCTGGCATGCTGTAAAATGGAGTTTAGACTCCAAAGTCTTTTTGTTTTAAAATCAGAACATTTTCTGCAAGGGTCTGTGGTGGCTGGCATGCTGTAAAATGGGGTTTAGACTCCAAAGTTTTTTTGTTTTAAAATCAGAACATTTTCTGTGAGGGGCTGCTGTGGTGGCTGGCATGGTGTAAAATGGGGTTTAGACTCAAGTCTCCCCCCCCCCATTGTCTTCTCTCTCTATGCTCTCTTTTTGTGCTGAGGGGATCTGTTTGCTGGAATAATGGTTGCTGGATTCTGTGGCTCCTAGGGTTTGTGTACTGTGGTGCGCTGAACAGTACTCATGGCTCCAAAGAAAGAGCAGATTTCTTTGGTTTTAAAATGTGTTTTGTTTAAAAGGTGCTTGGTTTGGTTTAAAATGTGTTTTGTTTAAAAGTTGCTTGGTTTGGTTTAAAAGGTGCTTAGTTTAAAATGTGTTTGGTTTAAAAAGTGGTTTAAAAGGTGTTTTGTTTAAAAGGTGTTTTAGACTCCAAACTCTCTTTCCCCCCCATTGTCTTCTCTCTCTCTCTCTCTCTCTCTCTCTCTCTCTCTCTCTCTTCTCTCTTTTTGTGCTTAACAGCACAAACCTTTGTCTGAGGGGTCTCTGTGCCCCAGTGATTACCTTCTTTCTTTCCTCTTTTCCCCATTGTTCCCTCCCCCCTCCTTTTCTGCCCTTTTTTTAACCTAAGTCATTTTAGGTTAAAAGAAGAAAAATTCTCCCCCTGGTGGTAGAGGACGGATTAACCGCTTTTGCATTAGTTCCTATGGGAACGAATGCTTCGACTTGCAACCGGCACCTCTACATACAACCAAAAAACAGCCGGAACGGATTAATCGGGTTTCAATGCATTTCAATGGGAAATGCTGATTCGACTTACAACCATTTCGACTTATGACCCTCTTCTGGAACGGATTATGGTCGTAAGTCGAGGCACCACTGTAGTCAAATATTGCTCTGTTTGATATCGCTACCTAGAACATCTAGTGAGGATCAAATCGATTTGATCCTCACTAGACGTTCTAGCCTTCCTAGTATTACGATCACACGCAGTTACCAGAGTGCTGATTGCGATAGTGATCACTCCCTGGTGTGTAGTAGAGTAAAACTGCAAACAAAGTGATTGTATCACACGAAAAAGGAAGGAAGACCACGTATTGACATCAGCAAGACTCGCGATCAAAGAAAAGTGGAGGAATTTGCCCAAGCGCTTGAGGAAACCCTTCCAGGCCGGGCTGATGTAAATGCACCTGAACGATGGGAACATTTCAAGAACGCTGTTTATAACACTGCCTTGTCCACATTTGGCAAGAAGACCAAAAAGACGGCAGACTGGTTCGAAGCCCATTCGGAGGAGTTGATGCCAGCCATCGAGGATAAGAGGAGAGCTCTAGCAGCATACAAAGCCTGTCCTAGTGAGTACAACTTGCAGGCTCTTCGAGCTGCTCGTAGCCAAGTCCAACAGGCTGCCAGGAGATGTTCCAACGATTATTGGCTTCAGCTCTGCTCTCAGATACAGATAGCAGCGGACACAGGTAACATCAAGGGAATGTATGGCGGTATCAAGCAGGCTTTAGGTCCAATACAGAAGAAATCTGCTCCCTTGAAGTCTGCTACAGGCGTGATCATCCAGGACCGAGCACAGCAGATGGAATGCTGGGTGCAGCACTACTCCGAACTATATTCCAGATAGAATGTAGTAACCAAAGAGGCATTAAATAACATTGAGTGCCTGCCTGTCTTGGAACAGTTGGACAGCGAACCAACTTTAGCAGAAATAAAAGTGGCCTTGGATTCCCTTGCCTCTGGCAAGGCACCTGGGAAGGATAACATCCCTGTTGAAGTGCTGAAGTGCTGTAAAGAGATCATCACCACTGAGCTGTATGAAGTCTTTAGTCTTTGCTGGAGGGAAGGTGGAATACCACAGGACATGAAGGATGCAAACATCGTCACATTGTATAAGAACAAAGGAGACAGGGGCAACTGCAATAACTATCGTGGTATCTCTCTTCTCAGCGTTGTAGGGAAGCTGCTTGCCCGTGTTGTGCTGAAGAGACTCCAGGTGCTTGCGGACAGAGTCTATCCAGAATAACAGTGTGGATTTCGAGCTAATAGATCCACCACTGACATGGTATTCTCCCTCAGACAGTTGCAGGAGAAATGTAGGGAACAACGACAGCCACTCTTTGTGGCCTGCATAGATCTTACAAAGGCCTTTGATTTGGTTAGCAGGGACGGCCTTTTTAAAATACTTCCCAAGATTGGATGTCCACCTTGACATCATCAGGTCCTTTCATGACGAAATGAAGGGCACTGTAGTTTTTGATGGCTCAACATCAGATCCCTTTGACATCCAAAGAGGAGTGAAACAGGGCTGTGTCTTCGCGCTGACTCTGTTTGGGATCTTTTTTGCTGTCATGCTGAAGCACGCTTTTGGAACTGCAACAGAAGGTGTCTACTTCCGGACTAGATCAGATGGAAAGCTCTTTAATCTCTCTAGATTGAGAGCGAAGACCAAAGTCCAGCTGAAATGCATGCGGGACTTCCTCTTCGCCGACGATCCAGCTGTTGTTGCCCATTCTGCTGAAGACCTCCAACAACTCATGAATCATTTTAGCAAGGCCTGCCAAGACTTTGGATTAACAATCAGCCTGAAGAAAACACAAGTCATAGGCAAGGGCATGGACTCACCTCCCTCTATCATCATCTCCACACAAGAATTGGAGGTTGTTCATGACTTTGTGTACCTTGGCTCAACGATCTCTGACACTCTCTCCCTAGATGTCGAGCTGGATAAACGCATTGGCAAAGCAGCTACCATGTTCTCTAGACTCACAAAGAGAGTATGGCTTAATAAGAAGCTGACGTCATATACCAAGATCCAGGTCTATAGAGCCTGTGTCCTGAGCACACTCCTGTACTGCAGTGAGTCCTGGACCCTTTGTGCATGGCAGGAGAGGAAGCTGAACATGTTCCATATGCGTTGTCTCCGATGCATCTTTGGTATCACCTGGCAGGACAAAGTTCCAAATAGAGTAGTCCTAGAACGAGCTGGAATTTTTAGCATGTATACATAACTGAAACAGCGACGTCTACATTGGCTTGGGCATGTCGTGAGAATGGCTGATGGTCGGATTCCAAAAGATCTCCTGTATGGAGAATTAGTGCAGGGAAATCGCCCCAGAGGGAAACCACAGCTGCGATACAAGGATATCTGCAAGCTGGATCTGAAGGCCTTAGAAATGGACCTCAACAGATGGGAAACCTTGACATCTGAGCGTTCAGCCTGGAGGCAGGCGGTGCATCATGGCCTCTCCCAATTTGAAGAGACACTTGTCCAGCAGGCCGAGGCGAAGAGGCAGTCCCGAAACCAGCATAATTAGGGAGCTGGACAGGGGACAGATTGTATTTATCTTCAGTGTGGAAGGGATTGTTACTCTCGAATTGGCCTTCTCAGCCACACTGGATGCTGTTCCAAGTCCTCCATACAGAGCACATTACCATAGTGTCTCGAGACTGAAGGATGCCTACATGCATGGTATCGCTACCAACTGATTTACTGTACATTGGCATAAACCTTGTTGGACTTTGTATAGCTTTAAGTTAGTTACACCTGTGTAAATTCACAGGGAATTGTGCCCAGACTGTCCATATGTTCTTATTGTTTTTTAAAAAATTATTGTTCTTTTTATCTACCAATTGTAATAGTTTATTTGTTTGTTTTTTAATATTGTAGAACTGTATAGTTTTAGCTTTTAATATTGTCTCTTTTAATACTGTAAGCCACCTTAGCTCCTTTTTAGGAGAAAAGAAGCATATACAGTGGTGCCTTGAGTTACGAACTTAATTGGTTCCGGAAGATGGTCGTAACTCAAGTTGGTCGTAACTCAAAGCACCATTTCCCATAGGAATGCATTGAAACGCGATTAATCCGTTCCGGACAAAAAAATACACACATACAAAACACACACACACACACACAAAAAAAAAACACTGCAAGACCCATCGGAACGCGATTAATCCATTCGGGCCGGGTGAAAAAACACCACCACCAAAAAAAAAAAAAAAATAAACCACTGCAAGACCCATCGGAATGCAATTAATCCATTCGGGCCGGAAAAAACCCCACCAAAAAACAAAAAAAACCACTGCAAGACCTATCAGAAGCGCGATTAATCCGTTCAGGCCGGGGGGGGGGGGGAACACCACCAAAAAAAAAAAAAAAAAAAAAAACCACTGCAAAACCCATCAGAACATGATTAATCCTTTCGGGCAAAAAAACCCACAAAAAAACCAAAAAACAAAAAAACACTGCAAGACCCAGCCCAAACCCACGCTGCAAAACCCTGTACTCACTCAGAACAGGCATTTTAGAAAGCAGAAAGCAGCACCAGGCAGTCCGAAGTCTCCTCCAAACGCACACACTCTAACCGCTGGGGCGAAAGAGCTACAAAGAAGCAGCCTCTTCGCCGACCAACGGTTAGCAATTTAAATTCCCCGCCTTTTTCCTCGCCTTTTTTCTGTTCATAACTCAAAGCTCCAGTCGCAAGTCAAATCAAAATTTTGTGACCAGAGCTGGTCATAAGTCAAATTGGTCACAAGTCAAGATGGTCATAAGTCGAGGCACCACTGTAAATATTTTAAATAACTAAAATAAAGGTCTTATTGCACAAATAGATGATAGTTGCCCAATGAACTGCACACTAAATGCACAACTGTACAATACGGATGTGCCATTAGATTTGTATGTGTGTGTGTGTCTTTTTTGTTTTTTTACTCTAAATCCCAGAATTCTCCATTTTGGAAGCTCCACCTGCCAGACCCACACTTGAATTATGCTCACTTGGAGAAAGACTGGACTGGAAGGCCTAAGATAGGCCAAGCTCAAGCCTAGGTGCCTGATAAAAAAAGGAAGTTGCCCCAGTATTTGCTGGGAGAATGGTATATGCCTATTTTACAACTGTGCCCATGGAACTGCTTCCAGGATAAGACTTCCACCTTCATGCAGATTTTGCAATGGCTTATGCAACTTCAAGTTATACAGGTGTAGCTATGCAACACAGTTTTGGCCTATAAAACATAAGCGCGCCCTTTCCAAAGATTCTGCTTAATTCATTTGTTATTTTGCTCATGTACCAGTGCAATCACAAGTATTATCCTCCTTAGACTAGATATGAGGCAGGAAATAACTATTTTATCATTTGTTTTGATATATTTGTCCAAGGAGGTGAATACTGGATGCTTTTAGAAGTGGTTACACAGCAAGCTTTCTCTCTCTATTAAGCAATAACTTAACAGAGTGCTTAAACTGCATAGTGAACTGTCATTAAAAGGAGCAAAGCGGCTGAGGTTTTCCTATATCCTGCATTACTCAGTTCCCAGAGCCCTGCTGTGTAGTTGTTCCAGTATCCAAGAAGCCTGTTTAAGAGCATGTGTCCAGCCCTCCATGTTAATACTTAATTGGTGAGGATGGCAAGATGAGAAGACAGCCGAACATGTGGTCTCTCAGTCTCAAGCTCTAGGCCGACTTTTTAATTCGAATAGCAGCAGCTGCTCACATTCTCACTACTCAGCTTCTCACAACTCTGTTGTTCAGATTTGTGAATGGATTAAAAAAAAATAAGGGAAAGATCTTTGTCTAAAAGATGAACCTTTTCCTTCCCACTTCACACAGAAGAGGTTGATAGACAGTATTGTGTTTCTATTAGGAATATTATAAATAGTATATAAATTTGTTTCCTTCTTTATAATATTCCTTTTCAGAAAACTCCCTACAAAGCAGATTACAAAAATATAAAACATTATAACATTAGTGAATGACAATAATGAAACTTCAGGTTATGTATTTTTTAAAACAGTACCTCTAGGAGAATCAGAATAATATATATATAATGCACACGTTCCTTTAAACAATTGAAATATCAGATAGTACAGCTTTTTTATGTCTGTAAGTGTCAGTCTAATCACTTCTGCTTGATGTAGCTAACAGTTGTAAAGATAAATCTACACATGTAGTATTTTTTTTTAAAACAAAATTCTGGAAATTGTGACTGTAACTATCAAAGGATAGTTGGAACCATCAGTTATGACTGGAACCATTAAAGAGGAAACTACAAAATTAATTAAATTAAATCCTTTTGTTGTTTAGTCGTTAAGTCGTGTCTGACTCTTCCGACTCTTCGAAAAAAACAGATTGAAATTTAGCTTTGATAAGTGCAAAGTTGTACACCGAGGTGGGTGGGTGAAACCAAACACACAGTTACAAGATGGGAGATACCGGGCTCAGTAAAACTATGAGTGAGAAGGATTTTTGAATTGTTATAGATCACAAGCTGAATATGAGCCCACAGTGCAATGTAGCTGCAAAAAGGGAAATGCTATTTTAGGCTGCATTAACAGAAGTATAGTCTCCAAATCCCATGAAGTACTAATCTCCCTCTATTCGGTACTGGTTAGGCTTCATCTAGAGTACAGTTTCCAGTTCTGGACAGCACACTTTAAGAAGGATGCCGATAAACTGGAAGAAGTTCAGAGGAGGGCAACAAGGATGATCAGGGAACTGCAAATCAAGTCCTATGAGAAAAACTGAAAGAACTGCGCAGGTTTACTCTTGACAAAAAAAAAAGACTGAGGGGAGATACGATGTTGTTGTTTAGTCGTTAAGTCGTCTCCGACTCTCCGTGACCCCATGGACCAAAGCACGCCAGGCCCTCCTGTCTTCCACTGCCTCCCGGAGTTGGGTCAAATTCATGTTGGTAGCTTCGGTGACACTGTCCAACCATCTCGTCCTCTGTCGTCCCCATCTCCTCTTGCCTTCACACTTTCCCAACATCAGGGTCATTTCCAGGGAGTCTTCTCTTCTCATGAGATGGCCAAAGTATTGGAGCCTCAGCTTCAGGATCTGTCCTTCCAGTGAGCACTCAGGGTTGATTTCCTTCAGAATGGATAGGTTTGTTCTCCTTGCAGTCCAGGGGACTCTCAAGAGTCTCCTCCATCACCACAATTCAAAAGCATCAATTCTTCAGCGGTCAGCCTTCTTTATGGTCCAGCTCTCACTTCCATACATTGCTACTGGAAAAACCATAGCTTTGACTATGTGGACCTTTGTCGGCAAGGTGATGTCTCTGCTTTTTAAGATGCTGTCTAGGTTTGTCATTGCTTTCCTCCTAAGAAGCAGGCACCTTTTAATTTTGTGGCTGCTGTCACCATCTGCAGTGATTGTGGAGCCCAGGAAGGTAAACTCTGTCACTGCCTCCATATCTTCCCCTTCTATTTGCCAGGAGGTGATGGGACCAGTGGCCATGATCTTAGGTTTTTGTTGTTGTTGAGCTTTAGACGATTTTTTGCGCTCTCCTCTTTCATCCTCATTAAGAGGTTCTTTAATTCCTCCTCACTTTCTGCCATCAGAGTGGTATAATCTGCATATCTGAGGTTGTTGATATTTCTTCCGGCAATCTTAATTCTGGCTTGGGATTCATCCAGTCCTGCCTTTCGCATGATGTATTCTGCATATAAGTTAAATAAGCAGGGAGACAATATACAGCCTTGGCATACTCCTTTCCCAATTTTGAACCAATCAGTTGTTCCATATCCAGTTCTAACTGTTGCTTCCTGTCCCACATATAGATTTCTCAGGAGATAGATAAGGTGGTCAGGCACTCCCATTTCTTTAAGAACTTGCCATAGTTTGCTGTGATCCACACAGTCAAAGGCTTTTGCGTAGTCAATGAAGCAGAAGTAGATGTTTTTCTGGAACTCTCTGGCTTTCTCCCTAATCCAGCGCATGTTAGCAATTTGGTCTCTAGTTCCTCTGCCCCTTCGAAATCCAGCTTGTACTTCTGGGAGTTCTCGGTCCACATACTGCTGAAGCCTACCTTGTAGGATTTTGAGCATAACCTTGCTAGCGTGTGAAATGAGTGCAATTGTACGGTAGTTGGAACATTCTTTGGCACTGCCCTTCTTTGGGATTGGAATTAGACTGATCTTTTCCACTCCTCTGGCCACTGCTGAGTTTTCCAAACTTGCTGGCATATTGAGTGTAGCACCTTAACAGCTTCATCTTTTAAGATTTTAAATAGTTCAACTGGAATGCCATCACCTCCACTGGCCTTGTTGTTAGCCATGCTCTCTAAGGCCCACTTGACTTCACTCTCCAGGATGTCTGGCTCAAGGTCAGCAACCACACTATCTGGGTTGTCCAGGACATCCAGATCTTTCTGGTATAATTCCTCTGTGTATTCTTGCCACCTCTTCTTGATGTCTTCTGCTTCTGTGAGGTCCCTACCATTTTTGTCCTTTATCATGTCCATCTTTGCACAAAAGGTTCCTTTAATATCTCCAATTTTCTTGAACAGATCTCTGGTTTTTCCCTTTCTATTCTTTTCCTCTATATCTTTGCACTGTTCATTTAAGAAGGCCCTCTTCTCTCCTTGCTATTCTTTGGAAGTCTGCATTCAATTTTCTGTAACTTTCCCTATCTCCCTTGCATTTTGTTTCCCTTCTCTTCTCTGCTGTTTGTAAGGCCTCATTGGACAGCCACTTTGCTTTCTTGCATTTCCTTTTCTTTGGGATGGTTTTTGTTGCTGCCTCCTGTACAATGTTATGAGCCTCCATCCATAGTTCTTCAGGCCCTCTGTCCAGCAAATCTAGTTCCTTAAATCTGTTCTTCACTTCCACTGTGTATTCATAAGGGATTTGGTTAAGATTATACCTGACTACCCCAGTGGTTTTTCCTACTTTCTTCAGGCTAAGCTTGAGTTTTGCTATAAGAAGCTGATGATCAGAGCCACAATCAGCTCCAGGTCTTGTTTTTGCTGACTGTATAGAGCTTCTCCATCTTTGGCTGCAGAGAACATAATCAATCTGATTTCAGTATTGCCCATCTGGTGATGTCCATGTGTAGAGTCGCCTCTTGTGTTGTTGGAAAAGAGTGTTTGTGATGACCAGCTTGTTCTCTTGACAAATCTCTATTAGCCTTTGCCCTGCTTCGTTTTGAACTCCAAGGCCAAACTTACCTGTTGTTCCTTTTATCTCTTGACTCCCTACTTTAGCATTCCAGTCCCCTATAATGACAAGAACATCTTTCTTTGGTGTCAGTTCTAGAAGGTGTTGTAAGTCTTCATAGAATTGGTCAATTTCAGCCTCTTCAGCATCGGTGGTTGGTGCATAAACTTGGATGACTGTGATGTTGAAAGGTCTGTCTTGGATTCGTATTGAAATAATTGTATCATTTTTGAGATTGTATCCCAGTAAATCCTTTACTGGGAGCTAATTCAGTACTTGCACATTACTGATCAGCTACAGAGACTAAGAGTGGAATATATTCTACAACAAAGTACATTGAATAAATTTTTACAGGTGTTCTGTTTGCTGTAAACATTGAATATTCTAAGAGAGCACATCACAGCAATGGACATTTCTGAGGTGCCTATTCTGACCTATGTCTTCACCTATGTAAGAGTAAATTAATAGGCAAAATCTAGAGATTATTTGTATAGAACCTGATCATACAACCTTCACCACTCAAAACCAAGCCTGAGAATTGGGGATCCCTCTTGGCAGACGTGGAGTCTGCAGTAGGAGGACAGGGGTTGAGAAAAGGCAGGAGAAGCACCTACGAAAAAAACAGAGCTTTGCTAGTGCAAGCTGCCTCTCTAATCTCTCCTTTGTAGTGCCACATCTTAAACCTTTCAAGGGCCACAGGCAGCTGCAGTGGTGAAGAAGAAAGCCCAGTTGTATATGTAAACTTCCCACTTAAGATATTTAAATAATTTGGTTCATTTGTGCTTTGTCACAAATATGTTTAATGTAACTGAAAAACACTATATATGGTATGTCTATATGATCTGCAGCAGACTAGATCTTTACCTGTTCTCCAATTCATTATTTGACTGAGCTTGAATGTGAAACCCATGTTCAAATTTTTCTCATTTATGAAACTTTACAACTGAGCAGATATTTTCACCATAGAAACTGAAGGTAAGGAGACAGACTTGCTCACTCTCCTCTTAATCTCTTAGACACATTTAAAATACCTCCAACTATTACATCTACATATGCCCACGGGTACAGTTTTATGAGAAGCTAGGGTACACCCATTTAAGCCTCCTACCTGTTTGCACACCAGCATCCCAATCCTGGGATGCAAGAAGGCTGGCTGCCATCTTAGGTTCTTCCTCCCAGGCTGCTCTGCATCTAGGATGCTGGGAAAAAGGGTAGGGAAGGCTAGCCAATCAGGGGATGGAAGAATGGAATGCAGCAGTCTTGGTCCATCAGAGAAGTATATAAGAAGCTCCTGAGCTTCTCTCCAGCCGTCTTCCCTGTGAATTCACAATGCTGCTTTGAAATTGGTAGACTTTTGATAATGCCTTCAGAAGTGATGTTGTGGTACGGGAGGAGAATCACCCAGTTGGATACAAGTCACTATCCATGCAGTCTTTCTACTTGTGAAGGGCGTCTTGTACATTTGGGCATCTCCTCTCTCCTATAACAGACTTATTTGTTCTATCCAACACTGCCTCCAACTTTCAGGAAAGGCTATGCTCAAGGTATTGGACTCAGTGGAGCTTTGTGTTCTTCTCTGTTTGTTGACAATTTTGTTAAAGCAAATATGTCTCCTTCTTTAGTTTTTAAAAAAACTATAATTTTTACACTGGAACATTATTTTCAATTGAAATAAATAGTACTTCTTTGTACTTAGCAGTAAATGCCCATCTCTACTTAGCTCTAGTAAGATTTCAACTGTGACAATTAACTAACTCTGCTGTGCCACAGTTTTAAATGGGATGCTGACAGAGAGACTCACAATTTTTTTAAGAGTTTAAAAGATCAACATAAGGAAAGACTTGGAGGAAATGTAGATTTGACCTGAGAGAAAAGGAGGAAGGTGGGTATATTTTGGCAGGTCTAAAACTGAGTTTTAGAAAGAGAAGAGGAATGGTTGTCTATTCATGAAAGTATAAGGGAAACCAATTTAGCCGTACAACAGCATGATACGTTTATACTGTGTGTCTGGAAATGCATTTGAACATTAAAAAAACAGAATGTTTCCTCAAGAAGATCAGAATCCTTTTTTCCTTGGTTTTAGAACTTTTTGAGGAGGAAGCTACTTCAAAACTACATATTTTTTTACAACTGGAAATTGGAATAGATGATTGATTCATTTGGTGCAATCCAATTCCATAACTGAGATTAGTGACAAATAAAAACAAGTTCTAGAATGAATGTATTTTGTCTAATCTGAGATATGGTGTAAGGGAATTATAAATGGATTTGTTTCTTTGAGCACCAGACAAAACATAGACATTAAGATTGCAGCATTGATTGTAACTGGTAGGTGTTTTCTCTCAGTATTATGAGTAATTATCTGTTTGGACATATGGAGTATTTTGGCTGCTAAGCTAGGTAGTTAATATAATACTTAGTATCCAGGCATGGATGCAACTGTTACTAATGCAGAATGCAGGGACCTCATATAATGAGCCAGCTTGTGCAATGAGTGAGTGAAAATACAGTAAGAATATAACTAGGATTTTATTATCTATCTTTTGAAAATGAAAATTTGGTAATTATATTTTTAATTATTATAGTAAATAAAGTCATATGCTTTGAAAATGATTGAAGAATGATTTCAAATACAACTTCTTTCTATATAAAACTATTAAAATTAATTTGGTACAGTATATTCAATATAACTCAATTTCCGTATATTCAATATAACTCAATTTCCACATCTTTTGTGATATACTGTATTTCCTTTTAAAATTTTTAGAATGTTTTTGCTTATTTTCTGAACAGCTGAGTCCCTATCTCTGTAATTTAGGTCTGTTCTATTAATTACATGATAATTGTAATATAAAGGAATGTTGCATCTTTAATAATGTTTTTGCGACCTATTTAGTTAAGCTTTAATGCTGAAGGAGAGAGAAATTAAATTAGCCTTGTAACCTCTTTCTGTTCCAGACTGATGATGGAAAATAAAAGCTCTTAGCCACAAAATGTAACACTTAGAATTAATATTTAATTAGACCAGCAAATTTTACACTGTGGCTGAAAGCTTCCAAAGAGTTGTTAGTGCCACAATTGACCTACAAGTTTAATAATAACTCACTTCTTGAAACAAGTGCCAGTTCAGCATAGTGGAGCCACTATAAGAAAGTCCTGAGAGATTAAAATCAGCAAACCAAATGGCAGGCAAGGATTCCTGGGATGGAGCCTTCTGGAAAGCTGGGAGCTGGAGTAGCTTTTTCAGCCAGAATTCATATAAAAACAGTGGGTGATAGTAGTACTCTACTGGTGATCTCTCCTGGTTTGGAACTTTCTATTTGGAATCTCAAATCCAACAGTAGAAGTTTATTACATGATTTCACTTGACTATATTAACACGAGTTGTGTATCATACAGAACATTTTCAGTCTTCTTGACGGCAACTTCAGAATCTGTACTCTATGCCCAGTCCCACATGCATACTCTGTTGACATAGTTTGTAGCTCAGATATGTTTCTAAAGCACATACTTCAAAAGTATTCTGACGTGTCACATTTGTAGTGGTGTATTTTTAATATCTAATATTTACAGAAAGTAGATAAAAGAATTTTTTTCAGTGTCATTTATTTTAGAATATCCTAGTGCTCTTATATCAGATTTTATAGACTTGAAAGCAGTCTGGTAAAACACTTCAGCCTTTCATATTCTTAAAAATTATTCTAGTAAAATAGGGCATCATGAGTTCAAAAATGTGAAAACACACACAGGAACAGACCGAAGAAGGAACACACTGCATTATTTATTGACTGCATCATAAATAATTAAAGAAAAACTAGTCATTAATTAAAAATTAAAGCAGATGAGGACCTTGCCAGCAGAGGGAGCAGTCATGTCTTTTGTCAGATTCACATCATTTCCTCACCTATTTCAGATTTTTCCCAGCCAGTCTTCCATCTGGAGTGAGCTTTGCCAGTCTGTTCCTGAATGACAGGCTATAATTTTATACTCAGTAAGAGATTAGTGTAAACTGATTGTAAAATTTGATATATTTAACTTACCATTTGATCACAAACATCAATATTTGTGATGTTTAATATTTGCTTTTTGGAGATTTCATATATTGCTTGGTACTCAATAAATTACTTAATTTTCTTTTTTTGAAGGAACCAGTCATTTCTTCAAAATTTCTTCAAAATTTTCAAAATTTATTATATGAAATAAATCCAAAAGACATTATACTTGGTTTTTAAGAAAAGTTCTGATATTTCTTTCCGTGCTACTTTGTGAGTATGATTCTGTATATGAGGTACATTTGCAGTATCCTACTGTTAGTTCCATTTAAGACTAGAACCATTGAGCCAATTGCTGAATGGTAAGGTAAAACCTATTTAATCCAGTTGAGTCCACACATCTATCATAGTTGCTACTAAGCAGTATGATATTGGCCATAAAAAATTAAAATGAGAATTGGTAAAATGTAGTGTTTCTTTATCTTGACCCTATCATGTCTTAAATCAAATTCAAAATAAACTACATTTTTCAGACAAGTAATATATGTGCAACCCTCTCTGACACAATAGTGTAAATTTAGCATCATTTGTGCAAATATTTACTTGGAAGAGAATTCTGTTTATACTAGAGGTGGGGACCCATTTACTGTCCAATAGTCATAGGTACCCTGCTGGATGTAGCTAAAGCCCAGGTGGGCATGGCCGAAGCCACACACTTCTCCTAGTTACAGATGTCCAACCCTACACTTCTGCTGTTTGCATAGAACCATATATGTTCGCTTCTCCACAGAAGGTGATTTCAATCCTTTCTCTGTCCCCCTCTCAATCCAGCCCATTGTGCTGTACTATTCTATCTTGCATGCCCATTGGAATGAGGTAGAGGAAATGAGCTTTTGTTGATTTCAGGCAGGCTTTTTCCTTCCTTAGGCATGTACAGTATGCATGAATAAAAGGAGCTGCCAATCCAGGAAGAGAATGAACTTGCCCCATACCTTCTGCAACCCTACCCTCCTCCACTTCCTAGTTATTTCATGTATATCCATGTTATTTCATGTATATCCATGGGGAAGATGGTGGGGACAAATTCTCCTTCCAGCTGCTGTAGTGGTAAGTGCAGAAAACAAAACTGCAAGGGGGCAGGGCTATGGGAGAGGCCAGGTAGGTCACATCTAGGTCCATATCCATGGTTTGAACCAGCAGAATGTATGAGACAAGGCTGGGAACAGCTTTTGTTTTCTCAATATTAATTATCCTGCCCATATAATGGCAAGCCACTACTTTGGGCCGTGTACAAAAATTGCACACACAAACAACATCAAACATAATATAAACGTAACAATAAAAAACAACAACATAACTTCCCAGATGACAACAGCAAAATCAAATAAGTCACATAAAATGGATTTGTGAATCTCTTAAATGGGGAGGACGTTCCTGAACGTCTCTTTATAAAACACAGCTTAACTAGCTTCCTAAAGGCCAGAAGGGAGGGCGCCTGGTGAACATCAACAGGCAGCGAGTTCCATAATGTCGTGGCCACCACCAAGAAGGCCTGGTTTCTGGTGGTAATTTTCCAGGCCTCCCCCCAGCATAATCACCCTCAACAATGAAGCCTGAGATGAACAAGTGGTCCAGATAGAAGATCTTAGGGAGAGATGCTCTGATAAGTATGAAGGTCCAAACCGCTTAGGCCCTTATAGGTTAAAATTAACACTTATAACATATTAAGAGTATATTTGCATGTGGAAAGTCTCAGATTCAGTTCTCCCATACTGGTAGTTAAATGAACTTGGTAGCAGTGGAAATAAAAAACCTTTTTCTGCCAGAGGAAAGCATCTTTCTGTGCCTCGTAAAGCACTGTCAAGTAGAATTAATGATGTTGGACTAAGATGGAACAATTGTCTGATAAGGCAACTTCCTGTTTTCCTAAAGAACTCTTGCTCCATGCGAAACCTTCCAGGGCCGCAAAGCAGAGTTCCTATCCTATATAAGACATTCTCCATATTTAAATAGCTTGTGTTGAGTTGGTGGTTGAAGACAAGAGCAAAAGTTTCTCCAGTTGGGGAAGTTCTGTTGACTGAATTGAGTCTGTGGGCCAGAGATTTCCCTCTCTGTCCTAAATAATTACTATTTGGCATTTAAAGTAGGAGATGATGCAGTTATGTCAATTATCTGACTAATAACTACTGTCAAATCAAAATAGTGCATCAAGTCTTTATTGAAATCAAAATATAAACAGACCCTGCTTCATCAGATGAAAGTCTATCTAATCCATCATCCTGTTGGCTATCAGCGAATTGCACTTAGCAAGTTACATTTTAAAATTATGCACTGTGAGAAGTATTTCTGTCTTAAATCATAGATATGTATTTCATAAACAACCATTCACTTTCTTTGACTGAGCCCAGGTTACAGTTTTATGTGAGTGGAAGAAAAAAAATCTCTGTATCCACGTCTTATATATTATTTAATGAAATCTTAATGTAGCTTCCTTTTGTTGCTCTTTCTCCTAAATTAATAAGTCAACCTGTCTTGATAGAGGAGTTGCTGTGGTCCTTTGATCACACTGATTGTCATTTTCTCCAACTTTTTTTAGCTCTACAATAACATTTTTGAGATGTGGCAACCAGAATTGTACACCATTTCCAAATTGATTTCACCATCAGTTGTATAAAGACATTACAATATTGGCACTTTTCTTATGGATTTTTCTTAACAATTTCCAACACAGAATTTTTCATAACCTTTTTATAGCTGTCACACACTGGGTTGGCATTTTTATCAAGTTATTCACCATAACCTCCAGATCCCTTTGCTGGTGAAGTCATCAAAAGTTCAGTGTATTTATGTGAAATTGGCATTTTTGCCTCAGTGGGCATCATTGAATTGCACTTATTTTGATCAAACTACAGTTTCGATTTTATTGCTCTGTCATGAAATTTGGAGAGATATTTTTATAGCCTTTACAAATCCTGCAGAGCACATTTGTGGATTCCATGTTTGTGTTATTCCACAAATGTGGTATTCATTTTGTGGTATTCACCAGTGGTATTCGTTTTGTTAATGGGTGAGAAATATTGGATTTTACCCTCTGTTTCCAAACAGCTGAGCAAAATATATTTCAGGAAGTCATGGAGACCTTTTAGCCTTAAATCCAGTATTGGCTCTTTCCTGGCCTGATCATAATTGTTTGAGTTATCTAGAAATTTCACCTCTGTGTCATAACCAGAATGTGTATTTACCTCTAAGTGAGGTTAATTGTATGTTTCCCAGATTTCATTTTCTGCCTCATGGACACCCTAAGCATTTGACTAGAAACAGCTAGTGCATTAATGGTGCTAAATTTTTTTGGAGGCCTAGCATTTACATCCACACTAATTCTGTGGAGCAGTCTGTTCCGTTTGATATTTTTGGTGTCTTTCATTCCATGTCCTCTTTGAAGTACAAAATTATTCTGTATCCAGTATACCTTTCCTTAGGCTTACTTCCAGCAGAGTTCTCCAAGTTGCCACTATGCCCACAATATTTTTGAATGGATAGATAGATAGATGGATGGATGGATGGATGGATGGATGTGTCCCATACTGGCTCAAAACCTGTATCTTTTTTACAGCCCCTCTTGTCCCAAAGTATTTCCTAGTGTGTAACTGCCTTCATGTTACCAGGGGCCAGCCATGTACTGAGACTCCTTATCTGTATCTGCCTTCCTAACCCTACGTAATGAACTATTAATTTTTCTAAGAAAACTACCTTGGATTTTAAATTCTTAATTAGCAATTTATTCTCCATCCCTCCGGACAAGAGGACTTCCTCATTTCATTGTTATCCATATGCCCCACTGCTACTGACACTTGCCCAGGGACATCTTCAATTCCTAACCTTTGCACCAGGACAAGAAGGCATTGTTTAGACCAGAGGTCCCCAACCCCTGGTCCGCGGCCCCGTGGCCTGGGCCGGACCGGGCCGCCGAGACAGACCTCCCGCCCCCCCCGCACGCACTTACCCCCGCGCTGCCCGTTTGCGCCTGCACGCGTGCTCCATCACACCCGTGCGAGTGCCGCACCACCATTTGCACGAGAGCACGCACACGCTTGTTCATGCTTGTTCGCGCATGCGCGCGAGCGCGGGGGGTGCCCCGCCTTCCCCCGCCAGTCCACGGACCGAAAAAGGTTGGGGAATGCTGGTTTAGACTACACATCAGTCATATGCTATTTCTCTGTGTTTCTAATGAACAAAGTGTCTTGTGTTACAAACCTCCTACCTTTGAAGATAAATCCTTAGCAAAGAAGATATTGTTCTGCTTTGTTTCTGCACCCAAGGTGTGGGATCTCATTATGACATATTTATAAGTACATAATGGCTGAAATCCTATTCTTGTAAGTTCCTCAGTGTATGGTTGATGATGTCATCACCCGGGACATTTTTTAAAGATTAAACTGTACCTCCCCCATCACAAAGCCCCTACAGCAGCAGTCTCCAACCTTTTTGGGGCCGCGGACTGGCTGGGGGGAGCGAGCTCCATGCGTGGGGGGCGTGTCGCACCCGCGGGGGGCGTGTCACGAGCGTGGGGGGTGCGGAGATCAGTATCCGTGGCCCAGTTCCGGCAAGCCCATGGACCGGCACCGGGCCGCAGACCGGGGGTTGATGACCCCTGCCCTACAGGATGAGTAATCCCTTTCATAGTCCAGAACTTGTGAGGGCCAAGGGACAGGAGAACAGAATTTTTCATATTGTTGTTCAGTGCTGTCAAGTCAGTTCTGACTTATGGTGACCTCTAAAATGCCCCGTCCTCAACAGCCCTGCTCAGCCCTTGCAGACTCAAGGCTGTGTTCTTCTTTAGGTAGGGAGTCAGTCCATCTTATATTTGGTCCTTCTCTCTTTCTGTAGCCTTCAACATTTCCTAGCATTCTTGTCTCTTCCAGCAAGTCTTGTCTCCTCATAATATGCCAAAAAAAATAACGGCCTAGGTTTCATCATTTTTGCTTCCATAAACAGTGCAGGCTTGATTTGATCTAGGACCCACTTGTTCATCTTTCTGGCAGTGTAGAGTATCCTCAAAGCTCTCTTCCAGCATCACATTTCAAATGAATCATTTTGCTTCCTGACAGGTTTCTTCGCTGTTCTTCTTTCACATCCATACATATTAACTGGGAATACAAGAGTGTGGATTATCTTGGCCTTGGTCTCCAGTGACACAATCTTGCATTTGGTAGGCTTTTCTAATTCATTCATTGCTGTCCTTCCAAGTCTCTGTCTTCTGAGTTCTTGACTGCAGTCTCCATTTGAATTGATGATTGAATCAAGGTTTACAATTTTTTTCACAATTCAAGTTTCTTCATTGTCAGCAAAGTTGTGTAGTTCTTCTGTAGTCAACTGCGGACCTGCTTTGGAATTTTCTTTCATTTTCACTAGAAGTCATTTCAGATCATTGCTGCTTTCTGCCAGTAATATGGTATCATCTGCATGTCTTAAATTATTGATGCTTCTTCTACCAGTTTTACTATCAACATAACTGGTACCTTTTTCTTGTTGTTGGCTTCCAGAACTGGAAGAACCAAAGAACTCTCCATTGGTATCTTGGCTTGTGGATGTAGCTGTGCAAGGGGATTAATTGTACCCTATTTAAAAAATGTGTGTTAGTTATTCACAATTATTTATCATCATGGGAGAGGCAATGTGGTGAAGCAGACAGAATGGCAAGCAAGAGACATGGGCTCAAATCCCCATTAAGCCATGGAAACTCATTGGGACAAGGAGAGTTAAGATTGGTAAAACCACTCCTTAAAAGTTTCCCATCCTGTGCCCCAATAAGGTCTATAAAAGTTGGATGCAACTTGACAACACAAAACAACAACAAATTCCATTGTATTTCAATAATGCAAGGATCAACAAGGAAGATAATTCAGTCATGTTTCCTAAATATTTATTTTCTGCTTTTAATTTAGCAGTGCCTGGGAGACTAAGCTGTAGTAATATATTTTTGTATAGTATGAGTCTTACCATTACTGTACATATCATTTGCTTGTTTAATCTAGTTATTCTGTTGGGTATACAGTGGTGCCTCAACTTACGAATGTCCCGACATATGACCATTTCCAGTTACGACCAGCTCCGGCCGCAAAATTTTGCTTCTACTTGCGACCGGAGCTTCGAGTTACAACCAGAAAAAAGCAGGGGGAAAAGGTGGGGAATTCAAATTGCTAACCGTTGGTGGCGAAGAGGCTGCTTCTTTGTAGCTCTTTCGCCCCAGCGATTAGAGAGTGTGCGATTGGAGGAGGCTTCGGACTGCCTGGTAAGGTACTACTGCTTTGAATCTGTCTACCAGTTTTGGTACACAAGCCTGAAAGAAAAACCTCAAGATGTTTTAGCCCTCTGCCATAGAAATATATTCTGAATACAGTGGTGCCTTGACTTACGAACGTCCCGACTTACGACCATTTCGAGTTACGACCAGCTCCAGACGCAAAATTTTGCTTCGACTTGCGGCCGGAGCTTCGAGTTACAACCAAAAAAAGGCAGGGGAAGAAGGCAGGGAATTCAAATTGCTAACCGTTGGTAGGCGAAGAGGCTGCTGCTTTGTAGCTCTTTCGCCCAAACAGTTAGAGTGAGTGCGATCGGAGGAGACTTCGGACTGCCTGGTAAGGTAAGGTGCTGCTTTCTACTTTTTAAAAACTGTTCTGGGTGGGTTTTGCAGCATGGTTTTGGGCTGGGTGATGGGGTTATGTTTCTATGCTGTGATGGGTCTTGCAGGATTTGTTTGTTTTTTGGTTCCCCCCCCCCCATTTCCGATGAGTCTTGCAGGGTTTGTTTGTTTTTTTGGGTTTTTTTCCCCATTTCCAATGGGCCTTGCAGGGTTGGTTTGTTTTTTGGGGGGGTTTCCCCCATTTCCGATGGGTCTTGCACGGTTTGTTTGCTTTCTGCTTTGCTTTTTTTGCATTTCCGAAGGGTCTTGTACGGTTTGTTTGCTTTCTGCTTTGCTTTTTTTGCATTTCTGAAGGGTCTTGCACGGTTTGTTTGCTTTTCTTTTCTTTTCTCCCTTCGGCCGGAACGGATTAATCGCGTTTCCGATGGGTCTTGCAGTGTTTTGTGTGGGTTTTTTGGTGATTTTTTTTCCTTTGGCTGGAACGGATTAATTGCATTTCAATGCATTCCTATGGGAAATGGTGCTTCGAGTTACGACGAGTTCGAGTTACAACCGGAGTTCTGGAACCAATTAAGTTCGTAAGTCGAGGCACCACTGTATTATATTTACTTTACTCTCCCTTACATTAGTTACAACTTAAACTAAAGGGCAATAAATCTTATATTGCAGTGAGCTTTTTGTCCAAACATCCCCCAATTTTTGTTTCTACAAGTCATTTTGAGTAAGAATAAGAATAAGGTAGAAACTATGGGAAGCCATTTGTGGCGTTTGCACCTCGAGGCCCCTTGCCTGACCCTCCAAACACAGAGCACACGAGAGCAAACTACTACTCCTTTTTACCCCGCTGCCACCAGTTGATCACTGAATCAACATTAATTATGGAAGGATGAAGATGCAGGTCCAAACTTCACTGTCTTTTAAATAAAACGTTTTTATTGATTACAGATGTTATTATTAATCATAGGTAACTTCTATTATCATCAATCACAACCTTCTATTTGTTATTACAGTTCTTATTCACTTTTCACTCTAATCACCTCAGATCTCCCAAATACCACACTCTATCTCCTTCTCCACTCTCTCACTCTCTCTTCCTCCCTCTGATTCTGACTGACTCTCTCACTCTCTGACTCCGCCTCTTTATTACATATCTCCGCCTCCTAGCAACATTAGCCTGCAACATGAATATGCATGACTACTTAACATAATAGGGTGAACGCTACATAATTAAACGGAACAAATTAAGTTCGTAAGTCGAGGCACCACTGTATTATATTTACTTTACTCTCCCTTACATTAGTTACAACTTAAACTAAAGGGCAATAAATCTTATATTGCAGTGAGCTTTTTGTCCAAACATCCCCCAATTTTTGTTTCTACAAGTCATTTTGAGTAAGAATAAGAATAAGGTAGAAACTATAGGAAGCCATTCCATATCAAAGACAGAAAACTGAACTTTTTGGCATCGCACAAACTGATATACATGCAGCAATTAGTGCTTTGAATTAGGGGAGTGATAGATTCAGGGAGAAGATGATGAGAAATGTGAACATCATGCAGGTCCATCTTCTGCCATTGAATTCTGCTGTTTTTGAATTGTTAGATTGTGGGTTTTATTTTGTTTGAGTTAAATTATTTTTGTTTTCTAAAAAAAGGACTGCAGTGGTTGGAACCCATCCTACTGATTTTTGGTAGGTTTAAAATATTTTGATAAGTTAATTAAACGGTGTACTGTCTCTAACAGTCTACATGTAACACTGCTAAGTCATATGGAGGAATTAGTTCTGCAGTAGCTGTTTACATATATTGAAAGAAGAAATAATTTGTATATTGTTATTATGTGCCATTAAGTTGCTTCTGACTTAACAATCCTATAAATCAGAGACTTCTGAAAGATCTTATCAGAGAGTCTCTCCCCAATGTCATCTGCCTGACCCACCAGATCCTCTCAGGCAATGCTCCTCCAAATTGTCACTACAAAGGAGACCTGGAAGTCTTCTACGAGGGGTCGGGCCTTCTTTGTGGTAGCACCAACTCTGTGTAACCAGCTCCTGGTGGAGCAATGCCTAGCCCCATTCCTGCTAATATTTAGAAGGCAGTTCAAAATACTGCTTTTTAAGGAGGCCTTCCACAATGATGTCACACCTCTTGCCCTACTCCTACAGAGATAATATGCTTTTGGGGTCATTGGATTTAATTTTTTTCACTGTTTAGTTATACATTTATTCTTACATGTTTGTTTATTTTATTATGTTGCAAACCTTCCCAATAGTGCATTGTACTAACGGGATGGTAAACAAACAAACAAACAAAAAAACAAATAAAATCATTAACAGATTTGCTCAGATCTTGCAAACTCAAGGCTGAGACTTCCTTTATGGAGTCAAACAATCTTATGTTCTATCTTCCTCTTTCTCTGCTGCCTTCAGCACTTTCCACCTTTATTGTATTTTCCAGTGGATCTTTCCTCCCTCTGGTATGTCCAAAATGCAATACCCTTAATGTAGTCATTACTGGTTCCAAAGAGAGTTCAGGCTTGATTTGATCTAGCACCCACTTATTTATCCTTCTGATGGTCTGTAATATTCATATAGGTTTCTTCGAGCACCACGTATTTTGAATGAGTCAATTATTTTCCTGTCACAGGCTTTCACATCTGTAAATCATTGTCAAATACATCATAGCATGGATGATCTTGGCCTTGGTCTCCATTGATACATCCTTACTCTTAAAGACCTTTTCTAGTTCCTTCATAGTTGCCCTTTCAGTCTGCTTCTGACTTCTTGGCTGCAATTTGCATTTGGATTGATGTCTGAAATGTGATATAGTACATCTTCAAACATTTTCAATTTCTTCTGTGTCAACATGAAAGTTATATAGTTTTTTTGTAGTCATGATTTTTGTCTTTTTAATGCTCAACTGTAATACTGCATCTTTCACATTCATCAGTAGTCATTTCAAGTCATTGCTGCTTTCTATGAGTAATACAGGGTCTGCATATCTTACATTATTGATTTTTCCCCACCAGCTTTCACTCCTTTTTTTTTCTGAATCTAATCCAGCTTTCCATGATATGTTCTGCATATAGATAAGCAGATAAAATGGATCCTTATCTGAGATCTTTGTCTATTGGGACCTATTCTGTTTCTTTACATGCTGTTCCAGCAAAAGTCCCTTGTCCAGAGAATAGGTTATATATCAGGACAATCAAATTGGCATGCCCGTTTCTTTTAGAAAGATCCATAATTTTTCATGATGCACACAGTCGACAGTTTTGCTTTAATCTAAAAAGCACTATCTGGTTTTCTTCTGAAATGCTTTGGTGTGCTTCAGTAGCCAACATATATTTGCAGTACGATCTTTAGTGCCTCTTCCTTATCTGAATCCAGCTTGAACATCTGTCATTTACAATATGTGGAGTATGACAAGTCTCTTGCAAAGTCTTCAAGACCACTTTGCTTGCATAGGAAATTAACATGATCGTGATATAATTACTTCACTTTCTGGTGCCTCTTTTCTTTGAAATTTGAATGTCTGTTGAATGCTTCCATTGTTTGTTTGCCATATTTGTTGTCATATTCTTGTTAGGATTTTAATAGATTCAATTTCTTTATCTTGAAATAGTGCTATTAATGTTCCATCTATTCCTGGTGATTTATTTCTTCCAAGTGCTTTGGCAGCAGCTATCACTTCACTTTCTAAAATTTCAGGCTCTACATCACAAGATTCTTCATTGAAGGAATTTGTTTTCCTTGCATCTTTTCTGAATAATTCTTCTGTGTATTGTTTCCCTGTTCTCTTTAGTTTACCTGGTTTATTAAGACATTCTCTTTGATTTCCTGGGTCTTATGGAGGAGATATCTCATTTTTCCTCTTTTGTTGTTCTCTTCTATTTCTTTGTCTTGATTGTTATAATAGTTCTCTATATCCTGTTGTTGTTTAGTCGTTTAGTCGTGTCCGACTCTTCGTGACCCCATGGACCAGAGCACGCCAGGCCCTCCTGTCTTCCACTGCCTCCCAAAGTTGGGTCAAATTCATGTTGGTTGCTTCGATGACACTGTCCAACCATCTCATCCTCTCTCGTCCCCTTCTCCTCTTGCCTTCACACTTTCCCAACATCAGGGTCTTTTCCAGGGAGTCTTCTCTTCTCATGAGATGGCCAAAGTATTGGAGCCTCAGCTTCAGGATCTGTCCTTCCAGTGAACACTCAGGGTTGATTTCCTTCAAAATGGATAGGTTTGTTCTCCTTGCAGTCCAGGGGACTCTCAAGAGTCTCCTCCAGCACCACAATTCAAAAGTATCAATTCTTCGGCGGTCAGCCTTCTTTATGGTCCAGCTCTCACTTCCATACATCACTACTGGAAAAACCATAGCTTTGACTATGTGGACCTTTGTCGGCAAGGTGATGTCTCTGCTTTTTAAGATGCTGTCTAGGTTTCTCATCGCTTTCCTCCCAAGAAGCAGGCGTCTTTTAATTTCGTGGCTGCTGTCACCATCTGCAGTGATCGTGGAGCCCAGGAAGGTAAACTCTGTCACTGCCTCCATATCTTCCCCTTCTATTTGCCAGGAGGTGATGGGGCCCGTGGCCATGATCTTAGTTTTTTTGATGTTGAGCTTCAGACCATTTTTTGCGCTCTCCTCTTTCACTCTCATTAAGAGGTTCTTTAATTCCTCCTCACTTTCTGCCATCAGAGTGGTATACTCTGTATCCTATATAATAGCATCTCTATATAGATGCCAGTCACAGAAAGTTTCATTTAGGATTCTAATCCTATTTCTGCCACTCTTTATTTTTGCTTATCATCTGTCATTAACAATTTAAGAGTTTAATGAATCATTATTTTATTTTGTTTCACTAAAGAAACAGGCTTTTTGTGTTCTTCCTTGTTAATGTATCTAGTTTTGTTCCAGAGCTTCTCTGACTGATAGGCAATGTAATGAGGTATTGCAAATTTGTTTTTTATATGGATCTTAAATTCATCAGAAATGTCATTTAAATTATATTTTGGCACTAGACTCATTTTAGTGATTTTCTTCAGTATTACTCTAATTTGTGACAGTAAGAATTCATGGACTGTACTACCATCTGCTCTTGGTCTTGTTTTTGCAGACAGAATACAGCTTCTCCATCTTATCCTTCTAACTATATAGTCTGTTTCCTTTGTATATTGACCATCTGGTGAAGCCCATATTGCCTGAACAAGTTGCAGTGAACAAGTTGTTGGCTTCACAGAATTCTGTGAGTCACTTCCCTGCTTTGTTTCTGACTCTTAGAGTGCATTCTTCAGGGCATTCTTTTCTGGTATGTGATCAGTTTCTTCCTAGCCATTGGTGTAAAAGCTTCCAGTTTCTTTTTTTAGTATCTGTAGTTGGAGCATAAGTTTTCCAAGAAGTCCAATCGATATTATCCAGTGAAACTTTGCTTTATAACCCCTAACTCTTTATGCTACATTTCTCTTCACTATTAGAATCACATTGTTCCTTCTGAGTTTGTCATTTCCACAGTAAAAAAAATTGTGTGTCTGATTTGTATTATATTGCATTGCAATGTTTATATATCCCATTTGTTACTTAATGGTTTTCAGTTTATCTAGATTCATACCTCTCCCGTTTCATGTTCCAGTTCATGTGTTACATAGCATCAGAATTTTCCTTTGCCTCTGTGCACTTTGGTAATTACACACCTTTTCAGCTTTTGTTGTTTGGATCTGATCTGTTTGGATTTTAGTGGGTATCAGAGTTTAACAATATATGCAGTTAGTTTAGTTATTAACAAGGGATTTAATCCGTGTCCCTGCCTCCTACTGATCACCTGATCAGAGAGGGAAAAGAGAGGATGTGCCTTGATCTAATCTTCCCCACCCCCACCTCACTTCTTTCCTGGGAAATTTGTGTTGTTAAGATTTACATCCCCAGTGTGTTCTATCTAGTGGTGTCCTTTTATGAGTATGGATGTAGAGCAGTGGTTCCCAACCTTGTGTCCCCAGCTGTTCTTGGACTAAAACTCCCAGAAGCCTTCACCACTAGTTCTGCTGGCCAGGATTTCTGGGAGTTGTAGTTCCAGAACATCTCAGGACCCAAGAATGGGAACTACTGAACTAGAGGATTCAAAACCTGTTTCTGCTCCAAATACCCTTTGGTGTCCTTCTCATATGCAAAAGAGGATTTTTTGTGTTTTTATCTTTAAATGCAAGCATCAAAATATCACACATAAGATATTATGATGCAATGTATTTTCTTTCTGTATTACACATACTTATGCTCAAATGTATGACTGAAATGAGTACGACTTGAAAGTGCTTAACTATGATCAGATTGTGCGTTATCAATGTATATATGCATAACATATCCTTCAAATTGTATTATAAATTTAATTTAAAAAATCTTATGAGAAGATTTGACAATGCTTTCTTTAGCAGAGACAATATGCTTTTCTTTAGATGTAGATTACAAGTCATATTTTCAATAATGTCTAGGTATTGATGACCTATTTTCCCTTCAATTTGTCATTGAAAAGACAAAGCCCTGCCCTTAGAATCTTAATTACCTTTTTTATCACACAGGTTGTGCATTTTGTTTCCATGTTTTACAGAATAAAGCAATTATGGAACGTGTTACAATCTTGTCAGATACGGTAGTTGGTCTTGAATCATTTATCGGCTCCGAGAGAGAAACCAATCCATTATACAAGGATTACCATGGTAAGTTCCATCCTTAGCAATGCAAAAAGTATATCTTAAGTGCTTCTAGAGCACTTAGCAGTTACCTGCCAATTGGAATATCTGCTATAAAGTATCATTTGATTTCATTTTGCAGAATGCCTCTTAAATGGTTCACCTTGCTAGCCAATCTTGATTTAGACAATTTCTCACTAAAATGCATTAAGGCTGTAAAGGAAACATGGCAACTCCTTGCATGTTGTCAAGCTATATTAGCAAGGCATGGCTCAATCAGATGTACATCTCAACAGGCAGGCTTTGGGGAATTCACATGATGGGGAGGCTTGGCAATCATCTGACCACTGAGCTGAAATTGTCATGAAATCAATAGTTTTGATCTGCCAAGTTCAAAATAGAGTACATGAAGAACAGTTATATATTCCACTGAACAGTAAAACGCAGCTAAACGATACAGCACAAGGTAGAGCTTTCTAAGATAACTAATTAATTTGCATTATTTTAACTGGTATTTTTTGCAGAATCATATGGTGGCTTACACTAGAATATAAGGAATTTATGAAAGCACTGTTGTTGTAGAAATGTATTTCACTTCACTCTTTAATAGATTATCATCAAGAATTCCTAATGACCTGGTTTGTCTGACTTTTGCACAGATTTTGGTGGAAGTTGTTGGAACACAATCTGGGAATGTTGAAAAGATAGTTAGAGTCCTTTCCTGTGCCTCACTACTCAGAAGTAAACCTCACTAAATTTGGTCAGACTTATTGTCAAGTAAGGTGTGCATAGAATGGAAGCCTTAGAGACAAAGCACTGAATGACAGTTTTAGCTAATCCAAAACAAAGCTGCAAGTGTAAAGAAATAACCAGTGTTATTATTGTACATTACTGTCGTTCCATGGAAAACTCTATCCAAAGCCTGAGCTGCTAGTCTGAGTCTGCTATAAATGATGTAAGAATGTAAAACTGCTTTTCTACATATGGTGACAAAAATGCTGCTTGGATAGTATGGAAGAACCTTGTTTATTTCAGCATGGTTAAGTCTGTGCTTTGTTGTGTAATAAGACAGTATTTTGAAATACTTTTATTGAGTAAGTAAGCTATAAAAATGACCAAAGATGCACCCCTTTTTCAACCCATGATGGCCATGTGGCATTAGTTGAGTCAAATGTGGTACTAATACATTTAATATTACAGCTCTTTCTAATGAGAATGTGTTTAAGAAAATAAATGTCTTGCATAATATGTTTGTTTTATTCTTGTTCTTTTCCTTTCAATATTATGTTCTTGTTATTTTTTCTTTCCTAACCTAAATATTATCTTGTGTACACATTCTGAGATTTCCACAAAAGTTTCAGCCAAGGCATCTGTATTTCTTTTGTATTTGTGTATTTCTGCCCAAGGTTCACTGCCTTACTATGCACATGCCCCCACTACAGTGGTCATTTGTCCTCCATTTAAAGAGCTGTCCTCCTTTTTGGTGACAAATGCCATCTTCTCTTTTTTTAAAGTGTAAGTGACCACCCTATTCCACAGTGAGTATCCCTGGCTGCACAAGGAAAGAAGAGGCTTTGATTGGTAAATTAAAGTACCATTAAGTTAAATGGTTCAGGGAGCAGGAAGACATTTTATAAGAAAAGCCACAAACCATATACACTGATATGGTTACTGATGATTCACAGGAAGGATATGGCATGTTATGGTCATATATGAAATACAGGTATGAGGTCAGTCATTCTGAAAGTACTGTTCAGACCATTCCTCTGGGAAAAAAACTGGCTGTTGCCTACTAATATTTCAGCAAAACTACAATGATCTCTATTTATTTTCTTTCCATATACTTTCATTTTGTAAGCTTATAGAAAATACAAGGCAACGGGCATTTCAGAGAATTATTAAACATGATGCCTTATTTGATTTATATCCCATCTTTGCCTCAGTGCTGTGTTCCGAGGGGTTGCCTAGTCACAATATTGTGCAACATAATGATAATTTACTTTCATTTAAATTATAGTAATAATGCCAAAATGTGATGCTTGCATATATCAGTTTAAATTAGCATATGCAAATTTAATGAACAAATGTCCACATTTTTCTGAAGAATTGTCTTCTTTTTGGTGTTCCTTGTCCTCCATGCCCATCTTTTTGGCGATGGAGCAGTTAGCACCCTAACCTCCACCATATATTATTATGTATTGCTAACAGCCCTTCTGCATTCATTTGTACTGAAACAGTGGCTTGTGAAGCACCATTAGCAAACCGACTATGAAGACTTGCTCTGTTTTAAAACTTAACCATATTTAATAGAATATTTGATCTTGTCATAGCTGGAACTTATACTGTGTTTCCCCAAAAATAAGACAGGGTCTTATATTAATTTTTGCTCCAAAAAACTCATTAGGGCTTATTTTCAGGGGATATTTTATTTTATAGTCATGTCATCTTCTGGTTGCTGCACAATGCTGCACAATGGTGGAGGGCGGGGTTTCACTTAACTAGGGCTTATTTTTGGTGTAGGGCTTATATTACAAGCATCCTGAAAAATCATACTAGGGCTTATTTTCAGGTTAGGTCTTATTTTCGGGGAAACAGGGTACTTACTGTAAAATAACTACAGTAACACATTCAACCGTACCTACTGTTGATGGCTCCCTATTCACTCCAAGAATGTTCTGAAAACGTTTACCCAAGTTTGTCCAAAAGACAAAGAGCAGACAGAGATTTATCACTAACCAATATGAGAAAAATGAATATTTGGTAAATAAGGTCATTTGGAATATGTGAAAACATTGACCAACAAATTTATCTTAGAAAACTGAACAAGTCATGTTTGTTCTTTTCCCTACTTCCAAATATATTGGCTGTGATCTTAAAGAAATACTAGATGCCTGAAAAAGAACACTGTATATTTTGCTGGCACTTTCTGACCAAAAGAAAATGTGAAGTTGTTTTTTAAAATGAAAAATATTTTTATCTCTGAGCATGGAAGGTATTGTAGAGTGGATGTCAATGAATGTTTTAACTGCATATGTACTGCCTTTATTCACACATAAATTTCTTCTTCTGAATTGGCACCTATTTCCAGGTAATGGCTCCAGTCCAGCTAAAATTAGTTACAATTATGTTCCATTGAAAATAGGGTAGTGCTAACTAACCTGTTTTCTTGGCTTCAATGGGAATTGGTTACAGTAACTTTACCCAGCTTAAGGCCAATGTATTTAAGATTGTATAAATGACAGGGTACCAAACATATATATATAGCACTAAGTTTTGCAATAGTGTTATTATGACATTGAAATATCTAGTGAAAATATCAATTTTTACATTTTTCACATGATTTAATTTTTTAAAATTCTAATTCCTGGTTTTGTATAACCGTGTAAATGGAGTTTTCCTAATTTCTCTCTCTATATATTATATTAGATAGATGTAAATCTAATAATAATGCTAATTTGCAAAAACTAAGATTGTATGACAAAAATGCCATTTGAATAGCTCAGTGTTTTCACCTTGATGCATTAGATTTAAAAGTAATCTAAAAGCAATATAAACTTCAATTGTTACATTTTGTAAAATTTCTCTCTTTTTCTATTGTGGAAAATGACCCTTTGGTTATTCAGAAACTATATTAAGCTGCACAGAAATCATCCAGCGTCCTTGTCAAAAGAAATCAGCTTGAGACTCAGTTGACAGAATGCAGACCTTGCAGTGTGCCTAGTATTGTTATAAAATTCCACCAAGCTCAATAGACATCTTGCATGCAGAAAATAATTCATGTGTGTGCATGCGTGTGTTGTTGCAACATTTATCCAAAAAACTATTCTGCAATTCTGGTTCCTACAAGAGTTTTTAAAAACTAATTATCAGAGTGCAAAACAAAATGATTTTCATACGAGCTTCAGTGGTTATCAGTAGCCCATGAGCCTTGCTTTGCTGGCTGCTTACTGGTGCATTTAATAAAATAAAGATCACTCAGTGGTGCCGTGGGCAGCATGCAAGGTGATAGCCATATTTGCTTACAGTAAATACAAGAGAAAATCACACACAAACCGGCTGTAGTTTTGACAAGTATTAAGATCCCTCTTTACATCAGTACCTCTGTACCAAAGTGCAATTAGTTTTCCTCGCACAAGGATTTCTGTTTATCTTATTCTGCTTGATTACTTGAGTATAATCGCACGGTTTGCTTCATTGCTCCTGGTCGTAAGCTCCAGTTTTAAAAGGGGAGGATGAGTGTGTGTAAATATACTGAATTCTGCTGTAAGACATTAATTTGCGCATTTGGATATCAGCATTTCCTTAACTCTTTTCCTCCGTTCCTTTTACTTTTCACAAGGTTTGATTCACATACGCCAGATTCCTCGACTTAATAGCTTGATCTCTGATGTATTAGACACGAAGGACCTTGCTTTTAGGTTGAAAAGGAAGCTGTTTGTGATTGAGGTAAGATTTGTTTTATATACAATACAATATGAAACTAAAACCTTGTGTTGAATGTTTAATTATATTTGATTTGCATCAGCTGTTGCATAATCCTATAGCTGAGTTTTCAAGTTTGAGATGGTTCTATGGAATATTCTTTTTTTTCTTAGAATGTTTCTGCATTATAAAAATTGGAGTATATAGAAACAATTCATGTTATTTTTAAATGAACTTATAAAAAGTAGGCCATAACCTTCAATAACAAAACATGACATACATATTTCTAAAGATGTCAGGAGCATGTTTAATTAAATGTTAATGATTTGCTCTTACTTGTGTTGGTGAGTGGGAAAGTGTCTACATGTTATTACTGCAATTGAGGGTTTTTAATGTGTAATGCTGCCTAAAATTGAGTGTGGAATGAGGGATAAATGTCCTTATCAGTATTCAGAAACCATTTCCTTTGCATTACTGGAATCACCTTTAGCTTCTCTGTGTCATTTTAAACACAGTATCATTTACTAATACCCTTTAGTAAATTTTGTGCCAGTTTTAAACTTTTTCCCCTGACAGTCTACAGTCCACAGGCAGTATTAGAAAATTTAATTTTGTTTTAGTCTTTCTGGGAAGCAAATAAACATAGAACTGTTAAGCAATTCAGGCTTGTGTATTTATTAACCAAATAAGTGCTGAGAAGCTAAAAGAGATGGCTTTGGGGGTGAAGGGATAGTGATCAGTACAGTCTGTGCAGCTTTTAAACAAAGACATAAAACAGCCAAGCAGCCCTGACAAATCATTTAGTTTAATCTCTTTTCAGATGAAAAGCTGTTAAGCAGGCCACTTGTCTTAACTGCTTGAAACCATAAAAGGAAGAATTGCCACCAATATATTAGCATATTTTTTACTTCATCACGAAATGATGGTCAATGTGGCTTGGCACTGCTTTGGTATTTCGTATTTCACCCTTAAGTGACCACTTTGGCCCTGATTTGACCCTCTGCCCTCTTCAGCTGGCCACTTGATAAGATAACTTAAGGCTTCTCTTTCTCTCTCTCCATCTCCTTCACTGTTTCTCCCCAATTGCAAGTTGCACTAACCTATAAAATGTTGAAAGAAGCTTAAGGAGTGACAAATTAAAGTGCCCTCCTTCTAATAATAGTCATCAATGTCCTTAATTATCTAGTCCTATTGAAGTAGTTAATAGTTAATCAAGAAGCCAATTTTCAGCCAGGCCACTCCCCTTCAATGGGTACTTGAAGTTTCTCAAGTTAGAGAGATACTCAATTCAAAAGCTACTTTAATGTATGATAAAAACTCTTGTGTCTTTTTTACCGTATTTCTTTTAAGAGATGGCAATTCCTCTGTGGGATTTTTAATTCTGAGGAAAGAGTACTTTTAATAGAGTTAAACACTATGCTAGTGTAGTCCATTTTAACATAATTTAACTTCATCAAAAAGCTATTCATATTGTGAATCAGTTGAATAAAAGTCTTTAATATTCATGCTAGAGTTTAAAATGCAGAAACTGTAATTGTTTTCATTGATACAGACAAACAGGCAGTGTATTTTCCTACTGTGTTAAATTTCCATTTACTATATATTTGCATGTATTTTTTTTCATGATGAACCCTGAATCAGAAAATATTTTTCCTCACTAAAATTTCATTTGCTATTTTCCGGTGATATAAAAGTCAAATTCAGCAGCTTGGTTTAAGGAATTTATGTAGCCTAAGGTTAAAGACATTTGATGTAGTAGTGTTAAGGATTCTTTTAAAAACTGTAGAGATGCATAAATGACCTGCTTTAATAATTTCAGCTGTCATTATTTAAAACTGTGCTCCTTCTATTTTTTTTCTATTCTTGTGAAGAGAAACCTATTACTGCCTAACATAGTCTTCAAATTTCCAGCATTGCCCTACATTATTTTTCTTCTATTCATGTTTTTAAACTGCAGCATCATTTCCCTGTAAAGGGAAGGGCAGTGTAAACATAGCTTGTGCAAATTCCTAATGCAAATGGTTGACCAAAATGATAATTATATTTAATAATTCAAGGAAAGGAAGAAATAACATCACTTAGAAATTAAGATGGTAAGTACTAAGTAACACACATTATAATGCACAGCAGATCTGTATAGCTGTGTGTCATTTTAAAAGAGAGTAGAAAGAATATCACATTGAAGCATTCTTCAGCCGAAGGTTAAATGAAGAGGGAAAAGGTTGTAGACAAGTAGTAGTGCTCAGTACCATTATATAGTCATTGTAATGAAAGCTGTCTCTGAAAAATGGTTTAGAAGTCTTGATGTAAGAATTCACAGGTTACTGTATTTAGAATAAAAACTGCTTCCATAGCATTTTCATCATTACCCTACTAGCAATAAAATAGTAGCATCTTTAATGAATTCCATTTAATGCTTTGTTGTTTTGTTATATGAATCAAGTATTCTGTAATGTTCTTTGCCATGTGCTTAATAACAAGCTGCTTAACTGTCATGTCTTCATTAGACTTTGTTTATTATGCAAGCTGTTACTTTTAGTTGTTAGGGACATATTAATACTGAAGTCTAGAGACAGAACTAGAAAAGTTTGTGTTCTTTAAAATTGACGTGTAATGTATGTATTTTTGGCAAGGAATATTGTGATTTGTATTTTAAAGTAAGTTTATGTGTATATTTTTGTTGCTAAATTTTTTGCTGAAAATGAGATGATGGCTTATTCCAAAATGTTTACCTGTGGATTTTTTTTTTGCATGATCCATATTTTATTAAAGAAGTTCCAAGTGCATACCTCTTTTAAAAGACTCACAATTTTGAAGTTAGCTTGTCTAATCCTATTTCTTCCTACTTCGGAATCTTAATTAGAAGGAGATAAAAACCATCATTTGACTAAATTATTGTCTTGAATCTGTAGCAAAAGGTATAATCCGCAATTGGGCCAATTAGTGTACCCCATAGTTAGCTATGCTGAGGCAGGCAACTTGATTAGATCTGACACCAGCCTAGTTCCCACTGTTGTTTTGCCAGGTATGATGGTCAGACTTCAAAGGGCTTGAGGCATCAGCAGGGCAAGGTTTGGAGGCCAGCTTAGGTCCGGTGGTTAATCTCTCTGCTAAAACCACAGCAGCCATCACACAAAACAAGCTTACACGACACAATCATGCGGTATTAAAGTTTAGGTTGAGTCATGCCAATTTGCCTTTGATTTTCTGATGATTGAGTAAAAGATGGCTACATGACTAGACACATACTAAAAATGTACTGATTAGGTAAGTTCCTCAAATATTTCAAATTTTTTAATATTTTTTTCAGTCAAATAATATGACATACTATTTATTTCTGATAGAGGTGTTTGAAATACCATGTATATTTAGTGTGCATTAAAATAACAGATCTTTTGACACATCTCATGCTGTTCTTTCATGTACCATGTTCCTCATTATTCAAAAGCATTTTGTACATTTTTAAATAATAAGCTATTGTATTAACTCCAAACAAAACTGCAAAAGAACTAGTCTTTTCCGTACATTTAAAGTTATTCACATAAACAGAATTTCTTCATAATTATTTTCACTTAAATGCTGAGTAAAGTGCTGTGCTGTTCAGCTGATTTGATTACATAAGTGTTCCTTTCTTCTTCGTTCTGATTTGTTGAAATGTTGCAGTAATGGTGACATGTTTCAATTCCGAGGAAAGCCTAGGGCTGCTTAAGTATTATTCCAAATGATTGAAATTGCCATCTTGCTGACTTTCCTTTAGGCCTGTTTACTTTTGCATTTGTTTCTCATGTTCCATTGAATTCTGCTAGCAGGAGGTTACCACCTGGTTTGACAAAGTAGTTGGAATAATAGTTATAATTCTGTATCTGTTTGTATGTGTGACTACTTAATTGTCTCTTTTGCAGTTTAGAACAATGTGAGACTTCTAAACAATTAGTAAATTAATGTAACTTCTATTTTTTTAAGAATTTAAACATTTTCATATTAGTGCATCTTATTATTTTACGTCATCACTACGAATTACAATCTCTATTAATACCTGTATTGCAATATGCAAATCAGAAGACATTTTAGAATTTGCATTGGGAACAATTAACTAAAATGCACCAGTATTTTAAAATGATGTTGAGTGAGTTGTGGGATATTTTCTGCCCCCAATGGGAATTTCAGTTCTTGAACATGAGTATAATCGTTGCACTTAAAATTAGTGCTAGAGTGAGTAAAAATTCAGCTGTTTTGTGTTCTGATCCAAATGGAAGAAGTAATAATTTCCTCCAGATGGGACCAGCCTCCTGAAAAACTGAGCATATCACTGGTGTTCTACTGCATAATGGTTTTTCAAAAACATCTTGGGTCTCTTTTTTTTGTCCTGGCCTATAACATTGACTGGAACAAGAAAGAAAACAATAGTTTTGTTGTGCTTTATTTGCTTAAAGATATCCTCTGTACATGGCAAGAGGGTGCAGTATGGGGAAATTGTTTACAGCTGTTTAAGTGAGAGCACGGCAGAATGTCTACCTTTAGGTCTAATTCTGTCAGGGTTGTGCAGCAAAATGTGATTGTGGGGAGACTAAACTGACCGGTTTTGCATGAGGGCTAAAACAGAGTAAGTGTAGTAGGTTAATGTAAGACTATATAAGTCCTGGAAAATGAAGAGGATATCAAAGGCAGTAAGGGCTAAAGAAAAAGCATTAATGCTTTCCTGTCTCTATGATGCTGCATGCTCAGGGATGAAAGTAGGAGACCAGGTACAAAATCCAGCGTCTATTTTTATTCATAGCCTTTCTTGAAAATTGTCGCTTTTTTGTGCCTAACCTGCCTTATCTGACCTTGCATCAGTTGTTCTATCTTCCTCCGCTTTCAAAATAACCTGAATACATTTTTGCTTTGTCCTGTCCTCAGTATTTTTATATTCTTCCCCCTACTACAGAAAACAGAAACAAAATATTTATTTACATTGTATTCTTTATGATTTTTTATATAGAGTGTGGTATGGAAAAAGTAAGTAGGGGCTGCATTCTGCAGTGAATTCATAGACCAGTTTGGAGTAAAGTACTATATTTTAAAAAAATGCATAGATAATTTCTGTGAACTCAGACTAACTTGTAGGAAAAGCAAACATACTGCAGAATTCGTAATGTCACAGGATTTATGTAGGCATATAGTCTTTCTATGGTTTAGATATATGTGAGGGCGGGAACAGGGTTTCAGTGCATGGCCCAGAATTTGAGCTACAGATATTCACCTGAAATGAACATGGAGCCTGTTACTGGCTGGAACAACTGTATATTTGTAGGCTCTCTGCACACTTTCAGAAACAGTTTGTATGCACACTTGGTACTTATATCATATAAAGACACCCAACCACCCGATACAAAGTCTGTTTGGAAAGAGGTATGTCTTTGCTATGTCAATTATTAGATGTCTATAGATTATATTTTATGGCAGTTTAAATAAGGCATTGATGTCCTTGTTATACTAGTCATGTGAGGACATATTTTCCATATATGTTCTGCTCCAACACATGGTTCCAGAGCTTCATTTGTGTTTCAACTGCTCTAGACCATGAATGTGAACCTCCAAGGCTAATTTTGAGACATTCCCCAAAATCGTTTCCTGCCTGTACGTCTTGTTTCTCACAAGTCAATAAAATGCTTGCTTTGAATGATTTTCCCTTATTGCTCCAAGATTTCAGTGGCATGGGGGAGTGTGGCTTGTGGCAGGTTCTGGAAGGATAGATTTGCTCCCAGTCCAGTCATACCTGTCCACCCTTGGTCCAGAATATCACTGCTCCATGGGTGAAAGCCAGTTATGTCTGTCAAATGGTAAAACAACGCTTGCCAGTATGCCAGACTTCTCTTCTGCTTTGCACCACTCTCATTCTAACATGGAGAGAACCTCAGTAGCAGATTTTAGTAGTTCCAGAGGTGAGGAGAGGACAGGAAAAGTATGTTGTGTGAGCAGAAATCCTTTGGAGGTCCACTGATCAATTACTGATAAACAATATTGGTGGCCTAAATCCTCTTACCTGGTTAACACTGTTGTAACATAAATGGCATAACTTTTAGTGGTGTATTGCCCCACGTTGAGAAGTCATCTTAGACATTATCAGCTGCATACTGAGTTGTGTGTCTCAGTCTACAATTGATAATGTCTGTGGTGATTTCTTTAGTTGGGGAAATTTCCCTCCAAAAGTTATGCCATGTACACAACTATACAAGAGGGTTTTTGTCACTATATCAGATAGTGTGTTTTTGTTTTCAAAGAGGTAACTGTATTAGCTTGTTTCAGAATATGTAACAAAACTAACCAAACAAAAAAGGATTGTGGTACCTGGAAATCTAACAGATTCATTCTCTTTCTCAGATACATGGAGAACAATATGCATAGGTGTATACATACAGTAACTATACATGGTTATGTGATTGGGAATCTGGTAAAGAGGGGTAAAAGCAGAGTTAAAGAGTTTTCAAAGCAACAATACCATTATTACCTTCTGTGTAAACCTGTGCTTAATTACTATGTGTCTGAGGAAGCAGCAGTCCATGAAAGCTCAAACTGAAATAAATCTCATAATCTTTAGGGTGCCACAATGCTTCTGTTTCTCTCTCTCTCTCTCCCTCCCTTTCTCTCCCTCTCTTAGTTAACTCTAAAATTGACTAAAATAAAATATTACTTGTACATTAATTAATCATGCATTAATTGTGCCATCATCACACCAGGTTTACTTGCTCACTCTCCATTACTTCACTGTTGCACAGTGCATCTGTACTTGCAGGCCTGAACATGTGAAGAGTATTGGAATAACCTAGGTAAAAAGGTTACCAAGTGTTGCCTCCTCAGAAAAAAACAGAAACTGTAAGAAGCCAAAACTATGGGAATAGTAGTTTTGTAGCATGAGTTCATGCTGTAAGATATTCCTTATTAAAATAATATTGGGTATTTACTAAGATGTTCTACTACTGTCACAATGAAAGATATACCACTAAGAGCTCTGTTTTGAATCTACCTGTTTACCACAGTTCATGCCTTGTATGATAGAAGATTGCCTCTTTCCAAGTAAGTTGGATTTATTCCAAAGGCACCTTTTTCTGTACAGATGCCATCACTTAGGAGAAAATAGCATGGAAGTAAGCTGCCAGATCTGAAAGGGTCCCTAAAAGTTGAACATCTTTTCCTTGTTTTACTGTATTTCCTCTAAGATCCTAGGCATGGTTCACAAGGTCATTATAATGCTTAGACTCTAAAAGTAAAAGTATATTGGCACACTCAGGGTTAAAGCTGCACCCTGTATCAAAAGCCATGGGATGATGGTACTCTGTACTGACAGCTCAATACTAACATGTCATAGGTGGATTTCGCCACATTCAATGTACTGCAAAAGGGTATCACTTCTTTCTTTAGAATATTAAAAAAACATAGTTTTGCCGCTCTGTCCTCTTGACAAAATACCCTGGTCAACAGCATGCTAATCTCTCATCTTGATTACTTTCATTGACTCCTCTTTGATCTGTCATTTTCACATTGTGGTCTCCTCACTCTGTCCCACACTCTGATGCCAAAAGCATTCATATATTTTGTTGCTATGACGGTGCAGAACTCCTCCTTCAATGCCTAAACTCTTTTCTGTTCCTGGATCTGGCATGCATCATAAACTTAACTTAAAAAGTATTTATTTATGTATTTAATACCTTTAATGACTGATCTGTGACACAATTAGGGATGTTTCAGTTAGGTTTCTTTCAGGGAATGCCTTTTTATTTTTGTCTTTGCCATGCACTGGTCCTTTTGCAGCTACCTCATTCAGATAATTTCATTTTGTTTTTCCGATTTGTATTTTCAGCACAAGTTTGGACAGAACCAAACCTCAATGCATCTGAAGGAAGAAAGAGTCTAAAAATTCCCCACTATTTTTCCAAGCTTCTCATCTCTGTCTCCCAAAAACTTTCTGTGAGGATAAAACCACCACAACCATACCTGCATGGGAAAGTCTCCAAGTAAGCAGTGGCAAAGCCACTGCCATTACCACACCACCACTGCCCTCACTGCTCCTCAGCCAGGTACCTTTTCCTCCTGCAGGACTGGCTCAGCCAGACTGTGCTTCTGCTCAATTTTCATACTGTTCCTCTGCTGCCATTAAGCAGTTCTTCATCTCTTTTTCTTCTTGTGACATTTTGGGACTGAGGTGGTTGCAGGCAGGTGGGTGTGCCAGGGAAGTGTGCAGCAGTGAGGGAAAGAGAGGGATGTGAAAGTGAGGTTCTTGCCCTGGCCAACCCCAGCTGCTTCAGCAGAATGCACAGGTTGCTCTCCAAGTGGCAGACCTCAAGCCAGCCAGTGAGGGGTGGAGATTGCTGATAGTAGTGGAGGCTCCATCTTCTTCCACTAGAAGGAGATATGAGTGAAAAAAAGAAAGCTCCAACCAATCCAGGCGCTTTTACAGCTTCAAAATTTCCACTCCCTCCCTCCTGAGTGTTATGACTGGCTGCTGACAACACCATTCATGACACTATTTGATGGAAAATTTCCCAAGTGATTTGAGAGATATAAAGTGCAAAAAAGGTCAAACAAAGGAGAGGAAACAAAAAAAATAGAGTTTTGTATACTTCTCTTCCACTGAAATGGATTATTCAATTCTGACAGGCCCTTTTTTAAAAATTGATGAAAGAGCCTGAAAATGGGGGTGAGGGAGGAAAGTTAAAAATTCAATAATTGAAAATAAAAACAACATTGCAAAAGAAAATGTGAAAAATGGAGCACAGGAAGTGGGTGGATTCTGACTAAAATACATTATAAAAACTAAAAAAATTGAAACAGGTTTTCAGCTAGTTCCAAAATGACATCAAAGTAGGCACCAGACAAGACTATCTGGGGAAGGCATTCTGTAATCATTATCAAAAATGCTCTTTTTACCCATTGCATATCACCTAGAGAGGCAAGCTATAGAAAGCCCTCTGAAGAAGATCTCAAGGTACACATACAAGGGAAAAGTTATCCTTCCTTCAGGCATCTTGATGCCAACCTTTGAAGGGCATTTAAACTTAAAATGAACACTTTTAATTGTACTGGATAATAAACTGGAGTGGAAGCTAGGCATGTGCAGAAGGAAAACATTATGATTTCTTATATTTAGGGTCCTTTCAAGTGGCCACTGTTCTGTTTTGGGATTCTTAAGGTTAACATGCCTTAAGTAAATCCAGAAGTACCCCTAAACTTTAGGATTCTTTTGTTTAGAAATTGACCTTTCTGGTTTAAAATGCTTCAGTCATTTTTTTATTTTATTTTTTAGGTTTCCTACAGAAACCTTAAAACAAAAAAGCCCAAGGGGCAAGGTAACTGACATTCAGGCAACACAATCACAGTGCCTGAGAAATAAAAAGGATCATTAGACCTATGCAGCATCCGGCATAAAACTTACCACAGAAGGTACTATAGGGCATGCCACACATAAATCGAGAAGGAAAAAAAAAAGCAGCAGACCAAAACCAGTGAGAAACCGAGCAAAATATATGAAAAATGAAAACAGGTTCCACAACATACAGAAAATATGCCAGAATACATAAAAAATAAATTTCAGATGTAAACAGGCACCCACCACATCCACCCCCCCAAACACAATCAGAGCTGGTCTACAAGAAAATCCAATGCAATTTTTAAAAATACAACAAAAAAATTCAGTAAGAGTAATGATTTTTAAAAATAAAATAAAAAACAATGACAAATGTAAAATGTAATACTGCTAATAAAGAAATACAATGAAAATAATTATATCCATTGGGCAAAAGCAAATCAGTAACCTTTCCCTTGTACCCCCCATGCCCAAACCCCAAAACAGAATGAGAACATTGTTGTTGTTTAGTCTCTTAGTCATGTCCGACTCTTCGTGACCCCATGGACCAGAGCACGCCAGACCCTCCTGTCTTCCGCTGCCTCCCAGAGTTTGGTCAAATTCATGTTGGTAGCTTCGGTGACACTGTCCAACCATCTCGTCCTCTGTCGTCCCCTTCTCCTCTTGCCTTCACATTTTCCCAACATCAGGGTCTTTTCCAGGGAGTCTTCTCTTCTCATGAGATGGCCAAAGTATTGGAGCCTCAGCTTCAGGATCTGTCCTTCCAGTGAGCACACAGGGTTGATTTCCTTCAGAATGGATAGGTTTGTTCTCCTTGCAGTCCAGGGGACTCTCAAGAGTCTCCTCCAGCACCACAATTCAAAAGCATCAGTTCTGCGGCGGTCAGCCTTCTTTATGGTCCAGCTCTCACTTCCATACATCACTACTGGAAAAACCATAGCTTGGAGTATGCAGACCTTTGTCGGCAAGGTGATGTCTCTGCTTTTTAAGATGCTGTCTAGGTTTGTCATCACTTTCCTCCCAAGAAGCAGGAGTCTTTTAATTTCGTGGCTGCTGTCCCCATCTGCAGTGATCATGGAGCCCAAGAAAGTCAAATCTGTCACTGCCTCCATATCTTCCCCTTCTATTTGCCAGGAGGTGATGGGACCAGTGGCCATGATCTTAGTTTTTTTGATGTTGAGCTTCAGACCATTTTTTGCACTCTCCTCTTTCACCCTCATTAAGAGGTTCTTTAATTCCTCCTCACTTTCTGCCATCAGAGTGGTATCATCTGCATATCTGAGGTTGTTGATATTTCTTCCAGCAATCTTAATTCTGGCTTGGGATTCCTCCAGTCCAGCCTTTCGCATGATGTATTCTGCATATAAGTTAAATAAGCAGGGAGACAATATACAGCCTTGTCATACTCCTTTCCCAATTTTGAACCAACCAGTTGTTCCATATCCAGTTCTAACTGTTGCTTCCTGTCCCACATATAGATTTCTCAGGAGATAGATAAGGTGGTCAGGCACTCCCATTTCTTTAAGAACTTGCCATAGTTTGTTGTGGTCCACACAGTCAAAGGCTTTTGCGTAGTCAATGAAGCAGAAGTAGATGTTTTTCGAGAACTCTCTGGCTTTCTCCCTTATCCAGCGCATGTTAGCAATTTGGTCTCTAGTTCCTCTGCCTCTTCGAAATCCAGCTTGTACTTCTGGGAGTTCTCGGTCCACATACTGCTGAAGCCTACCTTGTAGGATTTTGAGCATAACCTTGCTAGCATGTGAAATGAGTGCAATTGTACGGTAGTTGGAGCATTCATTGGCACTGCCTTTCTTTGGGATTGGAATTAGACCAATCTTTTCCACTCCTCTGGCCACTGCTGAGTTTTCCAAACTCACTGGCATATTGAGTGTAGCACCTTAACAGCGTCATCTTTTAAGATTTTAAATAGTTCAACTGGAATGCCATCACTTCCACTGGCCTTGTTGTTAGCCATGCTTTCTAAGGCCCACTTGACTTCACTCTCCAGGATGTCTGGCTCAAGGTCAGCAACCACGCTATCTGGGTTGTCCGGGACATCCAGATCTTTCTGGTATAATTCCTCTGTGTATTCTTGCCACCTCTTCTTGATGTCTTCTGCTTCTGTGAGGTCCCTACCATTCTTGTCCTTTATCATGGCCATCTTTGCACAAAAGGTTCCTTTAATATCTCCAATTTTCTTGAACAGATCTCTGGTTTTTCCCTTTCTATTCTTTTCCTCTATATCTTTGCACTGTTCATTTAAGAAGGCCCTCTTGTCTCTCCTTGCTATTCTTTGGAAGTCAGCATTCAATTTTCTGTACCTTTCCCTATATCCCATGCATTTTGTTTCTCTTCTCTGCTATTTGTAAGGCCTCGTTGGACAGCCACTTTGCTTTCTTGCATTTCCTTTTCTTTGGGATGGTTTTTGTTGCTGCCTCCTGTACAATGTTACGAGCCTCCATCCATAGCTACATGTTACCCAGATGCCACACCTTTCCCCAATAACTGGCAGTTAAAGTCCCAATAACACATTTTGAGACATTTGTAGGAGAACGATTAAAAAAACATTTCTTACAGTTGCTTGAAATTACAGAGTTCTGTATGCTGTTTTCTTTACTGCTCACATACTTTGTTGTTGTTTAGTCATTTAGTCGTGTCCGACTCTTCGTGACCCCATGGACCAGAGCACACCAGGCCCTCCTGTCTTCCACTGCCTCCCGGAGTTTGGTCAGATTCATGTTCGTAGCTTCGATGACACTGTCCAACCATCTCATCCTCTGTCGTCCCCTTCTCCTCTTGCCTTCACTCTTTCCCAACATCAGGGTCTTTTCCAGGGAGTCTTCTCTTCTCATGAGATGGCCAAAGTATTGGAGCCTCAGCTTCAGGATCTGTCCTTCCAGTGAGCACTCAGGGTTGATTTCCTTCAAAATGGATAGGTTTGTTCTCCTTGCAGTCCAGGGGACTCTCAAGAGTCTCCTCCAGCACCACAATTCAAAAGCATCAATTCTTCGGCGGTCAGCTTTCTTTATGGTCCAGCTCTCGCTTCCATACATCACTACTGGAAAAACCATAGCTTTGACTACATACTTAGCGACCAATTGAACAGACCAAAAGCAAAGAAACAGCTGCCACTAACCAAAGAAGCAAACACTCAGCAGAGGTGGGAATCTCTGTGAATTCAAAGGCTGGAAGGAAAGATTGGTTAGTGCTAGACAGATAGATAATCACCCCAGCCCAGAAATGTCACTCCCTGTCAAACAAACTACAGGCAGCATGCAAGGTTGTAAATAAAAGTCCAACAGTTGATGGGTGAGTTAGTGTCATTTTTTAAAAGTTCCTGGGTGTGTGAGCTAAGGGAGGAAAGCCTTCATAAGTCTTAAACATCCCTTCATAGCAGCAGCTCCAGGCAATTTCTCTATGGCAAGGGGCCTCAATTCCCTGTTCTCACAGAGCCTTCAGGCTGTTGGAACTGCTTTTCACAGGTACATTATTTAGCACTATGAATACGGGGTGAATGCTAGTAGGCTAGTCATAAAACCTCTGCAGGGAGAAAGGTGTTATGGATTGTGCAGTCGGGAAACTGGTATGGAAAGAAAGGGGTGAGTTTTAAAATAGAGAAACCTATATAATATTTGAGGACTAAAAACATTGTGAAGATAGACCTGAAGGTGTTAACATTTAAGTACGTAGCATCTTGCTGCTGCTTTCGCCTTTAAGAAATGAAAGAGCTTTGAGGCTCACATGAAACATAAAGACTGTGTTGACTAATTCCTTGTTCTGTAACAGGAAACATATCTTGATATGAACATGACACTCCTGAGTTTCTATTACAGCTCAAGAGCTGGAAGGCAGCAGATCAAAGGAAGTATTTCTGTATCTAACTATTCTCACTGTAAAGGGACTAAGGGACCAAAGCAAAAAACATCTAGTTGTGAGTTACAGCCATTAATTTAAATAGGACTGTGGTAAATTAAAGTTTTGAACCTTAAAAAAATTTAAGCTCCAACTATAAAAGTAATAACAAGTAGCAATAAAGATTTGAGCTGCCTCAAATCTTTAATACCATTAATCTGCTTACTCTCATATTATTGTCAAGGTCTTCATTTTGTCTCTTGCATATACAAATATGCAAGTTGAAGGGGTTTTGAAATTTAGTTCACTTGAAATTTAACATAACCTTTCTTAAGCAATAAAGTCTGTGCAGGATTAATTCTGTCATACCTGCATGTTCCATTCTGTGTTATTTCATTTACTAGCCAGTTCAGGTTCTTTTTACCTGGTACAGTGTACTTCACTGAATTGTTTTGTCAGATGCTGTCAAGCCAACCTACCATTGTTAAAGAAAATCAGACTAAATCATTTTGGCACAAGCCTTGGAGGAATAAGACGCAGAATATGAAAGGTTTGATGAAATCAAGGATTTGATTTCAATATTGTAAAAGACTGCCTGTCAGAAATAAAGTATATTCTTCCTTATGTTTTGAATAAATAAATGGTTTTAAAATACTGGCATACACTTTTACCCAAAGTTTTAAATTATTAGTTTTAAACTCTTATTGTTTTGACTAAAATATGGAGCTGAAATGCAGTTTTTTATTCTCCCCTCTGAATATTTATGGTATGTTAAAACATAGGAATACTGAATACATTACTGTAGGTGCATTCCATTTGAAACCCTAATATAATCAGTTATTGGGCTAATTCATACAACATAACAAGTAAGGAATCCTCTGTAGTTTATTTATTGTATAGTTCAAACACAGGCAGCTACTTTGGTTTGTTTCTCTTTCAACAACCCCCTAGATTCTTCCTCTGGTTTGTGGGGGGAGAGAAAGGCCAGAGGCAGGTGGCTTCCTGTGTTTGCACAACACAATAAACAAACCACAGTGCAAAGCTCCCTGATTTAGTGCTCTTGCTGAAAGTGGAAGTGATTGAGCAATGAGCAATTGCTCATACATACCTAATCAAGGTACCCATGGATCTTTGTCGCATCTTGTGAATGCACCCAGTGAAATCTGTATTTGCTCACGAAAACTCTTTTCAAGATTTGCGAACTGATTACAAGAAGCTATAATTTAACTTTGTTTTTTCTATATTAGTTCTACATTGACTATGTTTGTTGTGTAATTTGATCTGTGTTGCAGTTTCTATTTTATCTTGTGTTTAAGATTTGTGTTTGACTGTCGCCTGCATTGAGTGCTAAGATGATATGACAGTGTATGTCATTTCTTAATAAATAAGTAAAAATCCTATGACTCCAGAGTAGAACTGTACAAAATTGGCCAGGTATGTTTTATAGCTGTAATCTGAAAAACAAGACTGAAACTTGGAGGAATTGGGGGGGGGGGGAATTATGCACCAGTTTAGAGTGGTGCGTAATTGATGGCCCTGCCAAGAAGCAAGCAAAATGTGGAAGCTGTGCATAATCCCCTGCCTTCACATTGCCAGATCCTTGGGTCATATTTCATAGTCAATACATACATGGATTTACACTGAGGAAGGTAATATGAATTCTTAGATTGACGTCTAAGCAATACTAATATACATTTATATTTAAATGTAAAGTTTTGCAAACAAGTCTCCTTAATGAGTTTTTGTTATCTTACTTTAAAAACATAAACTTCCTAACTAAACTAAGAAATAAAATCATCATCCCCATCATATTAGAACTGCAGATCTGGAAGACACACTATGGATCATCATGCCCAGCCCTGGTCAAGGAGGCACAGTGGGGAATTGAACTCCCAACCGCTGGCTCCACAGCCGGATATCTAAACCACTGAGCTATCCAGCAGGTTTATAATAACTGATAGACCTTTATATTTCATAATATTTTATATTTAAGTGAACATTCCTTTTACTTTACCTTTGCTATCATATTAGGAGTTTTTATTACAAAATCATTCATTCAGTAGAAATCCATGAGTATCTACTGGACTATTTTTTTAAGGGATTAGATTTCAGTGCTGGACTCACTTTGTTCAAAATGTACCTATATTGAGTCAGCTTGTATTAATTGAGCCAATGCAGTGGTGTAGTTACGTTTCTTTAGATTCTGATTATACTTAGTTCAAAGGGCTCAAATCTTCCCCTTCTCCATTCATTGCTTTATAATTGCTATATTCTTCATAGGTTAGATGATTTAGAAGTTTGGCAGTCTCAAGACTATGTTCATGTTTCAAACACACCTAATTTGCTGGTAGGAAAAAGGGCAACAAGGTTTGTATGCCAAAGACTGGCTTGAACTGTCAGCAGTAGACATGGGGACGAAAAAGAAACGAATCAGGACATTCAATGAATATCCCTGATTCATCAGATATACGTTGCTTCCTATTCTTGGAGTCCAGAGACCCCAACAAATACGAAGCAACAAATATAACCCTTTTATATTTGTCCCTTTGTTCCCTATCTGCTTATGCCCCCACGGATCAGCAGTTCCTCAGGAGCATAAGCAAAGAGGGATTATCCCTTCGAGCAGCTTGCTAAAGCCTGCCAGAAGGGAACCCCCCTCCCAGGGCTGGGGAATGGCTTGGGTCGGATGGTGCGGGGGCATAGGAAGAGGGGGAAAGGGATCAAAGCGATCCCCCTGCTCCGCTGCCTTTGCAAATGCAGTGGGGCTGGGGAATGTCTTTGGTCGGGCTTTCCCCCTCCTTTTATGCCCCACCAGGGCATAGAAAGAGGGCGAAAGCCCCACTGAAGCCATCCCTCTGCCCTACTGCCTTTGCAAAGGCAGCGGAGCCAGGGGATCACTTTGATCCCTTTCCCCCTCTTCCTATGCCCCCGCAAGGCATAGAAAGAGGGGGAAGGCCCCACCGAAGCCATCTCTCTGCCCTACTGCCTTTGCAAAGGCAGTGGAGCCAAGGGATCGCTTTGAACCTTTTCCCCCTCTTCCTATGCCGCGTGGCATAGGAATGCTGTGGGGGCCAGGCCTTTTACAAAGCACCATTTTGGCGCTTCGTCCCCATCTCTAGTCAGCAGCAATGTTACCTCTAATTTTCAGCTCTGCTGAGTGGAATTCTGCCCCACCTATGTGCAATAACGACACCCCACACACATGGTGTTCCATTGTGACTAGAAACAAAGAGGCTGAAAATGATCGCTGTGGGTACATGGAGGAGGAGCCCTGCACGGGGGGGGGGGGAATGGAGGTGCGCACTCACTGTGCACAGGTGTGCACCGTAGAGGGAACCTTGGTTAGCAGTCAAGAGGTTCTACAAGGCCCCCTGTTTTGCAAAATTCCATTCACAAAGACGCATAAAGCAAGGGGAAATCCTAGAATCTGACTCCTCTTTTTTTGGTTAACCACTACTCAACCAAACACAAAACAACTGTCAGGATTATTTTTTGACACATTATCTAGGTATTTCTTGCTTGGGGCACAAAGCAGTCCAAATACCTTGAAGAAATTCTGTATTCAAGTATAGATGTCCGAGTGTGTGTCCCATCTCCCCCCTCTCTCCCCACCTAGGGCTTGGGCAGTGATGGGGGTCTCCTCAGACATTACTTCCATGAGTTCTGCACTCAAGGGATGATACAAAGGTTTTACTGTAGCAACATGCATTACAAGGCCCACCTGGCCTTCTCTTAGTCCATCCTCAAGTTCAGTTGAGGTCTCTAGCCTGGAGTCCCTTCCACGGTCCTTCAGGTCTCCAGCTAACTCCACTGGAGTGGGCCCAGTCCAAAGTATAGAAGTCCAACTCAATCAGCTCAATCTTCTCAGGGATAGCTTGTACTATTGTTAGCAATTGTGTGATTGGTCTGCCCAAGCTCTCCTGGAGGTGCTGCAGTTGCTCTTTCTGGCTTTTGTGCCTCAAGCACCTCTTCTGCATTGGGGTAGTGGTCAGGTGGCTGATTGGTGGCCACTATCTGTAGCAGTGCTGGGCCTTAGGTGGCAAGGGATCAGCTTGAAGCCCCTGTCTTGGCTTCTCCCTTGAGGAAGGCAGATCTGTACTAGCATTCTGGTCCAAAGGTCTTCAACATATTCATAGTTGTAGACACCTTGCCCAAGCAGGGCTTCCTTTGGCTCCTCCATGACATCTTCCCATGTACTTTCATCCTTGGAGCCAGTGGGGCCCAGCTCCAACTTGTTACCACCAGCCATCTCTCACTCCTCCTCCTTGGCCACCTCCACATGTTTCCCTCTCCCCAACTTTATCTCTGCCAGCCACTTATAGAGATTATCCTTCACTTCCTTAGTCTCATCACCCAACTTCTCCTGTCCCTGGGCTGGCCAACAAGCTGAAGCCATTTTTAACAGGCCCTCCAGGGAATGTGGGGTGAGAGCAGATGGCCCACTAGGGATGCCAGAGACAACCCCCTTAAACTGATTTATCAGGTGCTTTGATGGCACTTGCTTTTAGTTGCTAAATTACAGTCATGATTCACCCAGGTGAGCAAGTGTGTATGAGTTGTGGTGGCTTTTATTTCTGGTTTGAGTTTCTGGACTTGGTGGATTCAGAGGAGTAGAACCCTCCCTCTCTCAGGTCATCATTGATAGCTGCAGAACAGGACTTTGATAGTTGCTGGTATTGTTTGCATTTTTGAATCTGAAATGTCATCAAAGGGGCAAGCAAAAGGTGGTGACAATTGTTATATTCCTCTATTAAGGAAAAGGCATGGAGAATAGTTTGTGTGAGCTGTAGACATACGTAGCATAGGAGGAATGATTTCAGATGTGTTTGCAAGAAATGAAATGTCTTCCCCCCCCCCCCCCTTCTCCTACATGTCCTTGGGTTGCAAAGCTCCTGTTTCAAGCTGACTGAAATCCTGAACAGGATCACCCCCCTTAGGGGCTGGGAATACATTGCAAGATTTTGTTACAGGACCTTGCTAATCAAACATAGTATTAGCAACCTCATTTCTCTCTAGTTGCTGATCCTTGTTTAGCCACGAATGTGCCACCCATCACAGGAGGGCATTATCAGTAGTTTTGCGAAAGCTATGAGGTTTGAAAATGTACAGTATACAAAAAATATTTAGACATCCTTCTAAGGACAGGATCCTGAGTAGCCCAGCAAAAAGTGTTCACAGTAGAAATTCCAAGTAGACCTGTGACCAAACCGCTTGGGTGGGAAGAAATGGCGACCAGCAGGAAGTTATAGGGAGGGAGACTGGAATGTCTGGCATTCTGCATAGACAACACTCTGCACTGCAATGTTTTTTTGCATTTCCTATATGAACATTATAATACTGGAATAGCTGCCCCTGTGTATATTGGTTGGGTTGAAAAATAGTAGTGGTTTTTGCCTGCTCGATAAAATCTGCAGAAAACAGAAGTTTGTTTATAAAACAAGACTGCTTGATGGAGCTTGAACAATCTCAGAAGGCCCATAATGTTTAAGGGCCTCTTTGGGGGTGGGGAGAACTGGTGTGACTGAACTCATAACAATTTATAGTTATCCCCAGTTTATGCAACTCTCTGATCTGATAGAACCTGTAGCTTTAGAATCAGAAGATGCATGTCAGTTTTATTGGTGTATTAATTGTTATATATTGAGTGTTATTATTACCTATGTTTAAAATACTCTTGAAATACATGTTAGGTATTGTCATCACCTCAAAGGAGAGCTTTATGGATACCCTGGACTGCCAGAAAGACAAACAAGTGGCTCCTAGATCAAATCAATCCTGAACTATCTCTGGAGGCAAAAATGTTGAAACTGAGGCTGTCCTACTTTGAGCACCTTATGAGTGGGCAGGATTCTCTGGAAAAAACAATAATGCTGGGAAAGGTGGAAGCAGGAAAAGAGGAAGACCAAATATGAGATGGACTGACTCCCTAAAGGAACCCACAGGTTTCAGTTTACAAGAGCCAAGCATGGCAATTGAGGACAGAACATTTTGGAGATCACTCATTCATAGGGTTGCCATAATTCAAATGTGACTTGATGGCACATAACAACTAGTACTTCCGTCATCCTCCTCATATACAGTAATCATTCCCATGTCATTTCTCACCTGTACATCACTTATTTTCAGGGCATTGTGGGATGCTTTGTGTATTCTGTGGCATTGTATTGGAATACCTGTCTGTCAGAATATGCTCCCCTTAAGAACATAAACATTGTCTTACTGTATCAAACCAGCTGTCCATCTTGTTTGGAGTTCTCTCTGCAGACAAGAGAGGTTCATAAAGTAGGATACTCTGTGATGGTGTTGATCCTTGTTGCTAATTCTCATTTGCATGGTCAGGATTCCTAGGTCTCTAAAGCAGTCTGTTAATTAAAATTATGTATATAAAACTCACCACAGTTTTTGCAGCTCTCTGATTTGATCTAGCTACCTTTCCCTCAAATGATGTTGTGAAAAGTTATAACAATAGTACATTAAAAAGTAACATAAATTGAAATTTAAATGCTATTTTTTCTTCACATGTAAGTCATCATGTAAATCAAGCATACCAATGTTTTTTGATACATCAGTTTTGCCTACCTAAATATACTAACATAACATTCCCAGTTGTGCAATTTCACAGTTAACTCTGGCTATAATCCAATTGCTGATCTATGCCCACATACCCTATTTTTCTGTTTATAACACGCCCCCGTTTATAAGATGCCCCTTCCCACTTTTCTAACCCCAAAATTAAGAAAACTTAGCTTTGAGTATTCAGCCTCTGGGCTCAGAACCCTTGGACATTAGGAGTCCCTGTTGAATCTGAGCACTGCCTACAGGTTCCAAGGTGTGTTACAATTGGTTTCTACAGCATCAGCTGACATCAGGTTCATAAGGCTCCTGATTGGAGGAAGCCAAGTCTCCTGACTGTAGGAAGTGAATCCTCATGATTGAAGGAAGCCTGTTTGCAGAGGCAAGGTATGTGCCATTTTGTTCTCTCCTTTGCTATCTCAGCTTACTTCCGTGTATAAGATGCACCTCAATTTTTGGTGTAATGATTTTAGGAAAAAGTAGTGTCTTATACATGGAAAAATACAGTAAGTGAAATTGCACAAATTGCTGCAGCAAATTGCCAGTAATTAATTAGGTGCTGGTTACATTTCTGGGCATGCAAAGAACCAGGAGTTTGGTGCACTGTGTTCAGTGAACTGAGTGCTAAAAAGAGATGAAAGGGATTGCAAACTTAATTATTTAAGTCTTGACATGGGATAAATTTGTGATTATAACATTTCTATGTACTCTTGCAGTGAGGCTGGATGAAATAAATATATGCACCACTTGCAAATTTATTGTGAACTAGGAACTGTAAGAGAACCATTCTTTAAATCAATCCCTATTCAGTTTAACAGATAATTTTGTAACATAAAGCAAAGCTACAATATAAAAGGATGAAGTGGAATGTTGTTTGGTTCTTACTGGTCAGGATTTCTGTTTAACTGTGCCATGGCCATGGACTGTTTCTGCTTGATCTGCATCATCATCTAAACTAAAAATAACATTCCCAAGAGTTTTATTGGCAGAGTTGTTATAGCTGCTTCTTTAATTCTTTTTAAAAATGAATGGAGGGGTAAGGCAACATAAATATTACATGTGGGGAGAAATTACAGTAAATAACTACCAGGATCCCCTCTGTGTGCAAAATGATTAGTTATGATTAACTGTCCCATAATGCAAGTCCTATATTTCTATACTGAGAATTAAGCCCATCTGAATGAAAAGACATCCTATGAGAATGTATAGGATTGCAATTTTATTGTAGAATTGGCACATGTAGGTTATATTGGATTCCTTTTGTATATTTAAACCATTTTTATGTTTTATTAAAACAAATCCTAATGTTGGTATGGACATTTAGGCTTTCGTACTTAAAGGTGTTTTTAAACAATCAAAATTAGAGTCGTAGGTATAACCAATTGTGTTAGTATGCTGGCAAATGACATGTGCCCACAGAATGGAGAGCAGGGGAAAGAGATTTTCTGCAATTCTCCTCCTATTGCACTTCTCCATATGTATATCGGAACTGGTCTGCAGTGAGAAAGAACAATGTCCCTGATTATGAAGATGGAGAAAATTGCTTCCCTACTCTCTTCCTCTAGTGAAAAACTTCCATTAAATCTTGATTTCCCCAACAAATGGAAGAGTCATTTCTTTTCATGGTGGGATGGATTTGCATCCTACCCACAAAGCTGAAGTTGTCTTGTCTTGTCCTCTGATCAGTGCTGGACTTGTGTAAATGGATAGCTCTCCAGTATCTGCTTAAATCCTTGATGGACAGCTCTCCAGTATCTGCTTAAATACTTGCAGCATAGGCAACCCTCCACTTCTGGAAGCAGTTCATTGCACTGTCAAACAGATTTTACCATTAGGAGTTTCCTCTAAAGCAGTGGTTCCCAACTTTGGGTCTCCAGATGTTCTTGGAGTAAAACTCCCAGAAGCCTTAATCACTAGCCAGGATTTCTGGGAGTTGTAGTCTAAGAACATCTGGGACCCAAGGTTGGGAACCACAGCTCTAAATATTTACCCCAAATCTGCTTCTCTGCAATTTTCCCTCCCCATGTTCAATTTGATGTGCTTCTGTCAGGACGTTTGCATAGAATCGTAGAACTGTAGAATTAGAAAGGACCTATGGGTCATCGCATCTAGCCCCCTGCAAAAACTAAAGCATCCTTGAGAGGTGGCCATCTCACATCTGTTTGAAGACATTAAATAAGAGAAAGTCCATCACAGTTCAAAATCGCATCCTAGATTTATTGCAGCAAGATTTTAAAATCAGCCCTCACCTATTAATTGTAGCAAATAATTGTAGTGCCAGAATACTGTTGTTTATTTAAGTATGCATAAGAAAAAGAAAATGCAAAAGTTGTAGCAGATTGCAAGGTACCACCCATATGTGGCTAGTAAGACCTCTCATATAACTGGCACACATATAGCATGTGCATGGTCCCTCATCAGTAATGCATAATTATCTGTGGAGACTTCCACATTTTGTCTCATGTACACATAAATAACAATAAATTCTGTTTTAGAAGAGGTAGTCGTCTTCATCTGTGTCAGCATCAAAAGAAAAATAAGAAATAAAGAAGACGAAAACATTGTGGCACCTTAAAGACAAAGTGCTTTTGTTGGCAAGTCCACTTCCTAAGACATAAATAGGGTTTATTTATTTATTTATTTGTCTTATTCATAGGCCATCTTCATGATAAGGGGACTCAGGGTGGCTCACAGTATTAAAAAGAATATAATTAAAAACAGATTAAGTTATACATTGAAGTTATACAGAGTAGACCTTTGGTCTAGATGGGCGGGATAGAAATCCAATAAATAAATAAATAAAATAAATATAAATTTTAAAAAATTATAAAACTGATTAAAATACATTCAATAAAAAAAAGTAAAACATTAAAAGCTATCTTAATTTTAAAATAGTGTTCAAGGACTCATTATTGTTAAATGCCTGCCTGAAAATATAGCTGTTGGCAGAAGAATAAAACGGAGGGGGCCAGCCTGACCTCCCAAGGGAGAGCACTCCACAACCTGGGAGAAGGCTTAGAGAAGGCCCTCTGTCGTGTCTCCATCAATCATGCCTGCGCTGGTGATGGAACCAAGAGGAGGGCCTCCTCTTAAGCACCAAGAAGGCTCGGGGGAGGGGGGGGGATAAGGTCCTTCTAGTCACAGAGTCTTCTAGTACCTGAAAGTTTAACAAGTCTTATTTGACATAAACGTTTTATTTGTTCCATGATACAGGTGAGCTACAATATTCAAAAGTTTATGCCATATAAAACTTGTTAGTCTTTTAAGATGTCACAAGACTGTTGTTTTTGCTCCAAGACTACAAATTAACACCTACTCCTGTTAGAAAATGATCAAGAGACCTTCAGAAGCAAAAGCTTCATGTGTGTGCCACCACATTACAGACAAAAAGGTCTCATCTTGTATAAAATCTTGGTTATCAGTATATTCCAATACGGTTATTGTATTTCAGGACGAAGTTCTTCCCTCTCCTGTTGCCCTAACTTTTTGTACTCTTGGTACAAGATAGCCCCTGTTAACTAGTGGTTTTATGGATACCTATCACTTTGTCTGGAAAATATTTTCTGATAATTTATCAGAAAATTTCAAATATATTTATGAGTTATTCGGCAAGTGATAAACTTCTTGCATTCCTGGAAGGTGCTAAGCAGTTTCTTTCATTTATCAAGAATGTAAAGAACTATATAAATTATGCTGGTTTAAAATGACGTTTATATCCTAGTAGCAATGTTGTAAAAATACTTGCGTGTTTGAAAATCACACTAGCTATTCTTATTTCAAATTTAATTTAATATATTGTTCTGTATGATTTTATGATAAACAGATTATTCCTTGAACAGGAATTAAGAGTAAAGCTGTCAGGAAGAGCTTTTGTTGTCAGTGTAGTTCCCTCCTCATGTTTTATAAGAGATTTCATGGTCCCATTGTAAAGAGTGGATGATTTAAAACGTGTTACCAAGATAAACTTTCCCATTGTCATTAATGAGGATGGGTAATACTGAGTGACAAGTGCATTAGGAATGACATAGAAAGAGCTGTTAGATTTGTCAGAGCATATCACTTCAGGCTATGAAACCTGATGGCTGGTTGGGGGTGGTGGTTTGCTAATGGACCAACCTAGTAATTATTCACCTAGGTGTTTCAACATCTTATTGCTATAACACTCTCATACCTTTGGAGAGGTAAATCAATATTAAAATGAACATACGAAGCTTAGAGAAAATGACTTATCTAATCACTGGTAATTCATCAAGATGAAATATCAGTTTAATTTGCTAAACAGAATGATTTCAATAAACATTTTCTTGGTAGAAAAATGCTTATGATATGGTGAATTTTACTAGAAAACGTTTATACTTGCAGACTAGCTTTATACTCTCACCTAAAAAATGTAAAACTGGAACACCACTGCATGTAATCTCCATTAACTTTTTATTTTTTTAAAAAAAATCACAATTCTCTATAAACATTGCTTCTCAAATATTTATCACTGAACAATTAATAATGTATGACTTTTTTTGGTGTTTCAAATTTCTCCTAACTACACCGTGCCTATCAATTTCCATTTTGAACATACAATTGGTCACTTTTTCGCCTTGATTCCTCGTGCCTGGCTGCCAACCAAATTTTGCCTCTGTATACCTCCTTGACACTAATAATGACTGAGTTTCTGTTCGTTTGCGTGCAAGATTTCCCAAGCGGCAGTTTGGGGCTGGGATAAACTATCTATCATGATTGCATACAACTAATCTGCTTCAACCAAATCACCCAGTGATTGAAATTATATTTGACAATTCACCTCTCCTTGGCGTGCCTGAGGTGAACATAGCTGCAGACCATCTCCGGAAGGGCATAGCAGCTCTTCCATATGCTGGGGAGGATCTTTTTATTTGTGTCAAGAGACTTTTAGCTAAGCATGTAGAAACAAGAAAGGGTGTTTTAACTTCCTTGTTTTTTCAGTGTGTCTTATTTTTAATTTCTATAGCACTCATTTATTTATTTTCAAATATTACCTTTCTTTATGCCAATGCACTGAAACCATCACAGTGTTTTTATTTTAAAAAGAATGTATATAGCAAAGTATATAGTTTGCAACTGGAATTAATATAAAATAGCCAAGAATATTTAATTCCTTGTGAATACACTTGTGTTAATGAGATGTACAATTGTGATGCAATTAATTATTTTGATAATTAATTTGCTTTCTGTATTTTCTTGAAGGCTTTGTAATTTACCTCTGTCAAAATTAAGTTCTTTAATGGTTCCCCTGCAGTTGAGAGACATAATAAATCTCAGAGTAGGACATCTGCACTTGAGAGAGTACTAGTGTTTATTGAAGTAGTTATACCTCAACTTTATTCACAACAGTCCAATGAAGCTTCTTGGCAATATTAACTGAAAACAAAACAAAACATAAAGCACCTGTAGTTTTCCTGTCACTGTCAAAGAGCAATGAGAAATGGTATGACTGTGAAATGTCTGATGCATCAGAACTCTTCTTTTTGCTGCATATCTCTTGATACTACTTCCTGATTTCCATGTGTTTTGTCAGCTAAGTCTAAATATGTGTTACTGCAGTAATCCTATATGCTAGCCTATTTGCTTCTGACTCTATTTTCTTCCTCTTCTTTTACTGTCTTGCCTGTGTCAGTAAGCTTCTGAGGGCGGATGCTGATCCTGTCATTCTTTCAAAAGTACGATGAACAAGATTTTAAATAAATATGTAATATTATATAATATATTATAATGTTTATAATAATTAGTACTATTTATTAATTCATAATAATAATCAGTACAATTATTTTCTAATGTGCTTAGTCTTTCTATAGACTGGGGAGGTCTTGAGTTACTGTTCATTCATGGAAGACACTGTTATCTCACAAAGACATCTCTGTCAGAAAGAAAGGTGATTCTTACCAACTTCTTCTGGAGCCTGCCAGTGCTAACTCTTATACTGTTCCTAAAGTCCCTCCAGACTTTTCAAGCAGATTTTCAAGAGAAACAAGAACAAAAATCTGTCTTCTCCCTCTGTTACACCAGTCAGAACATCCCATGAACATGGAAACTCATGGAAACGTAGAAACCGAGTTATAAGGTTGGTTATTAATAATGCACTTGAGCTAGACTCTGTCACCATTTAACAAAAGCTTCTGCTTCATCTGAAGCCTTGTTTTGTTCTTCTGTGACAAACTGTGCAACTTAGTTCTAAGTTCTCTGTCCATGGGATGTTCTGATTGGTGGAACGGAGTGGAAAGGCAGGTTTTTGTTCTTGTTCCCCCTGAAAATCTAGTGTTTTTAGCCTTCAAAGAGGTTTCATGTATGACGTGTCATAGAAAAATGCTAGCCCAAAGTGGAGTGGAACCATGGGATTATAGTGCAACCTAGAACTCTAGAATGGTAATGGGGTCAGTAGTATTTAAAGCTGCTGAAGGTCTAGGATGGGACAAACTACTTCAGTGTTTCTGAGACAGTTTACTGCCCCGGGATCCTCTGTGGCCCCCATAGATTACAGAAGATTCCCATCCTCAAAAACAAAACAAAACAACAGAAATAGCAAAGCTGGTGGCAGCTGGTAGTTCACTTCTGGTTTTGCAAAATGTGGACTAGTGTTGGTGTTAAATGGTCCAAAGTGCTTGTACTCTATTTGAAAGGGAATTCACTGTTCCTAAAGGCTTCCCAAAGTGACAGAAAAAGGGAGCCTGGATCAAGGCTAGAAACTGCAAAAACTGCATTTTCAGAGCCACACTTTCCCCATCCAAATGTGAAAATGAACAGAGTCCCACTGCTCATATCCCTTGCTAAGTACAGGTCATCACCTACAGTGACTAGGACAGGTTCTGTACCAGAAACCAGAGAGAAATGAGTTAACGTAACATAATCCAAAAGCATCTTGAGGTGAACTGTAAAAAGTTGCTCAAGAACCTTTTCAAGGAAGGGAGATGTACAGTTGGCGGATAGCTAGAGCAATTATAATGCTGTATTCACATTCTGAAGCGCAGAAGCAACAGACTATAAAGAATGGATATAACATATTCCATGGTGAAGTGGTATTTTTTATTTTATCGTTTTACCAGTATTTTCCAAAACACTGAAAAGATGAATACATTGAATGAATACTGTATATAAGAAATTTAGCAACTAAATTCTTCATGAGTCATAATATGGAAATCAGTATTTTATCTTCTTAAGAATGTAATTATGGGATTTTCAAATATTCCTTTGACATCTGAGATATTTAATCCTATTAACAATCAAAATCATGAAAGTAACTGCCTTGCTTATTATATGTATTAAAAAGAAGAGCTTAAAAATTAACAATAAAGGTAAAAATGTAATCATTAATCCTAATTAATTTTTGTAAAGCTCTTCTGACAAAAGTATTCCCGTAAGTTTGATTATTCTTTTTCAAAAGCATGTCCTTACCATTAAACATTTCTTCCTGATCTTTGTTATTATAAAATGCAACATTTTTAAAATGATTAAAATAATTGGAAGATAATATAAAAACTGCATGTGTAAGAAAAAATAATAAATGTTTCACTTTGCTATTGTAAACTTTATTACTTAATTTTTATAGCATCCTTTTTGGATAGCAGAAGCAAATTCTAGAGACAGAAGAGACAAAAGGGAAAGGTAGTTTTGCTATTTTGATTTTATAGAAATTAGATGCCCTGGTTCAGTTATTTTCCCACTATTAATTAGTGACTACTTTGGTCCAAAACATTAATATGTTGAAATGCCATTTTGTAAGGCTTTGAGTATATTTTTCTGATGTTGACATCTGCAGGATTTCAGTGTAGTTTGAAAGTACAGTTAGAAATACAGAGGCTATAGCTACAGAAATAGTCTATAGGCTGAGGAAGTGTACTTGTCCACAAAAGCTCACATTAAAATATAGCAGTTAGTCTTCAAGGTGCTATAATGTTTTTGTCTTCTTTATTTCTTATTTTTCTTATTATTTATTTATTTATTTATTTATTTTGCCTGATAGCCTATGGACTGTTTGTAGTACAACAAAACTAATCACTTAAAAACTGTTAACATTCCAACTATTGCTACTAAGATGTCAAACCCAGTGTATATGCTTAATGCAGTTAGTAGATCTTGTGGTGATTAGTGGTCTCAACTGGGCATTTGTGGACAAAAGGGTGCAAAAGGTCAGATATTTATTGCTTGGCTTGCTCTAAAGCAGCCTTTCCCAAGCTGGCAAAGAGGAACAGTCTAGTGGAGGGTAGCTTGAGACTGAGTTGGAGTACTCTAATCCATAATGGACCACTGTAAGAAAGGCTGTGTATTTAACCAGATGCATTCAGGATGATCACGACAATGATGATGACGATTATTGTGGTAGTGATGGTAATAGGTAGTGTGTATTTTTCATTTCTGTACAAAGAGGGGTTTCAGTTGTACTATCACCACCCCAAAACATCAAGAGCATTGAATAAAGGAGTTACAAAGTAGGATCTATGGGAAACTAGGGAAACTGGACTAGAGATCTTAAAATGTCAATGCTAGCTGTTATGTTAGATTATGCAACTAAATTTAATTCTTCTTGTGCTGTAGAATAATGTAACACGCACACATACACAATGAAAGAAATGGTTTTCCAAATTGCTGAAATGTAATAAAGTAACTTTTAATTGGTGATTGGCTGCAACTGCTCCAAATGTTTGTGGTTGGAAGTTTGGAACATAAAACCAGGATATAAAGAAAATAATTTTCTGACTGAGCGGTTCTCAATTCGATTGTTCAGGTTCCTGGGTAGGATGTCAATACAAACTATATCAACCTACTTTTACTCGATCAGATGTAGAGAAATATGTTACGTTTCCAAGCCATGCATCTGAAAACGTTATACCCTGTGAAAGCTAATAGCACCTTACTCTTGTCAGTTTTTATTGTTGAGGGATTCTATTTCCCTAAAGCAGTGGCGGTGAAACTTTTTGGGCCCGAGTGCCCAAACTGGGGGGGGGGGGACACCCTGCGGGCTGCGGCGGCAGAACCAGAAGTGGCGGTGGCGGAACCGGAAGTGGCGGAGGAAGGGGGAACCCCGGTGCCTCGAGACCCCACTCCGGATCTGCCGCTAGCACCAGCTGCTCCAGATCCTGGCCTGCCACCTGTTGAAGCGCCAGCACCGTGGCTGCAGCCACCTCAAGGTTTGGCTGCAGGGGGAATAGCGATCTGGCGACTTACGGCTCGCGTGCCCGCAGAAAGGACTCTGCGTGACAGCTGTGGCACGTGTGCCATAGGTTCACCATCGCTACCCTAAAGCATAAGTATATGAACATCAGAAGAAGGAATTCATATATGTGAAGAAGTAATCCAAAACTAAATACCTCATTTCAGAACATATATTCAGCTCTGTATCAGCATAATAAATGCACATATTTGAGTGCCTTGGTTAGGGTGCAATGAATAGACAAATTACTAATAGACACATTCTACCTTGTTCCTTGAAAGAGGCAGAAGTGCACCCTCTCCTGAAGAGGACTTATCTGGACCCAGAGGTATGTGACAACTACCACTCCATTGCAAATATCCCCTTTTTGGGCAAGGTGCTTCAACTGGACAGTGGCTGGACAGCTTCAGATGTTATTGGAGGAAACTGATAATCTGAACCCATTTCAGTCTGGTTTCAGGCCAAGATTGGGTACCAAAATGGCTTTAGTTACAGGTCATCAGTCAGATGACTTTCTCTGGACTAATGACAGGGGAAGTACAATTTTGTTGATTCTCCTGGGCCTCTCAGGAGCTTTTGATACCATTAATCACGGCATCTTATTGAACAGGGTCTGTGGAATGGGAATGGGAGGCACTCTACTACAGTGGTTCCATTCCTATCTTTGGAGCCAGTTCCAAAGTTTAGCATTGGGGGATTTCTGCTCAGTCCCATGGAGATTAAGCTGTGGGGTACTGCAGGGCTCCATTCTATCTCCCATATTGTTTAATATCTATATGAAGCTGCTGGGAGAGGTCATTGGGATTTTGGGGGTTTGGTCCCATCAATATACTGATTACACTCAGTTCTATTTCTCCTTATCATTAGAGTCAGCTGAGGCTATGAAAGTGCTGGACCAATGTCTGGAGGTTGTAATGGCCTGGATGAGGGCCAGAAACTGAAGCTGAATCCTGACAATATGGAAGTTCTGTGGTTTGGTGGTTCCCATGTCCAGGAGTGGGGCAGGTGACCTGTTACGAATGGAGTTGCACTCCCCTTAAAGGTGCAGATGTGTAGTTTGGGGGTACTCTTAGATTCATTTTTGTCATTGGAGGCTTGTGTGAGCTCAGTGGCTCAGGATGCCTGGAGTCAGCTTCAACCAGTCTGGATAGGGATAACCTGGTCACAGTAATCCATACTCTGGTAGCTTCCTGGTTAGACTACTGCAATGCACTCTACATGGGGCTACCCTCGAAAATCACTTGAATGCTGTAGCAAGTGTGGTATGCAGCAGCTAGACTGCTAACAGGAACATCCTTCAGAACCCACATGACACCAGCTTTGAAGAATTTGCACTGGTTGCCAGTACACTTCCCGTCTGAGTTCAAGGTTCCAAGGTATTTAGAGCTTAATACCTTGGGACCTGGATATTTGAAGGAATGCCTCTTCCTGCATAAATCTGCATGATCACTAAAATCTACTAAGGAGAGCCTTGTCTGTGTCACCCATTGAGAACAGGTTGTTATGTGAATACACAGAGAGGGCTTTTTCTGCCATTGCACCCAAACTGTGGAATGTGGAAACAGTATAAAAAGTTAATTCATGAAAAGAAGCTCAAGTATACCACACAGCAGTGGGCTGAATTGGCACAAGCTCTTGAAAGTAATGACAGGTCTAAATCTTGGCAACTTATTGCAGCTACAAGGTGCACCAACAAACCCCGTACTGACCTAACAATCTCCACACATGAATGGGAGCTACACTACCGCTCCCTGTTTTTCTACGAGAAGATCTGTACATCTTTGCAAGTGGATGACCAAGCACTACCTTACTGGGCTGCAGTTACCTGTGAGGAGGTAGTAATGCTGATAAAAAAAATTAAAGAGGGGCAAGGCCCTAAGAAGGAATGGCATCCCTCCAGACTTCATGATTGATTATTCACACGGTTGGATCTCAATGTTAGCTGCCTTATTTACCTCTATAGATAGGTCTGGGAAATTCCCTTCAGAATGGGTTGAAGCTCTTGTAGTACCTATCTATAAGAAAGGTGCTTGATCAGACCCTAAGAATTATTACCATATAAACCTCCTAGATGTAGTCAGCAAACTGTATGCTAGACATCTTTTGGATAAGCTAGAAAACTGGGTATCCTCAGAGAACCTCTTGGCAGAGGAACAAGCAGGATTTCACTGTGGCAGGTCCACAATTGACCACTGCTTTTTATTGCAATATCTAGTGGGGAAATATACATCTTCCCCACACCATTCACTTTTCATGGCTTTTGTAGACTTTAAAGCAGTGTTTGACTCCATATCCCGACCTCGCCTCTGGAGCAAACTGGAATCCTTGAATATAAGTGGTAGGTTGCTTAGGAGAGTCCAAGGAATGAGAATACCACTCTACAAGTAAGAGTCAGCTCTGATGGCAGTCTTTCAGACCCAATCCCTGTAAATAAGGGAGTACGTTAGAGATGTTTGTTAGCTATTTAATTTATATCTAAATTATATAGTATCCTCCCTATCCAGTCCCCAATTTTTCCCACCCCATCTAAAGGGCAAGAATATATCGGCACTTTTGTATGCAGATGATGCAATTCTCCTGTCCTACACCCAGGTGGGGATGCAAAGACTATTAAGGGCCTTAGGTGCTTATTGTGTCAAAGAACATCTCCAGGTAAATGACACCAAAACCAAAATTTTAGTTTTTGGGAAAAAGAGAAAGAATTACAGATGGCAGCTGAACAGGAAACTGCTCAAACAGACCAACTCATACAAATACCTTGGAATAACATTCAAAAGTTCAGGAACATGGTCAGGCCACTTAGAATCTGCAGCTCTATCAGCAGAGGCATCTGCCAATGTTATTTACTGTTTTTCTTCTGGACTAGATGGAAAAATGGTGGCACCACTAGATTAGGCATCCTTCAGTATCGAGAGACTATGGTATCGTGCTCTGTATGGAGGACTTGGAACAGCATCTAGTGTGGCTGAGAAGGCCAATTCGAGAGTGACAATCCCTTCCACACTGAAGACAAATACAATCTGTACCCCGTCTAGCTCCCTGATTTTGCTGCTTTCGGGACTGCCTCTTTGCCTCGGCCTGCTGGACAAGGGTCTCTTCAAATTGGGAGAGGCCGTGATGCACCGCCTGCCTCCAGGCTGAACGCTCAGATGTCAGGGTTTCCCATCTGTTGAGGTCCATTTCCAAGGCCTTCAGATCCCGCTTGCAGATATCCTTGTATCGCAGCTGTGGTCTCCCTCTGGGGCGATTTCCCTGCACTAATTCTCCATACAGGAGATCTTTTGGAATCCGACCATCAGCCATTCTCACAACATGCCCAAGCCAACGTAGACATCACTGTTTCAGCAATGTATACATGCTAAAAATTCCAGCTCGATCTAGGACTACTCTATTTGGAACTTTGTCCTGCCAGGTGATACCAAAAATCCGTCTGAGACAACGCATATGGAACGTGTTCATCTTCCTCTCCTGCCGTGCACAAAGGGTCCAGGACTCACTGCAGTACAGGAGTGTACTCAGGACACAGGCTCTATAGACCTGGATCTTGGTGTATGCCATCAGCTTCTTATTGAGCCATACTCTCTTTGTGAGTCTTGAGAACATGGTAGCTGCTTTGCCAATGCGTTTATCCAGCTTGACATCTAGGGAGAGAGCATTTGCTGTCATGGCACCACTAATACAACTGTATAAAGATAAACTCCTTCCTCAGATGCTCTATGGAGCTCCAGTGTGGGCTTTTACAAATATCACAAAATTGGAATCTGTCGAGCAGAAATTTTTAACCAGACCACTAGTGGTACCAAGATCAACTCCCATGGCCACAGTCTACTATGAGACATGCTACTCTATGGGTACTCTTGTTAAGAAAGCAGCTGTGCTGTTCTGGCTCAAGATAGTGTACTATATGACATCACCACTGGTCTTACTGGCCTATGAAGAAATGGGAAGGGACTCTTGGGCATCTAAGATATCCACAATTATAGCAAAGCAAAGTTCCATCCCAGCCTACCTCCATAGATATCATTAAAAGAGTATATGGTACTGATACCCAGACTACCATGGCATCTCTAGCCGGTTGCCGCTCCAATGGGATATACAAAGACTTTTCCTTGCCTTTCAGAAAGCTGTCCCCTTATTTATCCTATGATATAGGTCTGGCAATGAATGAATAAATGAATAAATGAATGAATGAATTCTTAGGTGATGATTATATGCTATCTATAGTAATAGCACAGAATGTGTGTCCTTGTGTGCCTGTCTCTACTAGAAATCCAAGATCATGATACCTATACAGCTAAAGCTTGACATGTATACTGTGGGACTATTAGGGTGTGCATAGAGTTATTCCATTTTCTAAACAAATTACTTCATTTTAGTTAATCAAAGTCTATATGTATGCTCTTCAGTCACTAGGTGACAGACTTCTGTAACCTTCTCTAGCCAAGATAGAAAAAGCTGAGGCAGACCTAGGATCTTTATTTCTCCAGATGGTCACTAGGCAGTTCAATGTGGCTGTTCTATTTACAAACCCACCACTCTATAAAAAATTCAGGTGGAGGGGAGGAAGATCCATTGCCTAATAAGGGCAGAGGGAAGACAGGAAAGACAGGGAGAAGCTGGACAAATACCAGGGCAGAAAGAGGGAGAGAAAGACTAGCAGAAAAGAAAGGAGAGGAAAGAAAAGAGAAACAGTTGAGAGAGCACTAGGAGAAGGGTTTTAATGGGTTTCTAACACTTCTGCTAGTTGTACAAATAAAATATTAGAACATGTTTTATTGAAAGCTGTGAAAATTTGCAGCACAGTTGAGCACTTACTGTATAACAACCCAATAATTTCAATGTTATTTGAATATACAGATGTCTGAATTATATCCTATGAATGAAGCTGCAAACATCACTAGAAATCACTCAAATATTATTGCTTAGTGTATCTCTTGAAACATTATACATCTACCGTGCTTCCCCAAAACTAAGACAGGGTCTTATATTAATTTTTGCTCCAAAAACACATTAGGGCTTATTTTCAGGGGATGTTTTATTTTACAGTCATGTCATCTTCTGGTTGCTGCACAATGGTGGAGGGCGGGGTTTCACTTAACTACGGCTTAATTTTGGGGTAGGGCTTATATTACGAGCATCCTGAAAAATCATACTAGGGCTTATTTTCAGGTTAGGTCTTATTTTCAGGGAAACAGAGTAATAGTTAATGTAGTGGTTAGTTAACTATGAAAACCACTGAAACCTCAATTTATGACTGTTAAAAACCTGTGTATATAGTCATGTTGATCTGGCCACATTCAGTCACACTAGAGTAGACTCATTAAATCAGCAGAGATTTGATGAATCAACTCCTCCATAATTCATTTGATTCAAATGGACCTACTCTAGTTGTAACTTACTTTAGCAACTAAAGACACAACTAAAGTAGGCCCATTTCAATCAATAGAACTTACAGAAGAGTTGACTCACCAATCTCCACTGATTCAATGGACTTTTCTAGTGTGACTTACAGCACATCCAGACTGGCAGAATAGTTCACTATTTGGATCACTTTTGGTGTTGTTTGGTTTACAATATCCACATGTTTTGACTTGGAATCATCCATTCCACCCCGTTTTAGAGCTGTTTTGCTCCTTTTTGGCACAGCTTTAGGATTACAGGGCTTTTTTGGCACAATTCAGAGCGCTCCTAATTATCCTGTTCTGTAGCCCTTGTGGAGAGTTAGAATAGAACTGTGGGTGTGTTATCTGAGGTGACAGCCTTGTGACATGTGAGTTGTGCCATTGAAAGGGGTAATGGAGACCCCCCTCTCTATTTTTATCAATTCTACCATTTTAAAATTTATATATGTGTCATTCAGCCCACTGAATGACAGCCACAGGAAGAGGCAGGGAAGGGGGTGAGAAGGCGAGTGTCATTAATCAAAAGGAGGACAAATTGGGGTGATCCAAAGACTTTTTTTTTTAATCCTTCTCATGGGAGAAAAAATGTTAATCACTGTGAACAGAAGGAACACTCAAGTGAGCAATGAAATAACATTAAAGATAAAAACTTTTTAAGTGCGAACCAGACCACTCCAACTTCACCTGTCTAGATGTGCTCAGAGTATGGCAAGCAACATGATCTCAGCCATGTGGTCTACTTAATCTTGTTAACCAGTTTTTTTCAGTATGGATGCATGATGTACTGCCTATCACTCAGTCAGTGCTCAGAACTCTCAGTGCTGCAGCACTTTGATACTGCTTAAATATACCACTGTAAATACAATTAGGTAGTAAGGATTCTGTGGTGTCAAATCAGTTGTTCTCTGTTTATGCTTAAGTAGTGCTATCAATAGAAATTTCCTGATTGGGTTTGGACAGTAAGCACACTTGTAAATTAAATAGCTTAGTGCTGCCAAACAGAGGCACCCGGCCCATCAAAGGAGGTTTATCCCTCACTCTAGAAATTCTCCGATTTGATCTGTTTGTTGCACTTAATTGTTGCAATAAAAGCAGGGTTATTTTTATTATCGTTAAGGTGTGTCTGTAGAAACTGTAGGAGTTCCAGCTCTTTTTCTACATTTTATCTGCAACTGCAAAAGTCCCTTGTATAATGTTTGTTTCTTACATATTCAGCACTGGTGAGAAGGAATCCTGGAGGCAAGGACTAGCCACCAGTGTTCTTATTTGATGGCTTAGACCGTGGCATTTACTGCTCTATTTACCCAGTGCACTGAATGGAGAGGTATTAATTTTTTCAGAGCATAGTTAGAAAATGTGATAGCAGTATTCCAGAGGCTTTATGGCTGTGGTAAGTTATACCACTGTAAATATATAATAAATACTTTTGTTATAAATATAATCATTCCAATTACTGTTTATCTAAGCTGCGCTGAAAGATGTGAAGGGAGATATATTTGTTTCCTTTTCAAATTTCTCTTGTTTTTTTAGATTTTTTTAAAAAGGAAAAATGATCCAAAATATAGATGGAAGTGTTAAATGGTGGTTGTCGGACAAACCTATCTGTTTGATTAAACTATGAAGGATCTAGTCTGTACATGTCATCTGTTCCAACCCTGACTCTCCATACCTGAACACAAAGCTTTTTCAAGCCACTGTCTCCTGAATATATAATAGGTTGAATTGTGATTATTGTCTACATGCCTAACATCCCTGTGTTCATCAGGCCTTCTATACGCATGTATAGTCTGTACATAGTGTCTGTAATGAATATCAGATCAAGCTTGTCAGAAGAATAAGCCTATATTATTCTGGCCCTCCTGTGTATATTTGATGATTTTGATTATATGGCTGTAGTGATAAAAATAAATTTGATTCTTCTTCGTGGCCTCTGTGAATGCACACTAATGGGTTTAGTCTGCGCATGCGCAGAGGCCTCGGAATATTCTGGAGCTAGAAATTAGTAGGACCGCCCCCCCCCCCGCAGCCCAAGTGGTCCGCCCGTCGTGACCGTTACCTTAGTTCCATTTTTTCCGCTGCGGAAAGAGGTCTTGCTTCTGGAACTCTCCTTCTGCGGTTACCTGGAACGACAGTTTAACAGCTTAGATCATTGTTTTTCTTCGTTGATCGTTTGTATTTCCTCTTTATTATTCTAAAACAAGTGTCTGTAATGAATATCAGATCAAGCTTGTCAGAAGAATAAGCCTATATTATTCTGGCCCTCCTGTGTATATTTGATGATTTTGATTATATGGCTGTAGTGATAAAAATAAATTTGAATATGTGATGGCAAGACTTTATGTTGTGGTCCTGGAGATAAAAAAAAAGTTGCTCACTACTGGGTTAAGAACAACATCTCAACAGAAGTCAGAACTGTTGACATTTTCCTTTGGTATTTTGTAATTATCTTATGGTATGAGAGCAGAGAAATTAAAAAGAAGAAAAAGAAGAAGAAAAGTTTTGTTCAATTATTGTTTGAAATTTGTTAGCTTCTTTATTTTGTTTTCTTTAAAATTACTATTTGGTTAGAACTTTTATTTAAATACAAGGAACAAATTGTTTCAGACCTCTTATTTAACTTTTTTTGCATGGTTACATTTATATCTAAAGATGTGTTGTATATTTGACACATAGAAAATTGCAAGGTTTGTGTTGGCTGTATTTTTAACATGATTTTTCCATTTGTGTTAAAGTAAAATAACACTGAATCCCCAAGCTAGTCCCGTTATTCCTTCATAACTGTCACTGGGGAAAGTTTGGAAACATGAAGAATACACATTCGTATTGTTAGAGAAACATCCACTACAAACATTCTCCCAGAGTCCTTAAAAGCTTTCCACAGTGCAATATATATATATATAAGCTTTGAACAACAGTGTTTTTCTTGAAATTTACTGTTTCACAATGCTAGCAGCACTTGACATTTGCTTCTCTTTTCTTATGAGTGAGTGGTAATTCAGAGGAGATAATTGGATATGTACCAATCAATTTAAAATGATGCTAATTTGTCTTCAGATCAGACAAGCTGGATTTATGCTAAGAAACTGAAAATGCCAATGGGAGTTCTAGACATATAAGATCATGGAGGGTCTCCATGATCTTATATCTCTAGAGCTCCCACTAGAGAATATGTATTGCAAAAACTTGAAAAATCATGGTGTATTTGGAGACAGGAATTGACATGTTTGAAAGAAATGAGCATAATTAGCAAGCAATGTTTAAATAGGACCATCTGTTAAAGCATACTGATTCTGTAAGCAGAAGGAAGAAATAGTTTTTTATTTTCTCTCAGCTTAGACTGATCAAACTACAGAGGACTCTGACAAGCTGTTTAATAGTTTTTTTTAGTTGAAATAGTGGTGGAGGGATCAAATATCTCCTTTTCAATGTTAATGTAGTGAACGTATATAACAGAAAGCCATGTTCACTTTTATTTATTTATTTTATTTTATTTATTTATTATTGGATTTTTATCCCGCCCTTCTAGACAAGAGTCTACTCAGGGCGGCTCACAAAATATTACAAACAGATAAAAACAACAATTAAAATCTACAATAATACTATAATCAATATGGAAGGATAAACTTCAAACCAAGAAAAGTAAAATCAAGTATTTTATTTTATTAACTACTATATGTGATATTATAAGTTTGTTAGACTCATGTAGCAGTTTAAATAGAATTATGGTTTAGGATCAGAAATTACAATCAACATAGTTGACAGTTAGCCCAAGTATGAATTCATTATGTAGGCAGATCTACATAATTTATTTACTAGTAATGTAGTATGCATAACAAACAAGGAGACAAAAAATCAAAAGCCAGATGCCATCACCACATCCTGTGGCAAGGCGTTCCACAGACTAACAACATGCTGGGTTAAAAAAAATTATTTTGTCTGTTCTCACTCTCCCAACACTGAATTTGAGTGGATATCCCCTGGTTCTGGTATTGTGTGAGAGGTAAAAGAGCTTCCCTCTATCCATTTTATCCATACCCTGCATAATTTTATAAGTCTCAGTCATGTCCCCCCTCAGGCACCTTTTCTCTAGACCAGGGGTCTCCAAACTTTTGACCGTGAGGGCCACACCGGATATTTTCAACATTTTTGAGGGCTGAAGGAATAAGAACGTGTGTTTGTGCGCAGCCGCATGCACACACGCTCACCTCCCCGCCCACCCACCTGCATGCATGCACCCTCCTGCCTGCCCCCTGCATGCACACGCACACACCTCTGCCTGCATGTGCGGACGCCCGCCCGCACATACACATACCTGCCGCCACCATGCCACCACATGCACGCACCCTGCATGCACACCCACCCGCACGGATGCACCCCCACCCGCCTACACCCTCGCGCATCCACGCTCACAGGCTGAAGGGAATGGACTGGATAAAACAGCAAGGCGGGCTGGATGTGGCCCGCGGGCCATAGTTTGGAATCCCCTGCTGTAGACTAAAGAGCCCCAAACACTGTAGCCTTTCCTCATAAAGGAATATAATCCTAATTGAGATTCCTTCTCCCTTCCTCCTCCAGCTCTCCTCCTCCTCCTTCCCTCTCATGCCGTCCCCATTCTCCAACCTGTCTCCACCCCTTGGAAGGGATATGCACAAGCCCTGCCCATTTATGGACACTAGGCAAGGGAGAAATCCCTTCAGAATTCAGAGGGAAATGGAAGGAAAGGTGTAGAAAACAAACCCTCCAAGAAAGATCTCTGAGTGATGTGCGTGAAACAGAAGAGGCAGCCGTCCTGGGGAGGTTTCCCATTTAGCAACTTCTTGTCGCTTTCTGGTTAAATTGACTAACTTTTCTGGTCAGGGTAAAAAGGTAGGGGAATAGAGTTATTGCCTTTGTCCTTTGCTTCCTATTGCGGAGAATACTCTCACTATGGACATTACAGCTGATCTCAAAGAGCGTTCTAGTTGTACATGCCTGATAGGAACTGGGTTTGTTTGAGATAAAGGAACAAATGGGCCTAACAGATCTGGAAGGCTGCAGGCTGCAAAACAAACAAACAAACCCAGTTCCCAGATGAGGCAAAATAATTCTGAAATAGAAGGTAAGGGTGAAGAATTGATTTAGTTTTCTAGTGATTTCATTTATTTATTTATTTTTACCCCATCTTCTCCTTGAAAAGGACCCAAGGCGGCTTACAACAACGAGAAATAATATTTAACATTGAAAACAATGAGTATACAACGGTGGTTAACATCATTAAGAGACAATATCTGAAACTACAAACAATGAATAAGGAGGCATCTTACATCATTAACAGGCAATATTGAGGCAAAGATCAATAATACAAACATTTTAAAAAGTCACTCTGAGAAATGGAAAACACAAGTAGTACTAAAAATCCAGTCAAAGCAGTAATGCATAACAATCTGTCTAAAAAATCACACACAGGTAGCTGGTTACTGAGAGAAGGCTTGCCTGAAGGAAAGATCTTCACCTGCTTGCAGAAGGATAGCAAAGATGGGACCAGTCTGGCCTCCCATGGGAGGGAGTTCCAGTGTCTGGGAGCAGCAACAGAGAAGGCTCTCTCCTGTGTCCCCATCAGATGCAGGTGGTGGGGCCGAGAGAAAAGTCTCTCTCTCTTAACACCCGAGCTGGCTCATAATGGGAGATACGGTCTTTAAGATAGTTTGGACCCAGCCTTTATAGGTTAAAGCCAGCGATTTAAATTCTATCCTGTAACTGAGTGGCAGTCAATGGAGCTGCTGTAACAGAGGGGTTATGTGATCCCTGCAACCAGCCACAGTCAGCGATCTGGCTTCTGCATCTTGGACCCGTTGAAGTTTTCCGAAACTTTCTATTGGCAGCCCCACATGGAGCGCATTACAATAATCCAGCCAGGAATAACTAGGGCATGTATCACAGTGGACAGAACAGATCTCTCGAGAAACAGACATAGCTGGTGCACTAGTTTTGATTGTGCAAATGCACTCCTAGCCATCGCCAAGACCTGGGCATCCAGATTCAGGGATGAATCTAGGAGAACTCCCGAGGTGTGCACCTGTTTTTTCAATGGGAGTGTAATCCCATCCAATACCAGATGTAGATCTGTTAAACTAATCTGAATCAATATGTGAGGTAACAACTCTTAAACAGGAGCAAATAGGATATGTGGATCAGGTCTAAGTCCACTGTGTCATAAATGTATGTCTGTGCCTGCATGTGCAATGCTGTACCAATAGGTAAATTGCTATTTATACTAGAGACAGGTATATTTTTCTTTTGTTTTATCTCTTCTCTTGGAAGTACCAGCAGCCCGTAGTTTAAGAAGGGGATATTTATTTTACCACACCATGTTGAGCCCCTCCTCCAGTTCAGACTATGGGCCAGTGTTTAGTTTTCAACTGTGAAGGTGCTCATGGTTCAGGGCCTTAGTAACTGCTGGACTGCCTCTTACTATACAACACTACCTATGCCTTTTCTCCATTGCCACTTTTTATGACCTCTACGGGCCCGTTCAAGTGCACATCTCATAACAACAAAGTCCCTCTCACTGACAGACACTCGAAGTGCCTCTGTTGTTTAGAAGAGGGGCATCAAACTCAGACATGCCAAATTTGTAAAACCTTCAGTCAAGTAGCCATCAAGAACAATCAATCCAGGCTGAAGTTGTATCTCTGGAAAAAATCCTTACAGGTCATCGATACCATATCAAAGCAGACACTGAGTCTGACTTCAACAATCTCCATTTGTAAGACTTCATCTAAAAAGATTCAAGTGGAAGCTATCCAAACCAAGACAACAACATCTAACACTCAAGAGGAACCAGTGCCACAACTGGCACATCAGTCACCCTTAAAAGAAATGCCTTTGAAACTTCACCACTGCAAACAATATCTCTGGTGTTAGAAAAGAGGAAAAAGTCTTTACATCCTGAGCTGCCTCAGAGCAAGGAGGCTAAAGGTAAAGAAAAAATAATAATAAAACAAGGGAAGCAACTATGTTCAGCTGTAAATTTCCCTCCTACACCATAGTCTGTTCCTACACAAACTAAAGAACAGGAGAATTTGGTCTATTTAGGCTTGGTTTTAGAGGAGGATGAAGCTCTACATCATTCCCAAAGTGGTTCTCCAACATTCAGTCAGAGACCAATATGGAGTCATTTGACTCAATTACCAGAAACTGAAGCCCTGTCTCAACAAGACATCTCTACAGAATCTAGGCCTAAACAGCTCTCACCTGGTCAGGAGAAATCTAGGAGTTTTTGAAAATCATCTCACAGATCTCACTCTGAGTCCTCTTCATGCTCAAGATCACCATCTCCTTCAGTATTGAAGAAAAAGAGCCCTCAAAATATAAGCTCCAAACTATTTCCATTTGGGCAGTTTCCTGTGGAGAGCTCCTTCTTCCCACGACATTTTTACTTTAATGTCCAGATCACACAATCCAAAGGCTTTTCGGTTACATGGTGACCACCACAGTAATAATCTCTCATGCCAGGCTGAAGATAAGGTTGTTAAAAGCTTGGTCCCTGTCTTCATTCTACAGTCTGAAGGAAAGCAACCCGAAGAGGCTTTCAGTAATATCAAAACTTGAAGACCAGTTTCTTTGGTTAATCAAAGTAGAAGATATATCAATGGGAAAACCTTCCAGACAACCACAACCTGTTCTTGTAACAATGGATACCAGTCAAACAGGCCGGGATGCCCGTTGTCAAGGCAAACAGATTAATGCCTTATGGTCTCAGGAAGAAAAGAAGCTTCACATCAACAAGTTAGAGATGCTAGTGATGCTAAAAGCATTAAGAGTTCATGAGACTCTACTCAAAGGTAAGGTAGTACAAGTGGCAACAGACAATACCACCACAATGTATTACATAAACAGGCAAGAGGACACTCACTTCATGCCACTTCTTTATCTGGCAGTTCAATTATGGGAGTAGTTTGCCCAAAGACGTATCTTTGGCCCATGTAGCAGGAGAAGACAATCAGATGGTAGATTATTTGAGTCAATTAAAAACTCAGATACATGAGTGGGAACTACCTTTACAAATTTTCAAAGACATTTTCAATTATTGGGGACATCTGTTGATAGACTTATCTGCTAATCAGAACAGCAAGAAATTATAAAATATTACTCATGGGGAGGCTATGGAAAGAAATCCTTGGGGAATGCACTCATGATTTGGTTTAACTTTTCCATCTGTTTCCAGTGATCCTCAGAGTAAGTGTGAAATTGTGTCAGGAGAAGGCCAATGTGAATCTCCTTGCCCATTCTGGCCTCATTAGGCCTGTTCTCAATTCTTTATCATATGGCATCAGAAATTTACTACCTGCCAGTGACATCAGATCTCATAACACAACACAAAGGAACTGTTCACCATCCAGATCTGGCCAGATTAAAATTAACCGTGTGGAGAGTTTGCCAACAATAAAAAGAATTCTTTTGGAGACCAGAAAACCAACAACTAGGCAAACACCTATTTATACATGGAATAGGTTTGTCTCATTTGCTAAATGAGGAGGAAGAACATCAATTTCCTACTTGACACACTGTTCTTTCTTTCGTTTTGCATTTCAAGGAGAAGGGATTGGCACTTTTAGTGAAGGATTCCTCACCAAAATTCTATTTGTCAGTTATAGTTGCCAATCAATGAGAAGGTTCTACTGTTTTGCAATACTTCTAAAGTCCAGTACTGAAAAGATTTCTGAAGGGTTTGAAAAATGTATACCCTGATATCAGGCCTCCAGTAACAATGGTCACTCTCTAGTACTTCATCAGCTTGTGAAATCTCCAGTTGAACCCACGGCTACTTCTGATTTATGTCTTCCAATGTATAAGATAGCATTCTTAAATGCAGTTACATCAGCAAGAAGGATGAGTGAATTGTATGCATTGCATCATGATCCCCCCCTTTCTACAGTTGTACAATGATAAAGTAACTCTTTTTGCAAACGTTTCTTATCTCCCAGAGGTTGTTTCCAATTTTCATGTGAATCAGCCTTTGATATTACCTATTTTCTTTCCATCACCAACAACTGAGTTGGAAAGGTCACTATCTACATTAGATGTTCATGGGGCACTAGCCTTTACATTTCAAGAATAAAAAAGATTTGATAGCTAATAGACTGTTTATTTGTTACCAACCTCAGAGGAAGGGTAACCAAGTTTCATCACAGTGCATGTTCAAATGGCTAGTGAATATATTACTTCATTGTACCAATTTGCAAGGAAACCACTGCCAAATTCTTTGAGAGGACACTCCACTAGAGTGGTTGCAGCTCCAACAGCTTTCCTGAGAGGAATCCAAATGGAAGAAATTTGTAAGGCATCAACTTAGTCTCAGCCTATGTCCTTTGTTAACCATTACAGACTGGGTGTCAGTGCAAAGTCTGATGCATCTTTTGGTCGTACTGTAATATCTTCAATGTCAGCGTGACATCCCACCAGCTGGTCAGTCACCCATATGTGTGAATCACAGAGACCATGAAGAAGAAGAAGAAGGATAGTTTTTTTTAATCTCGAGTAGTCTTCTGTGAATTCACAAAATCCATCCAGCCTTCCCTCTATCTGCCATGTAGATGTTGAAGTCAGTAGTGGAAATGGGAACTGAGGAATAGCTGTTAAGTACGCATTGTGTGAGAGGTTTGGGCTAACAGCTTTTAAGGCTTTGGAAGATTCTGAGGATGTCTGTACAGGCACTGAAGATTCATATATTTGAATTCACAGATGATCTCTGGAAGAACTACTGTTACAAGTAAGCAACCTGTCCTCTGCTAGCTGATTGTAGAACAGCCATTGGTGAATGAGAAGCATCCTCTAACCACACCTTTCCCCATTGCACCACACTGTATGCAATATAGCTTTTTCCATTCTTCAGAAAAACAGTGTGGGTTATTTGGCATGTGTGATAACCTTGTAACATAAATCACAATATTCAGACAAAAATCAGTTTTCGTCTATATCCTTTTCAAGTAACTCACTACAAGAATATTCCCTAATGGAATTGTAAGTGGTAACTGAAAGCTTTGGAAGTGTATCTGAAAGATAGGAACTACATCAAATAATAAAAAAGCACTGGTTTAGACTCTGGAAAGAAATTTCATTTAATAGTAAAAATAATGTAATTATTTTACAATGTCTTCATATTTAATGTTTTTAAAGAGGAAATCTTTGTGTTCATATATTATGAATTTCAATAGGTGCCTGAAAATTGATTTTTAATATGCTCATTATGTTTCTGAGTCTGCTAATTCTTTAAGGAAATGAAGAAAAAATAATGAAACCATGTTACACAGGTACTTAATTTTTTTTATCTGTAGTACTATTCTAGTAATTAATGCATATTTTATGCAAACTAGACAATATCTCTTACTGGACACATTACTGTCAAGAAATATTACTTGCCTTAATTATCAGTAATGAAGCAGGGATAAGCTGCTCACTTAGATATAATATATCTAATGACCTTTTCAGCTAGAGGTTGTGATGAAAGGTATCAGTTTCCACAAATTATGTTTCATTCAGTTTCTAGCCTTTGTATAGATTAATGTTTTGACTATGAGTTTTAAAGTCAGAAATAAATTGTTTTTAGGGTGTAAAAGTGATTTACTGTGGTTTTTTTACTACATAATTTTTGCTTTTATAAATTAATCCAACTTCCATCTAATGTTGATAGGTTTTACAATACAAGTCAACAATTATATCTTGCCTTTTAAAGTAAGCATGACTGCCTATTTTAGATACAGTTAGATATGAAGATAAGCTTATGAAACACAAAATCTTAGTCTGAAATTTCCAGATTTTTAATTATGTATGCCATTTAAAGTATTTTGGAGGTTCTTATACTGTGGGTAAGTTATTCATTTTTGGTAGAAGATACCATTGTTTAGTGTATTAATATGCAAGAAAAGGGTGACTTCATGGCTAGTCAGTAAGTATAAGATTCTTTTCTGCTTGAAAACTGAAATTTAAGCCACATGAAGATGGAGTTAAGCCACACGAGATGGAAACATTTCACTTGTTATCTTGTAAAATTTAGTGTGACTATTATGTATCTGATATACTTGGGTTATTTTAAATGGTAGATAATTCCTTTTTTTAGTGTGAAATTATTGTGTTTAGTGTGCCTTTGCATCCTTTTGACTGGAAAGTATGCAGATAACTTTGGGGCATAGGGTGCAAACAAATTCATTTTTATTTCCTTTCAAAAATAGTTAGTAGTGGGGGGTTTGGTTTGCTTTTTGTTCCTGAAGATTGCAGCACCAAGTATACTTTATATAACAACACTGATTTCAGTGGGATGACATGAGGGTTGGGCTCTATCGTACTCCTGCATTCTTCAGAGTTGCTAATGCAAGCTAGTTTTGACTATTCAGTGGCTATGGTGGTCAGTGGGAATGAATAGAGAGATGGCCTACTGTTGTCAAAATGCCTCCCAAGAAATCTGGAATTTTACTGCTGACAGTTGGGAACAGATGGTAGACAGTAAGATGTTTTCTGCAGCTTGGCAGTGATCTGTCGATTCAAAATGTTTGTGAAACCCTGGGGCTAGGAAAGCCTGAAAATGGAAAAGCAGACGAGATCTCTATGTGAAGGATACTGCAGCATTTTCATTTTGTTAATGTTTCATGCTTGGTTATCTCTTAATATCATTGCATTTATTTTTGTATCATGTTAGGTACTTTGGGCCTTGTTCTGGAAATAAAAGCAGGGCACAAACAGCTACTGAGTTGAAATGGAGCAGTCCCCATTAGCATAGTAAGCTTCAGATGCAGTGAGCTCATTTGAATCAGTGAAATACATGGAGGAGTTGACTCACTAAACTGATTAAGTGGACCTATACTGGTGCAATTCACTATGCTACACAACAGAATTTTGGCCAATGTGATGAGAGGTCTAATATGGCAAGGGTATTTGCTATTTATTATAAAATATTTAATCTGTATCTCTGAATTAAATCACAATTCATTTTTTCTTCTGATTTCTGCAGTACGGCTTCACTTTCCCTTGCATTTTTTTTCCTGAAAATCAAATGACGGTGTGTTACTTGAAGGGTAGTCCTCTGATATTTTCATGGATCTGTGGGGATTTTGCTGGCAGTAAAAACAATAGCAATATATGTGGCTTCTCCGCATAATTTGTCTCTCCCCGTTTAATTCCCCAAACAACTCTGTAAGATAGATTCATCTTACAGATACTGTTTGCCCCAAGGACCCCAAAGAAACTTTGTGATTGGGGTAGTAATACAGATACTGATGGTCATGTTCTTTGTTCAGAGACATTTGTACAAAAGGCTGGGGAAGGTTGCATTTGTCAGAGGAGGCTCCTCCATATGAGGGTACTGAGCCCAGAATATCACGGAGTTATATTTGCATACTGAAAAGAAGGAATTCCTCTCACCTTACGTAACCAATCTGGGTTACATGTTATCTCCATATATGGAAGGAGGCCTTTCGAATATGGCCTGCTTCTGGCACATCACTCTTCTTTAAAAAAAAAAAATCTGCTGTATGAAAATAAAATATTCTGCTTCTGTATCCATGACTCAAAATGCCAGGGACTGGCCAGATATTGCTGCACAACATTGTGCTTCTGTTGCTAGCAGGAAAAAGGATGCCAAGCTTTACATAACAAAGGGCAGCCTGAATGTTGACAACACTAATGGCAGCAGTCAAGATAGTCTACAGGATACCCTCTTGTGTTCACTGCCATTCACAAAGTGACACAAAGCAGGGGAAAATCCCAGAAGCTGACACCTTTATTCATCAAGTAATCACTTCTCACTGAAACACAAAGCAATTGCCAGGGCACAGTATTGCACATTCGTAAACAGGAGGCTTTAAAAAAAGAATTGGATTTCCTGGCTTTTTAAAACATGTACTAGTATATACAACAAACAATTTCCAACTGAAACTTTCCTTAAGTAGGATTACTCAGTACCAGAGGATTTAAGAAGATGAACACGTGATCTGTACTATGGTTCCTGGAGAAGGACAGAAGCGAGAACAGCTTGGATGTGACTGTTGTTCCTCTGTGCCAAAATATTTTGAAGGGTTGTTTTGGACTTAATGAAATGGTGAAGCAAAGGTGTGAATAAGTGCAGCACATACAGTGGAGAAACATACACACCCTTTAATCTCTCAGATAAACTAATGTTGCCATACCCACTCTGCAGAATACAGGCTAGAAAGCTATATTCCAATTTCTAAACCTTTTCCTTGGAGTAGGCAACCTGAGAAAGAAAAGCTATATCGGAGCAAAAGCTCTATGAACATGCATGCTTTCCAAAATATGTCCCTTTGCCATTTGAAATAAAAAAAGGGAGGACTCGGAGTTAGCAAAGATTGTCACTGGAAACCAAGGTCAAGATGATCCATACTATGTAAAATAAAGATAGGGACAAAAATCCATTAATTTGAAACATGGTGTTGGAGGAGAGCTCTGCAGATACCACAGACAGCCTGAAAGGCAGAGAAGTGGGTGCTCAATCAAGTCATCCCTGAACTCTCAACAAAGAGAAAATAAGTAAACTGAGGCTATCCTATCATGCACATATAATGAGAATACAGAACTGATCAGAAAAGACAATATTGCTAGGAAAGTGGGGGCTGTGGGAAAAGAGAACAACCTAATACGAGATGTTGTTGGTTTGCAAGATCTGAGGATAGCTGTTAATGATAGGATATTTTGAAGGTCATTAACTCATTTAGTCACCGCACATCAGAAGTAGTACTTGATTGCACATAGCATCTTTGAAGGTGTTTTTTTTTTAAGTTACCAAACAGCTTTTTGGTATACAAGGTGGATGGAATGGCTGAAATATAACAGGATATAGGCACCAAAGCTCTGCTAACATAAGCATAACTTGATAACCCTTTGCCCAAATTTCCTGAAATTTGTCAGAGCAACAACTATGTGCTACACCTGTGCTAAATTTGGTTCTGATCTGTAGTTTCAAATTTACTATTTTTTGTTTGGTCTGCCCCTATTTGTAGAATTGCTGCACAATAATATAGTTGCATTATCATGCAGCTGTAATGACTGGTGCCTAAATACATTACTTTGTTGGGTTGTGTACCATACTTTGGTCCTCTGGAGGAAGTTTCAGACAGGAATAAAGAGCCAGAAAGGCACTCATGATACAAACAATGTATATCCCAAGTCTCCCTATCCAAACTTTTGGCATTAGGCTAGTCGTTATGAGGTCTTTATGCATCCCCTCATTCCCGTTTCTTCAGTCTCTTTGTTGTATATGAAGTGTTAACTGTAGAAATTGAATACCTATATTGAGGAGAGTAATAAACCTTTTTCTGATAATCTAAAAAATGCATATTTTCCTGTGAATTTCATTCTAGATAAAGTGCTAATAACAGTAACCTATCAAAATGTCTTAACAAGAAGACACTGGAATAAATATTAAACTATAAAACAAACTGCATATTAATGAGATTGCATTTGTGGGCGGATGTTAACCTCTGTAGTACTATTTGAAAACCCTTGCTAACATGTGATAATATAGTGACAGAAATGATGTGTATATGAAATTATTGTTCCCTGAACCAGCAAGTAAGAGTTTCTGCAGAAATAGTTCATGCCTCTGTGTGTTTCGGTCAGTAATGAAGACAAGAAAATCAGAATTAATCGAGCTACTTACCTAACTCTAATATAGCTATCTTTGATACATTAGAAAAAATATTACTAAATTCCGATGGAAAGCAATGGTTGTATATTGTAGTGTCACATTTTGATCAATTATTGCAAATTTACTTGCTTTTATATATATATATCTTTCATGTTTCCTCCTCCCTGTATTACTGTAGTCAGTCTCGACATTTTATGCTTCACTGTAAATTTTTACAGAAGAAAAAATATGCAGAAGAGCTCTTCTTGAGTTAATGCAAATTCCCTGTGTGAGAAAAGAGAACTTAAATGTAGCACGGTTTGGCGTGCCTGTTTTAGAATTAAGTGTTGAGCCATTTTCTGCATGTCTTACACAATGTCAGGATGCATGATGTCACCCATGTGCAAACTCTTTGCAAAAGCTCTTACTGTTTTGAGATGCGTATTAGCCCACTTTGCCACACAGTCTCTTGCACATGTCCTTTCTGAATATCTCATGCTGCATGCCATCTTCCAATAGTTTGCTGCTAGGTCTTCCTATAATTGTTTTGCAGTACTCCACAGAGCAGCAGAAGCACCATTATTTCTTCTATTGGGCTGTTTCTGGATCCCAGCTGATTTAAACAATCCAGCATGTCTTTTCAGTACAGTAAGAGCTTCTGTTAATTTAAAGTTCAGTGGTTAAGATATCTGGCTGTGGAGCCAAAGGTTGGGAGTTTGATTCCCCATTGTGCCTCCTTGATAGGGGCTGGACTTGATGATCCATAGGGTCCCTCCCTTCCAGCTCTGAAGTTCCGATTGATTGATTGATTGATTGATTGATTGATTGATTGATTGATTGATTGATTGATTGATTGATTGATTGAATAAGTATAGGAATTTTGAAGAGCATAGCATTTCAAATAATTACAATTATAGTACCTATAAATGATATGAGTAAGCACCATATGAAATTAAAAATAATTATATAAATATACGATATCTTAGATGGGTCTCATCTTCATGTGGTTCATTTATTGAAACCAGTGTGCCTGTGTAGCTTTTACTTCCTATAGTATGAATTGCTAGTGATATAGTGTTAGTGGATGGAAACAATGGCTCTGTCATGGGACTGGAATTTGGAGAGTGACTTTTTTGCCTTTACTGAATACAGACTATCTTAGTTGGCTTGCATACTTTCTGTCTTTGAGTGTTTTATGTACTCCTAAATCACAGGAGGAGCCCTTTAATCAGGGGGAATCTGCCACTGCAGATAATATTGTTTCTGTTGTGTGTGCAGACACAGCCTAACAGGATTTCAGCCAGCAGTTGTATTGTCATTTTTCTTTGTATTCGATTATCTGTGATTAGGACAAAAGAGTATTAAATACCAGGGACTTCTCTCTAGAATTCTAGATTTGAGGGAACACATAGTCAGACACATTACTGCAAATAATTTGTCCATGTCCACAGTTTGGATCAGATGAAACTGAAATTGAAACTGATGCCAAAAAGCTAGGCTGGACACAACATTGGACATCCAGCTGGACCTGCCACAATGACACTAACAGTAAGCTCTATGGCAAAATTAGTTATTTTGTCATCAAAGTGTATAATAAAAAAGTCTCAACAGCTCTCTAGAAGTTCCAGGCATCCATTCACCAGATTAGTAAATTTTGTATTGTATGGTATTGCATCCTTATGTCTGAGCAGGGAATGAGAAAGTTTGTCATGTAAAAGGGGGCTATTGTTAGGATTATGGATAGATCTTTCTTTTCTTTAAATGAAAGACCCATAGCATGAAACAGACTGTCTTTCATGTAACTTGTGCTCTTTCAATGACTGCCTCAGATAGCCTCTTGAACACAAACGATTTTGTGTTTACAAAAGAGGGTACATAAAAGTTTCATGTTTATTTCATGTTCCCTCTTTCATGTAACCTGTCTTTCACCCTTTGCCTGTCAAATTGCCTGATACATTTTTCATCCAATTGTGTCAGGTAGGTTACTATCAGCAGTCAATTTAAATATTCAGGAGGAAGGAGCATGATTTTTGAATCTGTAAAAGGGCCTAGAAAAGAATGAGGAGTGCTCTTTTTGCTTCAGTCACTCCTTGTGTGGGGGATCACTGTGTGCTGAGTTCCTAGTGCCCTCCATCTTGGATTGCTTATGTTGCCTGCCTGCCCCCCCCCCCCGACTTGGCTTGCCTGTTGCTGCCTGCTGAACTTAAAGAAGAGAATAGAAGGTATCAAGTGGTAGGGAGGAAAGAAATGTCCCGATATTCTAGTAGTTTTGTTTGGAGGGGATGAGCTTTGACTGTTGTTGTTGCCTTTATAGATTGTTTTTCTTGGTTCTGAGAGAAGGAGCTATGTGTATGTTGTTGTTGTTGTTGTTTTATTCAAAAACACCAGGCACAGTCAATCAAAACTATAAAAACATTGACTGGTATTATATAACAGATACAAGGTTTAACCAAACACCTAAGTATCTGTTAAATATCGGCACAGTATGTATGCTGTTCCTAATATTGCTGTTTTTTTTATAACTCTGGTGGTGTTATTTCTGAGATCTGCAACTGGTTATAGTACTGTTTGAAATTTCTTGATATTGTTCCCAAAGCCCCGATGACTATGGGGACCACTGAAGTGTGTTTCATCCACAAACGAGATGTTTCTATTGCCAGGTCTCTGCATTTTGTTAGTTTTTCCAATTCTTTATTTTAAAACTCTGACATCCCCTGGAATTGCAATGTCAATGATCTAGACTTTTCTCCGTTCTATTACTACTATTTCTAGTGTGTTATGTTCAAGGTGGCTATCCATTTGGATTTCTTCAATAATGACCAGTGCACTAATTTTGCCACTCTGTGATGTCTAATTTTGTAATCTGTTTGTGCAATCTTAGGACATGTTGTTGTTCAAAAACTCCAGGCACAGTCAAAATTATAAAAACATTGATTGGTATTATATAACAGATACAAGTTTTAACCAAAATCCTAAGTATCTGTTCAATATCGACACAGTATGTATGCTGTTCCTAATATTGCTGTTTTTTGTAGCTCTGATGGTGTGATTTCTGAAATCTGCAACTGCTTATAGTACTGTGTGAAATTTCTTGATATTTTTCCCAAAGCCGCAAAGACTACGGGGACCACTGAAGTGTGTTTCTTCCAGAGGCGAGATGTTTCAATTGCCAGGTCTCTGTACTTTGTTAGTTTTTCCAATTCTTTATTTTCTACTCTGGCATCCCCTGGAATTTCACTGTCAGTGATCCAGACATTTCTTTGTTCTATTACTACTATGTCTGGTGTGTTATGTTCAAGGTGTCTGTCTGTTTGGATCCAGAAATCCCACAAGATCTTGACTTCCTCATTTTCTGCCACTTTCTGTACCAGATGTTCCCATGGGTTTTTGGAGGCCAGCAAGTTATATTTTTTTTGCATAATGACCAGTGCACTAACTTTGCCACTCTATCATGTCTAACTTTGTAATCTGTTTGTGCAATCTTTGGACTTTCGCAGATGAGGTGTGACACAGTTTCATCTTTTTCTTGGCAAAGTCGCCATTTGCTGTTAGCACTAACTGCTTGGATCTTAGCTTTCATCACGTTGGTTTGGAGTGCTTGTTCTTGTGTAGCAAAAACCAAGCCTTCAGTTTCTTTCTTAAGGGTCCCCAGTTTTAGCCATGCCCATGTTAAATTATGATTACGCTTTCCATCAATATTCCTCAGGTGTTGTCCATGTAGTGGTTTATTTTTCCAGCTATTTAATTTCTTTTTAAATTGTTGTTTCTTATATTGAGCCTTTGTTTCTGTTGTTTTCAAAATATTCTCCATTTTCAGTGCTTTCAGTAATTTTTCTCTGCTTGTACTGATATAATCATTTAGGCTTCTTTTTTCTTCCTCTACTACCTGCTGTATTTGCAGTAATCCACGGCCTCCAATTTTTCGTGATAAATATAATCTGTCCACACATGTAGTGTGTGATGCATATTCATTAGTTTATGTGTTTTTTCAATCCAATTCTTCTAGTTTGTTTTGAGTCCAGTCTATTATTCCAGCTGAGTATCTAATTACTGGAACGGCCCATGTGTTTATGGCTTTGATTGTATTTCCCCCATTTAATTTCGATTTTAAGTTTTCCGCAGTCTTTTGATATATTCTCTTTCTGTCAGTTCTTTAACTTTTGTGTGCAGGATGTTGTCTGCTTCTAGTAATCCAAGGTACTTATAATTTTTATCACTTGAGAGTGATTTTATAATATTGTCATTTTTTAACTCTATTCCATCTAGTTTTTGGATCTTGCCATGGTGTATAGACAGAGCAGCACATTTCTCAATTCCAGATTTCATTTGGATATCTTCACTAAATATTTGCACTGTGTTTAGCAGTGATTCTATCTCTGTGGAACTTTTTGCATATAGTTTTAGGTCATTCATGTATAAGAGGTGACTGATTTTTCCACCTTGTTGTGAAATATAGTAGCCCAATCCAGTTTTATTTAAAATGATTGACATGGGGATTAGTGAGATGTTAAACAGCAATGGTGACAAAGAATCCCCTTGAAATAGTCCTATTTTGTTGTTAACTTCCACAATTTCTTCACCATGGGCCATTAAGATGGTTATCCATTTTTCCATGTTTTTCTTGAGGAACTTCTGAATGTTTTTACTAATCCCAAAATTTTTAGGCAGGTGTTAATCCAGCTGCGTGGCAATGAGTCAAATGCCTTTTTATAGTCTATCCAAGCCATGTTAAGGTTTGTTTTTGGTCTTTTTGCATTCTTCAGGATCATTTTATCAATAAGCAGCTGATCTTCTGTGCCTCTTGACTTTTTAAAGTTCCCTTTCTGTTCAGTTGGATATAGGGAGTTTTCCGTTAAGTATTTATATATAGATCTTGCAAGAACATTGTTGCAAGGCATGTAATTGGTCGATAATTACTGGGTTCATTGCCCTTTTGATGATCTTTTATTATCAGAAATGTGCAGCCTGTTGTCATCCAGTCTTCAGTTGTAGAATTTTGAAGTAAGTGGTTAAATTGCACCACTATACGTTGATGGAGACTTGTTAGATGCTTTAACCAAAATCCGTGCAGCTCATCTGGACCAGGTGCACTCCAATTTTTCACATTCTTTACTTGCCTCTTAATCATTTCAGTTGTTATTACAATATCATCCATTTGTTTTCCATGAGTTTCTTTACAAATGTCTTTAATCCACGAGGCGTTTTTGTTATGTCCAGTTGGACTTTCCCATATTTCTTTCCAAAATTTTAGAGCATCATCTTTACATGGACCTAATTTCTTTTGCTCTGCATTTTCTCCTAGTGACGTATAGAATAATCATTGGTTATTTTGAAATTGCGTGTTTTCTCTATATTGTTTCAAGCGTCCATCATATCTTTCAATTTTCTTTGCTGTAGCTGTTACCCGCTGTTTTAATTCTTCCATAGTTTCAACAATTGTTTTCCTTTCTGGGTCATATATTTTGCATAGTCTGGCTTTTACTTTCTCATTTTTAAGTTTTGAATCTTTCAAGTGTTTTAAGTTGCTAATGTCTGCAAGTAATTTTTTTATTTTTCTTTCCAGCCGAATTTTCCATTTTGGGGAGCCATGGGTTTTCTGGGGGTTTGCAGCTTGTAACCAAGTTCCATGGTTATTATGGTAGCTGTGCTATACATGAGCTGGTTTGTTTCCTTTAGTGTATTGGCTGGGATTGTTCTGATGACATTTGCATCATTCAGTAGATCTTTTACTCGTTTACTTTGTAATTGGTGCAAATTGGGGAGCCTTTGTCTTTCTGTGTTCTGGCTGTGTTCTATTATTATTATTATTATTATTATTATTATTATTATTATTATTATTATTATTATTATTATTATTATTATTATTATTATTATTATTATTATTATTATTATTAATCTGTGTGTACATGTGTGTGGTTCCCTCCTTATTTGATTAATTTTTTTAAAATGTCATTTTGTTAATTTACCATGTATATATTTTGTTAAAGGTGTGCATTTTTGAGACTGTTTTGTTTGCTCCTGTTGGTGTGTGTGGGATGGGGACTGTACTTTGTGACTGTGGCATTGTGCCACTGGGCTGTGTGGGTGAGGTTGTGATCAGTTGGACGCAGCTTGTAGTGCCTGATGATGATCTATCTTTCTCAGGTATTGTTGCCTGCTTTTGGAGTAGGTTGCTTCTCTGTTGGGGATTTGGTGAGTCAAGTCCTCCATATGTTTCATTGATTCAGTGGGCCTATTCTAGATGCTACTTGCTATGCTAAGCAACAAAATTCAGTCAGTGTCTCACTCAGGCTAAAACTCCTTATCCTTTGAGTTTCTATAGATGATGTTCGGTCTGCAGATAATATATAGCAAGAGAAAATGGGTCAAAAAGAGTTGAAGCAGGATGATGCCAATACTTTAGGCAAGATTCTGTATTGATCCTGATTCAGTTTTTCCAGGTATTACCTCCATGTGGTTGGTTTAAAATGTTAGGGGAAATGGCAGAGTTCATTTACAGAAATTGTAACGATTCCAGCCTGCTTGATCTAGCAACAGCTCTGTTCCAGTACAGTATGCCCAAACTCCATCACACTAGCAAAACATGTTTTGTTTCTTTTTAATTAGAAGGAAAATGGCATCCGGTGCATTTCCAACATATGCTGTTCAACTGCAAATGTTCCCCAGGAGGAACTTGCAAGACAGTGAGAGAGTTCAGTGCAGGTCTCAATACTCATGTTTAGAACACAGCTGCACTGCTTCAGGCCCTGACATTTCTGCAGCAGCACAGGGAGAGACAGCAAGAGGAGAGCATGAGAAAAAAAAATAATGGAGGTTGGGAATTGTGAAAAGAAAATGCTACAGATCCAGCATAAGCACAAAGAAGAAGAAAATCTACTGACTGACTGACTTGTAAAGCAGTTAATGCTTTTTGAACTCTCAGTGGATACTGAACAAACTGCTTCTGCTCCTCCTGTCCAAATAAGTAAATTCTGAGGGGGTTTTGAGGGGCAACATCACATGAAATAGTGAGGTTGGCCTGCAGTGTATTGAATTACATCCCTTTAAACCCACATAAACTTAGAAAGTCAAATATATCTTCTGTTTGTGCAACATAGTCTTGCTTATAGTCTTCATGCCCAAAGAGGAAGCAAATTTGCAGTTTACTAGAAGGGTGTGCAGTTTGTGGAGGAATTTAAAGATGAATGCCAAAATCAAGAGTCAGTGGACACTATTAGAAGTAATGATATACCGGCAAACAGAAAAGACACTCCTCAATGCTCAGCTTGAAAATACAGGTGCAAAGGAGGCAGTAATTTGTGCTTTTAAATTTGAACAATACAGAAATCTAAATTAATGGGTCTAGTATATCAGGAAACTGATATCTTACAACCTAAGATGCAAGTAAAGAGCAGTGAGAGACATCATGGGATAACACTGTTGAGGGATATCTGCTGAAATTTGATATCTGCTCAGGTGGAAATTATGCTGAAAGTAATGTGGAAGAAAGGAGTTTGTTCCTTGTCAAAGATTTTGCAAAATTCTATAATCAATACTAATACAAAGAAGAAAATGAGCTGATTTTCTTTAAATAATCCCACTAACAGTAAATCTTGGTTAATAACAACAATAATAGTAATAGTTGCAGTAACAATAATAGTAGTAGTAGTAATAGAAATAATAAGTGCTCTTAGGCCACTTTTGACTTATGGTAACCTTTTGCAGCATTTTCTAGGTACAGAATACACAGAAGTTATTTACTATTCCTTTGACCTGGGGCACTCTGGGGATGTCCAGTTTGCCCAAAGCTAGGTAGGCAGGCTTTTCTCCTGAGAATATCAAATTCCTATCCTCTGGCTCCACAGCCAGTCACTTCACTCACTGAGCTATTCAGCCACCTAAATCTTGGGTGAGCAGTTTCTAATTTCTTTGTTAGATCCAGGCTCTCTCTGTCACTTTTGGATTTGATGTTGCTTAAATTTTATTAATATTTAAACTGTTGCTAAGACAACACAATTTCATCTGCAGAAGACATCAAGGGAATGTATACCGAGTTTGCAAAACACATCATACACTACTGTTAAGGGTAAAGTATATCCTGGTAAAGAGACCAGTGTGTTTCTCAGTCTTGTGCACATGGATGTAATTAAAATGTTAATGACTGTGGCGTTATTATTACGTATATCTTTCTTACCTAACTGTAGGATAGTGGCTAGAATATATGTACGTGTGCACACACAAACTGAAATTCTGGTCAATAATAATATTTTTCAAGGAATCTAAACTTAATTGTGAAAAGTATTGCCTCTTATGTTCCAGTCAGAAGAGCTGTTTAATTAGAACTAGAGATGGAGGTATTCGTATATGAATACGAATACCCCCGCACAGGTAGCGATAACAAGGGCCCCGTGGGGCCGGACGGTCCACTCACAATTCTACCGCAACCTCCGCAGAGTCTTCCAATGCTTCTGGAGAGCACGATTGGCTCGCCACTCCTGGGAGGAGGCGGGATGACAAGCCTCTCTGCCAGGTCGAAGAGTGGCTCACAGATTGCTATCTCCAGAGCCATTGGAAGGCTCTGCGTAGGTTGCGGCATCGGCGGAATTGTGAGTGGACCATCCAGCCCCATGGGGCTGGACCCTCATTATCGCCACCTTGGCGGGGGTATTCGTATACGAATACAAATACTCCCATCTCTAATTAGAACTAAACTACTAAAGATGCATCTAGAAGAGGAGCTGCAAAAGAACTTTAAGCTGACTTGCAGATGCACCCCACAGTGGCTGAAAACTTGTTGCTTAGAGTAGTAAGTCACACTAGGGTGGACTCATTGAATCCGTGGGGATTTCATGAGTCAACTCCTCCATAAGTAGGATGGAGTAGGACCATTTGAATCAAGGGAACCTACAGAGGATTTGACTCACCAATCCCCACTCACTAAATCAGTAGGTCTACTCTAGTGTGACTTATTACACTAAGCAACAGAATTTCAGTCTGTGTTTTGTCCTGGGGAAAAAAGAAGAAAATAATGTTAGACTATTTTTATCTATTTCCTTTATTACAAATCTCTCCTATCTTTCTAGTGAAAATAGACCTTGAGGCAGATAACATAATCACTGAAAACAAATTAAGAAATCATCAGTAAAACAAGATAGCAAAACCATTGCAATCAATAAATATGAATAAATTATGATTCTTAGAGATCCCTAATGTCACAAACGTTATCCCAAAATTTGTCATGAATATTAAGGAATAAAGGGGAAAACATCTGCAAATTGATGTATTCAGGGCCTACCTATTCTTAGCAGCTGGAAGAATTGTGAAAAGAGGATTTTGAAAAATAGGTTAGAAACAGTCCTCCCCTGTTTCTCCAAAGTGTTGATGTTAAAATGCAATATAGGAAATGCATTTATTTATTTCCCCCCTCCCCAATTTTCTTGTACCTGGTCTTGGTGAAAACTAGAGTGCCTTTTAGTGGATGATCCAAAGACAAGGGTGGGTAATATTGTAAAAATCTCACACAGGGAGGATGGCTTTTGACTCTGTACGAGCCTTTATCAGGCTGGGTGCTACAGAGCTGGAGATGGTACTGGCAAAACAAAACAAAAATATTAATGGATAGTGCAAACACTTTTTTAGATTAATACATTGACAGGATAGTTAATGTTTCCATTTACTAATTAATAGTGTTTTGTTGCTGAATTGGGAGTTAAAAACTGCATTGAATTATCTATTATTGAATTGAGTTTATTTGAAAACTGTCCCTACATTACATTGCATGAAAAGCTTTGCTACTTCGGGTTTGCTAATTTTCTGGTATTATCTGTTTTGTTGCTGTCTGGAGGCAGAAAGAAACATTTACCTCTCTATTGTGAGGAAATTGCACTAATTTGATACTATAAACAAATTGCTAATGTGTTTAGTTACTGTCTTTGTTTCCCTAGAAGAGTGCCTGAAGGCTGAAGTGATGCTTGACTTTCCTGCTGTGTCATTGATTGAGCATGAATTGGATTTACTTACTGTGCCTGGGGACAAAATTTTCTAAGGTTTTATATGTATGACTTGAATCCAGATCTGGAATCCAGACTCTATACTGACTAAATGACCTGCAATTCTGCTGTGTAATCCAACAGATACTCTTGAACATAGGATAGAGTTTATGTGTGTTAGAAAGGACATGTTCTTGAAGCAATAAATGAGTTGCTATATCTTGGGTATGCAAGAACCCTATTTGAAAAAAACAGAGGGAAAATATTTGAAACCCCTTCTCAAAGAAGTCTTGTATCAAGCCCAGAGCTCCACCCAAATAAATACTTTTAACTAGTTTTACAGCTATTATATCATACTGTTGCCATAATTTTATATACATTCCCCATAACCTTAACTTTCATGATAAAGTATGACAGAAAGATTTTGAAAATAGATAAACAATGCAGATATAGTCCTTTGGTTGATACTTTTTATGCTGATCACAATGATTAACTTTATTTAATATTATTATAAAAGCATGAGCGATGGAATGAAATAATGGAAAAGGTATTCCACACAAATGTGCATAAGTTTTTATGTCTGAACTTTTACATTTTGAAGGCATGTGTACACTTCCAGTTAACTATGTTTTTATATAAGGAGTGGTCCATGAAGATGGTCCAGAAAATGCAGCAGCTAGAATACAGCAGCTTGAATTCTTACCTAACGTACTTACAGGTTGCTGGAATTGTGTTGTAATGAGTGCCAGAAGAGCTACATTGGCTGCTGATCACTTTTGGTCCCTGAAGAAATATCTAGTGTAGCCTGCATAATTAAATTGTAAACCGCCCAGAGAGTACTTAAAGCGCTGTGGGGCAGTATATAAGGAGTATGCTTTAAATATTATAATGTAAAACAAGTAACAAAAACTTTCACACAAAAAAGTGTGTGTGTGTGTTTGTGTATGAATGCAATATATAGTGTACTAGTGCAAAAATGCTTGAGAGAATCACTGCTGTTACATTGCTGTTATAAATTAGAGAAATAACTACTAAATTAGGACGCCTATGGAGTAGAACAGGAGTTGGCAAGTCTCAGATGTCTGGAAGCTAATCTGCTGGGCCCAGAGTATAAATGAGGTATAGCCTAAATAGGCAGATTGATACTTGTTTAAGCACAGTCTGCTGAGGCTAAAGTCCATGCAGCTGAAAAAGCAGGCTACAGCCCCTGAAAGCTTACGTTAAATTTAACTTGTTAGTCTTAAAGGTGATGCAAGACTCTGCTGTATTTATTCCATGACATTCTGTTAATGTATTTCCATACAGTATTCTGTACAGACACCACTCAACCTTAAACAACTTCTGACACACAACAGGCAACACAAGATGGAGACAAAACTAAAAACAAGACTCTGTCACAAACCTATTGCCCATTGTTTCACCATATGTACACTGGGAACATAGTCAAATGCCCCACCAATGTCAAGAATGTCATTGAGGGCTTATTTACTTCTCCACTCTCTAATATGATATACACCAACTGTGTCCCTCTGTTTTCTGTATAGGACAAGCAGGGCAGTCTCTGTGTAAAAGAATGGACAAAAACCTGACATCAGGAATGTTGACACAGAGAAACCAGTTTGAGAACACTTCAGCCTGTAATGGAACCCAAAGTGGCTATTATAGACAAAACAAATGCAAAGGGACACTTGAGAGGGAAACAGACAAAATTGACTATATACTAAAGTTCGAGTTCATCTTTAAGGGCCTAACTAAAGCCTTCTTAGTGCACTACATACGTTAATAATCCAGGATTATCTAGTATCTTATGGGTTTAAAATAGTTGTCTCCCTTTAGAGACTCTGACTCTGATCTTGTCTCAAAAACAATTCATATCATTGTCATGACAGACAAATCTATGTCATATAGCTTCTCACTCTGGCTAGAACCTGCTGTTTAATATCTTTATAGTCCCATTCTTATGTTAGTGAACTGATGTCACTTTGTACAGATCAATATCGAGGATATGCATTTGCAGTTCTTGTGTCTGAAGAAGTAGATTATGATCCACAAAAGCGTACGCTGGAATCAGTCTCTTAATTGTTAAGCTGCCACAGTATTTTGCCTTTCTCTCTCTTTTCTTTTCCATTCTCTTTCATTTTCATCAACATGCTAAGTCAAACCAACATGGCTATTTCTTTGTAAATTGCTACAATTGTACAATATCCATTTCTTATTTAGTCGCCATTTTGGACTATATATTTTTATTTATGACAGGATTTTTAAAAACAAATCTTATACCTAACATACCATTTTCACTTCCTATAGCAGCTTCACATTGGATGAGTTGATATTTTCAGCATCACAAAGCGGTATTGAATTCTGCTAGGGTGACAGCGTAGGCCATTACCCATTTCCATTTTAACAGAGGCAATTCTTATGTGCCAGCAGCCCTTAAAGTGTTTAATGCCAAAATTATACCACAAGTGTTATATAGCATCCTCATTTGGATGAGTGCTATGGACTGCTCAGTGGAACGGATCCAAGCATATTTCTTACAGAAAATATTAGGGATGCCAAGATGTGTCTCTCAGAAGTGGGTCAACCCTTGATAAAGACGAGGGCATAGTTGAGATCAGTATCATTTTGGCTAAGAATCTACTACAATTTTGACCAGGATAGTCTGCTTTATTGACTTCTAAAGGACACAACTGCCCCCATAGAATCATCCAATTCGCTTAAGAAAATTAGATTGATGGGCATTGTGATAGACTTCTTGGGTTCGATGTCTCAACTGGAAGAATATTGAATGATAAAATGTAAGCTATTGGACATACAAACACAGGAACTGCAGAGTACTGCAATTAAGACCTGTTTGCTGATGAGCCTGCAGATTCCCATCAAAGTTGGTCAACCACCACAGTATCTTTACCTGCTAAAATGCCCCCAGGAACGCAGGGCCTTCACCTTTGCTAGATGCAACACCATTCCATCAGCAGTACTATATGAGAGGTTCAATGGGTTTCCATACAGCTAGAGATGCTGTTCCTGTGACCTGGGTGGGGTGGAGTCAGTATCTCACATGAATTTGTATTGTTCATTCTCTATAGATCTCCGTTGAAAATATTGAGACCCATTTTTGTTAGAGAAGAGTGGCTCTTCGGATTGTGACACACTGAGGTATATTTTGTCTACAGGAGAGTCAGTTACAGAGGAGAATGTGACAGCCTTTTTGAACCAGATAGTGAGGAGCCGCAGACTGAGACATAACGAATTTGTAGATTCAGTTAATTAATAGTTTGTTATTTTCCTGTATATGTGATTTTTAGTGTATGGTAATAAAGGTTCTGACTGACTGACCGATATTTCCATCAAGCTTGCTACAATGACCCCTTTTTGGTACGTTTGCCTCTGTTAAGATTCCACTAGTGTATATCCAAAGTTGGGATTTTTATTTTTATATAATTTTTAAAATATTTTGGCCCAACTTTGTTTATAATGAATGTTGTCATTTTAGTGCTCATACTTCCAGTTTGGAGGCATGCTTTTGGAATTCTTAAATCCTAAATAATTCAGTGTCATGATCAAACATCCTACTTGGCTGCCTACCCCAACTCCAAATCTTCCATGAGGAGATTCTGAGCAGCTAAAATCCAGTAGATATGCATGTTATGCATTTTCTTTTCAGAATATCTGGCCTGCATTCCTACATGCTAGCATATCTCTACTGCTGTGGCTCTTACAATAGTTTTCTGGATGAGAACATGTTATAGGATATCTTACGAAGGGGCCCAGGGGAAATTTGGTTATCCAGGTATTGTTGCAGTCTATCACTCCCAGAATTCCTCATTTTTGTCTGTGCTGCATAAGCTATACTTGTATTAAAACTGAACTACTGTAATTCTTTCTAAATGCATATTAACATATGAAAATATAATGCACATCTGTGTCCCATATCTTCTTATTTGATAATCATAGGTGATTAGAACAGCAAACAATAGTTTTTATTAATGTATTTCAGAGGAGGGCAAGAAGGATGATCAGGGGAATGAAAATCAAGTCCTGTGAAGAAAGACTGAAAGAACTGGGCATTGTTGAACCTGGAGAAAAGAACACTAAGGGGAGATATGAAAGCATTTCATATCTTGAAAGGCTGTCATACAGAAGAGGGGCAGGGTTAGGGTTAGGCAGGGATCTCTTCTCTATCATCCCAGAGTGCAGGACACTATAATGAGCTCAAGCTACAAGAAGCCAGATTTAAGCCGAATATCAGAGAAAAAAGTCTTAACTGTTAGAACAGTACAACAATGGAACCAATTATCTCGGGTGAGCACTCCAACGCGGGAGGCATTTAAGGGAAAATTGGACAACCATCTGTCAGACCTGCTTTGATTTGGATTCCTGCATTGAGCAGAGGGCTGGACTCTATGGCCTTATAGGCCCTTTCCAACTCAATTATTCTATGATTTTATTTATTTACAATTTTTTAGACTTTCTCTGTCCACCAGGGCTCCCACAACAATGTACAATAAGACAGAATATTATTTAAACTGCATTAAAAATATTTTAACTGTCAGTGTTTGAAAAGCCAAGATTCTTTGACAAATGAAAAACCATTTCAAAAGCCAAATTTAAAACCAGTGTTAACATCAAATGCCATGTGGAGCAATACAGTCATGACTGTCTGCTGGAAGCATGGCTGGGATGGAGCCAGACTGACTTCTTTGGGTGTGATCACACCATATACTATAGTGGTTCATCCATTAGGGCAAGACGCATACTGCTGCACCTCAGGCTAATCCCACCCATCCCACTTCTGCCTCTCTCCTTAACAGAGGAATAAGGTCCCTAGGTGTATATGTGTGAATGCTTGCCTGCCAGCCTGCTTGCTTTTGTGTATGTCTGTGTGATGTGCCTTCATGTGTGTGTGTGTGTGTGTGTGTGTGTGTGTGTGTGTGAGAGAGAGAGAGAGAGAGAGAGAGAGAGAATATTTTGCCCCTGATCCTGCCCACCACTGCTTGTTGTTACTTCCATCCCACCAACCACAATAGGCACTACCCACCACTAAGCAGTACAAAACAGCAGTGTTGTTTTCAGTTCCATTCTTAATAATCACTAGTGTGGAAGTCACCTTTTGCACTATTTCTGCGCACTACGTTGTTGTTTGATTAACCTAACAAGCAGAATCTTAAGATCTCTTTCACGATTAGTCTCTGACAATTTAGATACAATCATTGTAAATATGGACTGAAATATTGTAGCTTAGCTTAGCTTAGCTTAGCAAGTTGCACAGGAGTAGTCCATTGAATGAGCAAAGATTTGGTGAATCAGCTCCTCTACAAGTTTGTTTGTTTGTTTGTTTGTTTAACTTATATGCCGCCCACACTACCCAAAGTTCCATTGACTGAAATGGGCCTACTTTGTTTGCGACTTGCTTTAGTGTAGTCAGTCACAACTAGAGTAAGCCCATTTGAATCAATGAAACTTATGGAGGAATTGGTGCAACAAATTCAAACTGATTCAGTGGACATACTCTATTGCTATTTACTATGCTGTGCAGCAGGATTTCAGCCACAGAATTACAAATCTTTTCCACTCTGTACTGCTTTACACTTCCTTAACTTTTGCTATTTTGTTGTGCATTCTCCAGTTCTTTAAAGGTCCCTTTGAAATTCTTCGCAGTCTTTTTCTGTCCTGGTTTTTACCACCCTGAATAATTTTGTGTCCATCTTACCAAATTAACATGGCTATCTCAGCTCTCTATTGAGCTGCTATTTCCAGATCATTCCTGCACAAGCACTGATCCCAATAGAGAGCATGGGGACTATGAATGGACAATATCTGAGTCAATAAGAGTCCACAAGCCCATTCATTACCCACTTTTGAAAATGACCCTCTGGCAAAACTGCTTGCTGATTATTATTATGCTAAGTAACCACAACATTGTTTTAAAAAACAAAAGGAAAGATGAAAATGAGTATAATAGTATAATAAAAACAAATTCAGGATAAAAAGCTGTATATGCCTGTCTGTCTTTGTGAGTGTGAGCATTTAGAAGAGGAATCCAGAGCAGGGTGCATATTCCTCAAGGTGAGAAAGGTAATTTTCCTTCTATTTCTACACATAATGGCTGAGCTAAAGTACTTGCTGTAAAAAAAAAAGGATGTTAAAATGTATGCAATTAAGGAAATGTCATTCATCTGCATTTGTTGAACAAGAATAAATGTTGACAGCTTATAGCAGAACAGTTTGTAACTAAATAAAGCCCTAGGCTTTAAGGATGTGCTGCCTATCCTAATGATGTAACATATTATCTAAAGCTGTGTTTCCCAACCGTGATCCCCAAGGAGGTTGCAAAGTATTTTCTGTAGGGTCACAGGTTGCCTATATGCATTGTAATATATGTGTTGTAGCCCTTGTTAAATAATTTCTTCCTTGATCTTTTGGAGCAGGATATTAAAGTTAGTGTGTATGTGTAAGTAGGAGAAACAGGCCCTTTGGGGGAGAAAGAAGCCTCTACATTCTGAGAAGGGATGACTTCACCCCATTAAAAATGCCTTTTTATGCAAACGTGCTGGAGGGTTCACAGGTTATTTGGCTATTATAAAAGGGGGTCATGACTCAAAAAAGGTTGGGAACTTCTGATCTAAAAGCAAACCACTTTGGTTGCATTTATCTCCTCTGAAGCCACCTGGGCCAACTTTCTTGGGCTGTGAGGAGTGCCTTCCTGTCCCTTACAGAAGTCAGGCAGTCCACTTACATAGATTTTGGGACCTCTCCTTCCCATTTCCCTCTGTATCATCCAAACTGGATCTCATCAGTCCATCACCTAGTTACCAGACTAACAAATTTCAACTTGCTCATTCCATATTTGAACTCATTCTTTCTCTTGTCACAGAGAGAGTGCTCACTCAGGTGTAATGGTAAGTTTTGAAGTGTAGATTCTCATTGTGACACTTCTCATAGCCCCCAAAGGGTACAAGAATGAAGGCTTCCGTGTTCGTCTATATCAGCAAACCCATTTTATTTGTTTCCATCAACTCCTGGAGCACATCTATTGTCAGAACCATGAGTCTTTGTAAGACCCATAATCAAAACCTTATTAGTAATAAAATCAGTAACAGTAAAGCATGCTGCTTATATACCACCTCATAGCTCTTCAAGCACTCTCTGGATGGTTTACAAGTTAATTATACAGGCTACACATTGCGCCCCCAGCAAGCTGGGTACTCCTTTTACCGACCTCAGAAGGATAGAAGGCAGAGTTAATCTGGAGCTGGCTAGCTGGGATTGAACCCCAGGTCGTGAGCACAGTTATGGCTGCAGTACAGCAGTTTAACCACTGCGCCAAAAGGCTCTTTTGAGTAGACAGTAGTTGTTGTTGTTTAGTTGTTTAGTCGTGTCCGACTCTTCGTGACCCCATGGACCAGAGCACGCCAGGCCCTCCTGTCTTCCACTGCCTCCCGAAGTTGGGTCAAATTCATGTTGGTTGCTTCGATGACACTGTCCAACCATCTCATCCTCTGTCGTCCCCTTCTCCTCTTGCCTTCACACTTTCCCAACATCAGGGTCTTTTCCAGGGAGTCTTCTCTTCTCATGAGATGGCCAAAGTATTGGAGCCTCAGCTTCAGGATCTGTCCTTCCAGTGAACACTCAGGGTTGATTTCCTTCAAAATGGATAGGTTTGTTCTCCTTGCAGTCCAGGGGACTCTCAAGAGTCTCCTCCAGCACCACAATTCAAAACCATCAATTCTTCGGCGGTCAGCCTTCTTTATGGTCCAGCTCTCACTTCCATACATCACTACTGGAAAAACCATAGCTTTGACTATGCGGACCTTTGTCGGCAAGGTGATGTCTCTGCTTTTTAAGATGCTGTCTAGGTTTCTCATCGCTTTCCTCCCCAGAAGCAGGCGTCTTTTAATTTCGTGGCTGCTGTCACCATCTGCAGTGATTGTGGAGCCCAGGAAGGTAAACTCTGTCACTGCCTCCATATCTTCCCCCTTCTATTTGCCAGGAGGTGATGGGGCCCGTGGCCATGATCTTAGTTTTTTTGATGTTGAGCTTCAGACCATTTTTTGCGCTCTCCTCTTTCACTCTCATTAAGAGGTTCTTTAATTCCTCCTCACTTTCTGCCATCAGAGTGGTATCATCTGCATATCTGAGGTTGTTGATATTTCTTCCAGCAATCTTAATTCCGTCTTGGGATTCATCCAGTCCAGCCTTTCGCATGATGTATTCTGCATATAAGTTAAATAAGCAGGGAGACAATATACAGCCTTAGCATACTCCTTTCCCAATTTTGAACCTATCAGTTGTTCCATATCCAGTTCTAACTGTTGCTTCCTGTCCCACATATAGATTTCTCAGGAGATGGATAAAGTGGTCAGGCACTCCCATTTCTTTAAGAACTTGCCATAGTTTGTTGTGGTCCACACAGTCAAAGGCTTTTGCGTAGTCAATGAAGCAGAAGTAGATGTTTTTCTGGAACTCTCTGGCTTTCTCCCTAATCCAGCGCATGTTAGCAATTTGGTCTCTAGTTCCTCTGCCCCTTCGAAATCCAGCTTGTACTTCTGGGAGTTCTCGGTCCACATACTGCTGAAGCCTACCTTGGAGGATTTTGAGCATAACCTTGCTAGCGTGTAGACAGTAGTAGGTCACCCCGATACATTTCAGTGGGGATAGCTCATACCAGTTTATTCTTGCTGAAAAAAATCCATATACACTTGCTAGAATAGTCCCAGTCAGCTTGAGAGCAGTGTACAGAATGTTTCAGAAACAAAACTGAACAAACATTATTCCTCCTTCATATATATATATATATGTGTGTGTGTGTGTGTGTGTGTGTGTGTGTGTGTGTGTGTATGTATATGTGTGTGTGTGTGTATGTGTATATATATGTATATATGTATGTGTGTGTATATATATATATATATATATATATATATATATATATATATATATATATATATATATATATATATATATATATATATATATATAATAGTCATATCAACAATAAATACAATACACTATCTTGTCATATTTTATTTATAACTTCCCTCATTGATGTTTTCTTTTATATAAAAAAACAAACTTCAATCCAGTAAATATTCAATCACGTTACATTTTAAACCAGTTTTTTAACATACAGGAGAAAAATCACATAAAAATTATTTGTCAAAACTTTAGTTCATAACAAAATATTCTAAATGACACATAAAACTATTAAATAAAAGAGTCAGTGCAAAAAAATATCCATCAGAAAAGGCAATTAAATTATAATGAAAGCATAACAAGATGCACATCTATAACATAGAGGATGGTTTTGAAATATGATCAAATCCAAATATATTTAGAATGCTAAAATCCATTTTGATTTATACTGGCATTGTGGTCATGTACATGTAAAACAGATGGACAGGATTTATTACCCATCAGTTTCTTCTGAATCTTTCACCTTTGGATGCCCTGTTTTTCTAGTTAATCTTCCCACCCAATAGCTCAGATCTTATATTATTTCAAAAACTGAGTTTTTATATGCCCCTGATAGAAAAACATACATGTTAGCCTATGAGTATCTCATTAGAAGAAAAGGACAACAATTCAATGTTGTTTACTCCTGGGTAACTGTGTATTTGATTTTGGTCTGAGATGAGATCATTCAGACTTTGGATGGTTGTCTCTGAGCTATAAGGAGGAGATTAAAACACGTAAGTCTTAATTTTGCCCATGTATTTTTCACATGCTTACTAGCTGGATAGCTCAGTTGTATCTGGCTGCAGAGCGAGAGGTTGGGAGTTCGATTCCCCACTGTGCCTCACAGAAGAGCCAGCCTGTGTGGCCTTCGGCAAGCTGCACAGTCTCAGGATGCCCCCAGAAAAATGGAATGGTAAACCACTTCTGTATACTGTATTATCTACCTGGAAAACCCTAAAAAGGGTCAACGTAAGTTAAAATCAACTTGATGGAACACTACTACTACTACTACTACTACTACTACTACTACTACTACTACTACTACTACTACTACTACTACTACTACTATTATTATTATTATTATTATTATTATTATTTCTCACATATGTTCCCTTTCTCAGAACACAAAATATTCACTTAGCAGTATCTAAAAATAATACTTTTATTTCATTGCTATCTTAATCACACTTTGAGAAGTACAAACACTAAAAAATATAATTTATAAACCATATTGGTTAAATATTTTAAATAAGTCTTCATCACATTATTCTGAGTGGTGTCAAATTCAATTTTTATTTTTAAAAGGCTATAGTTGGAATTTAATCTTTGAAAATATTAATAACAGCTTACAGCAGGTAGGCTATAAAATAACACTGTATGCTGTCTATTTAGTTTCTGGTTGAAAAAGCACAGCAGTACTTTAGTTCATTACCTTTGAAAAAAACAGTAACAAGATAATACAGCTGCCTCTGATTAAGATGTAAATTCTTTCTAATTAGAATGTAAATTCTTACATTTAAATGAAGACATCAATTGTCAGGATGCCATATGATATCTTATTCCACCTTGCGTGAATGAAGCTCTCACTGTTCATCTATGGCACTAAAATAGTTTTGCAGTCCCTTTGTTCTCTGATTCTTGTAATATTCTCTCTTCATGTTCCCTTTTCACATTGCTTTTGTTTGTTTTCCCCCTTGCATCTGATATTGTTGTGTCTTGGGATTTTGCAGAAATTTGGAATGAAAATTGAGTTCAGTCAGTGCCAGTATTTGCTTGTGCCTCAATTACTTCTGCTGAATTTTCCTCAATGCAAATCAGGCAGGTTGCATAAAGTAGTGCATGTTTTTGAAATAATTAATTTTCCGTAAAATGATGGAGCAAATCCAATCAACCTTCATAAAACCTAAATAAAAGAATAAAGAATTAGAAATTAATTAACTTTTTTTGTGTTGGTGGTACTCTATTATGAGGTGCAAGGTAGCAATAATAACTTTTTCTGTTGAGTCTTAACTTCTCCATCAGATGTGGACTATAACCTTTTGCCACTGTCATCAAATAGAAACACACTAAGAATTTTGTTGCAGTAATTTTATTTAAGTAACGTACACTAAAACAAATTTTTCATGTGCTGAAACATTCACAAGTAGTAATGAGTTCATAAATACATGCACTAAGTATTTTAAAGATCAATGTATAAAACAGAAATGAACATTAAATATGAGACAATATGCTGTAGTTAAGAAAAAGTGTATTGTGCCTTCTGTTTCTGTATTAGAATGCCACTACAATCTCATGCACATTCAATTGGAAATCGTTCTCTGCTTATGTATATCACTGTCATTGGAGGAGATGCAAGGTTGGCAGAAGGCAGTCCAAGATATTTAGAATCAAAATTTTGTGAACCTTTCAAGCTTCCCATGGTATTATCCTGTGTACTCAGAACATTTGTGGGTACCTGTTGGTCCGAAAGAGCCTCTAGTCAAATGCTCTTCCACATTGCAAAACATGTCAGAGGGAAGGGTGGACTAGAATCTATATCCCTCATATTGTGCAGGAAGAGAAAGTTTAACACAAGAACATTTAAATGAATTTTCTTTGGGGCTTCTCTGGCACATTTTGGTGTTGGTATTTGCAAAGCAATAAGTTACAAAGTTATGTTGGCTCAGTTCAGAGGTGATGCTATATCATAGGTTAACTTTACCTAAACTCATTGTAGCAAACCTTGTGACATGTGTGCCCTGTCCTCCCACCACAAAAAATTGGAAGCAACTGCTGCCAGATAACATAACCAGCTTATTTGGTTATTAACTTGGGGTTATTGAAGCAAGGTCTAAAACCAAAAATTTGATCCTGGTTTGTTTCTGTAAGTGGTTGAAATTAACCATGGACTGTCCTTTTTTAATGGAATGATAAACTGTGATTAGGTTAAGACAACAACTTGATTCTGCTTCTAGTCATATAACTGAAAAATGGCCTAGCATTATATAAAAACTAATATGTGTTGCAGTATTCAATGGCTGGAATCCATTTATCTATCATCACAGTAAATAGAAAAAATCTGGTGTTTTTTTTATGGACAGCCTTCGTGATCTCCGAAACATTGATCAGGTTTAAGCAGGCGCCAAAATCATTTGTTTGCCCACAGTTAAAATGGTGCACTTCTATTATTGCAACAGGACAACCGGGGCAGCCAGTAAGAAATTGAAGGTCCCCTATCCCCTGAAGAAAGTTGGTAACGATAACTACTTTCACTTGTTTTAATAAACAAATGTTTTTCATCTGACACTTTCCTACTAATGAAAGCAGAGATAGATAGATAGATAGATAGATAGATAGATAGATAGATAGATAGATAGATAGATAGATAGATAGATAGATAGATAGATAGATAGATAGATAGATAGATAGATAGATAGATAGATGGATGGATGGATGGATGGATGGATGGATGGATGGATGGATGGATGGGCGGGCGGGCGGGCGGGCGGGCGGCTAGGTAGGATGGTTGGTTGGTTGGTTGGTTGATTTTGTTTGGCAGACACTGAATCTAAAATAAAAAGGGGTTAGTGTTGCTTTCTATTTACAGACTATGATTAGCTAATTGTTCTTAAGATCAGTATACGTGTGTGTGTGTGTGTGTGTGTACACATTCTTTATATGTGCACTGAATTATTTAAGAGTGTAAATAACATATGCCAGTTATGTAGCACGTACCACCATTTTTTGAATATTGCATTAGAAACTGCAGGTAACTGATACAACTGATACAGAAGGTATCTGTAACAAAGACTTTCTTGAAATTATATTTGACATGTTAAGAATCAGAAAACATTTGACACCACTTTTATAAATTGGTGTGATAGATGACTGTTCCATCAATAGGTTTACTAGAGTTGGCTGCACAATTCCTATCTTTCATAATCAGTATTAATGTTTTCATTATTTTTCATAAAGAGGTTGGTAATACTTTTATTAGACCATTAAAAACTCAAAAATAGGGAAGCTTTTGAGTACTGCAAGAGTTTTCATTAGTCTAATAAAAGTGATTTATCTTTATTTTTGGCTTTCTATAGGGACCACATGGCTTTATCATCATCATCATCATCATTTGGACTGTGGAAAATTCTTCTTTATGGCTATGCTACTCTGGATAGAGGGACCCCTCCTTCCAGTTTCCAGCTCTGTAAAAATGATCCCAGCTCATGCATAATATAGAATCCTAATGTTCCAGAATGCACAGTAGCTTTTGAAATACATTCTGAGACTCAAAAAAATAATTAATCCCAGTTGAAATAAAGCTCTGAAACTAATTCTTCTTTTGTTCTAGTGGCGACAGTGACCTGATCTCACAAATCTTGCTGGAGAGTATATTCTGTTCTCCTGGGTGGGGACTAATCTGTTAAGTAAATCAGTTCTATTCAGAATTCCAGCATATCCCTGTAGAATAGGAGCAGCAGGGGTTGGGAGATTGTTCTTGTTTAGCAGGATAAGTCAGTTTGACCCTTTTGGCTTTTTAAATCTCCCAGACACTTTTTAAATTAGCTCATACTCACTGCTAGTAATTGGCAACTTTAAATTTACATATTTTTGAATGAATTTATTTACATACTTAACATATGCAACTTGGTATGACTGTCGTGATGATGGCATGCCCTATTGAATTTTGAGTTTACACAATTTAGCATTGACTGGCAATTTTACCTACCTAAAGCACCAAGTGAAGGTTCAGAAATTCACTATGGTCCAAGCTGGTTTGTTTCTTTTTCTTAGCAGATGTGATTCTTTCTAGTTTAAAGTTTGTGCTTTATTTGATAGTTTCTACTTTTTTTAATGAATGAGGGTGAGTCCCCTAAAGAAATATGATCATGTGAATAATACTGAATGAAATTCTTGTTATTGGGACTCAGTAAGTTCTGCAATATTTGTTTCAAGATCTTGAAGTGTCATAAATATACTCTAATGCCAAAGTTCTTTTTAATGCCTGATGCCAATCAGCAGCTTTTTGATCCTAATAATTTGCCCGGATACTGAATTAGCATCATACAGTATATAAAAATGAGCAAAAACTGAGGAAATCATATACCAAAAATGTTCAGCTAAATTTTTCGAATATTTTGCTTATCACTTGTGTGTCTGAGTTGATACTAGTAATACGACGTGACACAATGCATATGATATAGTAAGGAATATAGCCATAGTATGATTTATCTTTTCTGTTAAACTGGAATCCTCTGTTTAGTATATTTGAATGGCTGGTAATAATACTTTAATTGCTCTACATTTCATACATTCTTGTATGTTGACAAATTGTGGAAGACTTTCCTCCATGAAACCCTATCTTTTTCATGTATGTATTTTACCTGTTAGTGAAGACATTTGTATGTTGACATGCTTTTGCTTGCTAAATGTTTGTTTACATTGGAAGATTATTTTATCTATGGTCACTGTCCCTATATTTAATTGCAATTTTTAACAGAATGTATTGATTGATATTGTACTGTCCTTTAAAATTCTTGTGAGCTATTCTGAATCATTCATGGCCTTCGAAAAAGTGGGATATAAATTTATGTATAAATACATGTGTAGATATCCAGGAGATTGAACTATTCACTGGTGTGCACAGTAGAATTGGAACATTTGTATCAATCAATTGAATAAGCAGATCCAGTGAGTGTTCACTGACCATTGCTTGTCCTCTCAAGAAATTAGATTAGGCATCCTTCAGTCTCGAGAGACTATGGTAACGTGCTCTGTATGGAGGACTTGGAACAGTGTCTAGTGTGGCTGAGAAGGCCAATTCGAGAGTGACAATCCCTTCCACACTGAAGACAAATACAGTCTGTCCCCTGTCCAGCTCCCTGATTTTGCTGCTTTTGGGACTGCCTCTTTGCCTCGGCCTGCTGGACAAGTGTCTCTTCAAAATGCGAGGCCATGCTGCACCGCCTGCCTCCAGGCTGAACGTTCAGATGTCAAGGTTTCCCATCTGTTGAGGTCCATTCCTAAGGCCTTCAGATCCCGCTTGCAGATATCCTTGTATCGCAGCTGTGGTCTCCCTCTGGGGCGATTTCCCTGCACTAATTCTCCATACAGGAGATCTTTTGGAATCCGGCCATCTGCCATTCTCACGACATGCCCAAGCCAACGTAGACGTCGCTGTTTCAGTAATGTATACATGCTAAAAATTCCAGCTCGTTCTAGGACTACTCTATTTGGAACTTTGTCCTGCCAGGTGATACCAAAAATGTGTTGGAGACAACGCATATGGAACGTGTTCAGCTTCCTCTCCTGCCATGAACAAAGGGTCCAGGACTCACTGCAGTACAGGAATGTACTCAGGACACAGGCTGTATAGACCTGGATCTTGGTATATGTCGTCAGCTTCTTATTAAGCCATACTCTCTTTGTGAGTCTAGAGAACATGGTAGCTGCTTTGCCAATGCGTTTATCCAGCTCGACATCTAGGGAGAGGGTGTCAGAGATAGTTGAGCCAAGGTACACAAAGTCATGAACAACCTCCAATTCTTGTGTGGAGATGCTAATAGAGGGAGGTGAGTCCATGCCCTGGCCCATGACTTGTGTTTTCTTCATGCTGATTGTTAATCCAAAGTCTTGGCAGGCCTTGCTAAAATGATTCATGAGTTGCTGGAGGTCTTCAGCAGAATGGGCAACAACAGCTGCATCATCGGCGAAGAGGAAGTCCTGCATGCATTTGAGCTGGACTTTGGTCTTCGCTCTCAATCTAGAAAGATGAAAGAGCTTTCCATCTGATCTAGTCTGGAGATAGACAACAAGAAATAAGTTTCCTCATACTGGGGGAAGTAAAGTTGGAGAAGCAAAGAATCATCATCTGGCACTCTGAGAGTCTAGACAAGATACTGATGGGAAAGGGATAGTGTTTATGGATGCCATCAACTTGATTATAATTACATTGCATCAAGTTGATTTCAACTTGAAAGTACTCAGAAGTGGTTACAGATCTCTTCTTCTGGGGCCACCCTGGGGCGATACAGCTCACCCAAGGCTACATGGGGTGGCTCTTCTCCTGGGATATAGCAGAGAATTGAACTCCCAGCCTCTGCCATAACAGCCAGATAACTAACTAACTGAGCTATCTAGCTAATGAGTGGGCAATTAGATAACTAGAAACATAAATAGCAGGATTTGCGATATGTTTATTGACTGTAGTATGCTGAACTTTTTGCAATAAACTATGTGTAGACTATTCTTCCTGAACTGGATGTCCTCCAGAACTATTGGGAAGCCCTGGCTGGGTTGATGGAAGCTGAAGATAACAGTTTCAGTGTACCAGGGTTGTGAGTCAAAACTTAGTCTTCATTTCGGGGCGAGGGCTTTACAGGCTGTGAATTTAGCTGCCAAAACCAGAAGTGTTGACACTGTTTCTTCACTCTGTGGGCTCCATCCAGAGTTTGCCTCATGTTAGCCATTCAGGTACCCCAAGTTTCAGGCCTGGAAGCTTTGGTGTTAATAGATGTACCAGTGCAGAGTTTGACATCAACTGCCTCTCAAGCTGTATCTCAGCCTGCTACATCCAGTTTATCTAAAAATCCCAGACACAGCCATGCACAAACGTTTCACCCCAAGTCTGTAAACTTAAGAAAATTTAGAACTCTAAAGAAAAGGAGAATATAAAGATCCATCCAACCCCTCCTTCACTATTGGCATTGACAGTTGCTCTGGGTTTGATAGTTTTGTTTCTTCTTTGTGGTCTCTGTGAATCATATATATATGGATTTGTGCTTGTGCCAAATAGTAGCTGGAATGTTTAAGAGCTCTGTAGCTTCCTGCCATCCCTTGCACATGCTCAGATGCACCATAAATAGTAATCCATCAGTTCCCTCTTTTTACCACAGTGGCAACAGTTGAGAGAGTATTGTCAAGAGCATACTTAACTCTCATAGAGGAGTACCTTGATACTTTTGTCTTTTTCTTCATTTCACTGTTTCCCCTTTATTAAAAAAAATAATAATAATTGCCATTTTATTCCCCCCTACTTTGTTGCGCCTTTGTTACCTATAATTTATGGTCCCTATGGCCCTCTTCATGAACTGTACCACTTGTGGGGGTAAAATTCCCCATACAAATACACATTTAAAGTGCCTATTCTGCCTCAGAGAAAAGCGTTTTGAGCATTGCACTATTTGCAAAAGCTTCACAAGAGTAGCCTTAAAGAACAGGAATTGCACTCTTCCTTTGGGAAAATCTCTTCAGGATTCCAGCAGCACAATAAAGCCAATTAAAGGTCTTAAAACAGCAACAAAAGAGTCTAATGTCTGCAACTCTGTCTACCTTACCTTCATCAACAGTATTTTCTCAGCCAACATCTTCACTGTCAGTTCCTTCAGCATCAGTTGTGACGATATTTAATTTGTCATCCCTCTTGGTTCAGCCTTCCACTATTTCACCAATTAAACAAAAGAATATGGCATATCTGCAGCAACTACCATATTTTTCCATGTATAAGATGCCCCATGTATAAGACGCCCCCCACTTTTCTAACCCAAAATTTCTTTCTTTGCAAGAAAGTGGAGGGGGAAGGCAGGGATCAAAGCACTTTGATTCCTGCTTTCCCCCTCCACTTTCTTGGGAAGAAGTGCTTTCCCCCTCCACTTTCTTTGCAAAAAGCTGCTTTCCCCCCTCCACTTTTTGCAGAGAAAGTGGAGGGGGAAAGCACTTTCCTCACAAGAAGTGGAGGGGGAAGTGCTTTCCCCCTCCACTTTCTTTGCAGAAAGCTGCTTTCCCCCTCAAAAAAATTGGAGGGGGAAAGCACTTTCCTCGCAAGAAAGTGGAGGGGGAAAGAAGGAATTGCTTTCCTCCTCCACTTTCTTGCAAGGAAAGTGCTTTCCCCCTCCACATTTTGCAAGGGGGGAAAGCAGCTTTTTGCAAAGAAAGTGAAGCGGGAAAGCACTTTCCTCTCAAGAAAGTGGAGGGGGAAAGAAGGAATTGCTTTCCTCCTCCACTTTCTTGCAAGGAAAGTGCTTTCCCCCTCCACTTTCTTTGCAAAAAGTGGAGGGGGGAAGCAGGGATCAAAGCGCTTTGATCCCTCTCCCCCCTTCCTTACTACCGTGTATAAAATGACCCTCAATTTTTCCTCTAATTATTTTAGGAAAAAGTGTCATTTTATACACGGAAAAATATGGTAAATTTAAAAAAAGATAAAAGGAAAGATAAGGCTTATTCCACTCCCTCACTTTCAGTAAATTGCTCAGCCTTCAGTATTTCAACCACTTCACCTCCGAGACCATTACTGCTGCAGCAAAATCCTAGCAGATGAGGTGTCATGCCTTGGACATCTCTGCTCATCATACACCGAATCGATTAGACTTCTCTTAACTTGCAAGTGCCAGACATCCTCAGCACTATCAGGACCACACTGACAGGCACAACCAAAGCCACTCAATATCGTACTCTAAGCCAGATTTACCATTTAGAAGAGACTGGTCAAGATCAAGCACACCAAGGAGGACCAAACTTTCAGTCTTGAGACTCTTGATATCATAAGATCTTGTCAATCCCCTGCTGCTACCAGCTGTAGCCCTATATTGATGTGGGCCATGAGTGGTCATCTCCTAGGGCATCTACATATGATCAATAGCCAATTGGGGAATCTCCCTCTTACCAACAAAGGAGGTAACAGTCTCATCAGAGAAGTCTCTCTCTCCCCCTCTCTGTATTGCTTAATCTCTTGATCACCTGAGCAATATCACTAAGCAGGTTGGCATTGGAGCTGTTCTATGTCCATCAGGTGACAAATCACGCCATTCACCTAGCCTCAGCAGCCACTCTGTACCTCAGCACTGGCCAGCAACATTCCTCACTACCCAGACCTTTCTGCCAGCCCCTTCACCATAGATTTGGCCATCCTACTTACATCAGCACTGCCTCAATATCAGCGGTCAATTCTATCCCTTTCTCGTGGACTCTAACAGAAACCAGTACCTAGCATACAAACATCTGTCTCACAGACTACTTCAGTACCATCACTACCTTCAAATTTGATGCTGAAAATTAACAAATCATCAATGTCAAAGCCAGGCAGATTATCCCAGCAAAACACACATTTATGATTTGATTCTACCTTCAGAGTCAATGTTGCATGTATTACTCACAGTTCCAGCACTACACACTGCAGTTCTGCAGCTTTGTCTTCCTATGCCGAAAGTGAATAATTCATTTTCATCATCATTGCCTTTTGTTTCCAACCCTGACCTCTTTGTGGGTGATAAATCTATTCTCCCCATTAGAAGGTACAAGGTCATATTTGGACTTAAATTTACAGATGTCGATTAGATACAGTCACGTGAAAAAGAAAGTACACCCTCTTTGAATTCTATGGTTTTATACATCAGAACATAATAAAAATCAACTGATCCTTAGCAGGTTTGAAAATGAAGTAAATACAACCTCAGATGAACAACACATGACATATTACACCATGTCATGATTTATTTTACAAAAATAAAGCCAAAATGGAGAAGCCATCTGTGAAAAACTAAGTGCACCGTTACTGCTCCACAGGAATTAACAGGCTAAGTAGCAGCCAGGTATTACTAACCAAATGCCCTTGCGTAATTGATCATCAAATGTGACCGCCTTTATAAAAGTCAAGGTTTTAACAGTCTGCTCGTCTGGAGCATTCAGCTGAGCGAGGAGACGTGTCATCCTGCCTCCTCACTGGAGTGGTCATCAGTGCAAGGAGGCGGGGAAGTACCGGTTGGGCTAGTTCCGTGATTGGTGTGGCGTGAACAATGACGGCCCCACACGCCACACTGAGAGCAGTAAGTGGATTGGCTAGTTCTGGGGTGTGGGTTCTAAGGGCCTGACCACCTTTGGTGGTGATATTTGTATTCATCTCCCCCAGGAGGTGAATATGAACATCCCATCTACTTCTAACTATTGTTTCTACATCTAGGTGCCTGAAAACCTTTACAGAATACAAGAACAAGGGGAAATTTTCATATTTAAATACTTGGCCTCAAACTCAATAATTGTAGAGACTATCCAAACAAATAGTAGAGCTCATTCTGCATCAGCCAAGTGGTTTAAGCATCTGACTGTAGAGCCAGAGGTTGGAAGTTTGCCTTTTTTAAAAATGCATAATAAACTTTATTAAAGGCAGTGTTGACTTAAAGGTTATAAAGAACAATGGTTTTCACTCTCCAGGGCCTAGATAATCCTGCTGTTTCAGCCATGGCTTTTTTTAAAATAATATTTTTATTGTATTTTTTCTACTTTTCTGTCCGTTGCAACCAGAGTGATTTATTACAATATGTTCCATTCATTTAATCTTGTCTTATACTCACTAACATCATATTAATCTAATCTATTCTACTTAAGTTGGTGTAGAGTTCATCCAGGTATAAAGAGGTTCCCATTTATTATTATCCAGTCTATCATTTAGTGTATCTGTCAAAATGTCCATTTCTGCTAGTTCCAAAATCTTTTCGATAAATTCCTTCTTTGCCGGCACCTTCGTAGTCTTCCACTTACTGGCATATACAATTCTAGCTGCAGTTATCAGATGTAAGGTCAAGTAGGTCTTGTTTTTTTCAAGTGTAGCTGGTAATATATTCAATAAGAAGATTTCTGGTGTCAAAGCAATTTTAACCCCTAAAATTTTCTCTATCATTTCTGGAAGTTTGCCTTTTTGAAAGGGGCTGGACTCATTGATCTATTTGTCCCTTCCAACTCTGCAGTTCTAATTTAGTGATGATTCCAGACTCACAAATGGGAATTGTCAAATGACATTTTTGACATGATAACCACCAGGTGGGGTCTTACAACTCATCAAAATCGGAAAATGCCCTCTCTTTTGCTCAAGCACAGACATAGGTCATCATTCATTAGGAGATGCTTTCACCATGAGGTGGACAGGTCTGTTTCTGCATGTATTTCCACCATTCTCACTTATTCACAGGGCACTAGTGAAATCGCAGCACTGAAGGGACTTCACAATTGACAGCTACAGCATTACATGTGAGAGAAAGGCAAAAGGTTATTGGTTGCCCCTAAGCTGTCCCCAAATTTAAATAGTTTGGATAGCCTTGTTGTCAGGCCCCCCTCAGTTGAAAATGCTGCTGCTGAATTAGAGATCAATAAATGGGAAAACATGGTGATCTGGCTTGCATTACAGAGACTTGATTGGATGAGGCTGGGGATGTCAATCTCACTCAGCTTTGTCCATCGGGGTTTTCTGTGTACCAGCGGGCAAGAACTGGGGGGGGGGGGGTGGCGGGAAGGTGGAGCTGCAGTGGTTTATCATGATACTGTCTCCCTCACCAGGTGTCATATTCCCCAGTTTTCCAGATTTAAATGTGTATGTCTGAAAGTGGGAGCCTGGGAGAGAATATGGATTCTGTTGGTGTACTGCCCACCCCACTGCTCAACAGTCTCTCTTTGTGAGCTAGCTGAGCTGGTCCCAGGGGTGATATTGGAGTCTCCTCCGCTTGTTGTGCTGGGGGGACTTCAACATCCATGCAGAGGCAGATTTGTCAGGAGTGGCTGAGGACATCATGTCCTCCATTATGACCATGGGTCTGTCCAAATGGTATCTACCCTCATGCTGCAGGGCACATTGTAGAACTTACCTTCTGTACTGGGGTAGAGGTTGGTGATCTGGGTGTGGAGGAACTCTCTGTAGTTCTATTGTCATGGACAGACTATCATCTGGTGGGGTTTAAACTCACTGGAACAAAGAGCCTCTTCAGGGGTGGGGGACCAATTAAGATGGTCTGCCATCTTAATTGGTTTATTCGGAGTGAATCCGAATAAACATGGGCTAGAGGCCTGTTGGAAGGCCTATTCTGTGGCCGTGGTGGCAACAAAGAAGTTGTTCTTTTCTGCTACCATTGTGTCTGCACAGAGTCATCTGGTGGAGCTCTTTAAAATGCTCAGGGGCCTATTACCGGCCGACAGGAAGAGAACTGAGACCACACTGTAGCTCTCTGTGAAGAATTTGCATACTTTGCAGGCAAAATCACTCATATTCACTGTGACTTGGATACTGCAGTTGATGCAAGTTCCATGGATATAATTACGGTCTCTGCTTGTCCTGTGTTGATGGACAAGTTTCTGCTTTTGCAGCCTGATGATGTGAACAGGGCCCTTGGAGAAGTGAAGGCTGCCAGTTGTCTGGTGGACTCTTGCCCTTCCTAGCTCATAAATGCTGCGAGAAAGAGACTGGTTGAGTGGGTAGGAGGAGTGGTGAATGCTTCCTTGCAACAAGGTAGGATCCCATCATGCTTAAAGGAGGCAGTAGTAAGACCACTGTTGAAAAAGCCCTCATTGGACCCCACATACTGAATAATTACTGAACAATATTCCATTCTTGGGCAAGGTGCTAGAGTGTGTTGTCGTTTCTCAGCTCCAGGGTTCCTGGGGGTCGCCAAACTCTTCAGCATGAGGGCCACATCATATACGTTCCACATTTTCAAGGGCCGAAGGAACACACACACACACGTACGAACGCACGTATGCACGCACACATGCCCGCACGCACACTCGGGCTGAAGGGAACGGACCTGAGCCTGCAACATTCGCTAGGCTGGATAAAAAGGCAAGGTGGGCCGAATGTGGCCTGTGGGTCGTAGTTTGGAGACCCCTGATCTATATCAGTGTTTCTCAACCTGGGGGTCATGAAGTATTTACTGGGGGTCGCGGATCATCTTATATGTGTTGTAGCTCTTCTTAAATAATTTTTTCTTTGATCTTTCAGTGAGGAATGTTAAAGTTAGTGTGTATGTGTATATAAGAGAAACAGGCCCTTTAGGGGAGAAAGAAGCCTCTATTTTCTGAGAAAGGATGATTTTACCCCATTAAAAATGCTTTTTAATGCAAATATGGCAGGGGGCACAGGGTACTTTATTATAAAAGGGGCTCATGACTCAAAAAAGGTTGGGAACCTCTGATCTAGATCAATTTCAATCTAGCTTCAGACCTGTTTATGGGATGGAGACTGCTTTGGTCACTTTGGTGGACAATTTACTCCAGGAGCTGGACAGGGAAGTGTGTCGCTGTTTGTTCTGCTGGGCCTTTCAGTGGCTTTCAGTACTATCAACTGTGGTATTCTTCTGGGCTGTTTCTCTGGGATGGGACTTGGAGGCACTGTTTTATGTGGCTCCAGTCCTTCCTGGAGAAGAGAACTCAGAGGGTGGTACTGGAGGACTCCTGTTTGACACCCTGGCTATTGGTCTGTGGTGTCCCTCACGGTTCTGTTTTGTCCCGTATGCTATTTAACAGCTACATGGAACCACTGGAAGAGGTTGTCCAGAATTTTTGGGTTTGGTGTCACCAGTATGTGGATGATACCTACATCTCTCCTTCCCATCTAAATCTGAGGAAGCTCTTTCAGTTTTAGATCAGTGTCTGGTGTCAGTAGTGGACTGGATGAGGGTGAATAAACTGAAACTTAATTGATATAAGACATAAATGTTCCTGGTCGGCCGAAAGGCAGATAAAGGAATAGGGATGTAGCCTGTGCTGGATGGCGTTACACTCCCTCTGAAAACACAGGTGCTCCTGAATTCATGATGTAAACTGCCTTTAGTTCTTTTTAAAGAGATAGGTGGGGTAAAAATGAATGAATGAATATAAATAAATAAATAAATATGTGAAGCAGGAGAAAATATTGGAAAAGGATGGTGTCGCGATTTGTCCCTTTTTGGATCCCACACCTCTGGAACCTATGTGGCGTTGGACCCACTCGTGCCTTGGTCTGTCCACCTAGACTCAGACCTCAGAGCACACCAGGGCAAAACTGATCTCTTTCCTTTCTTCCACTGCTGCCACCAGGAGATCCCTAGATCCCCATAACTCCTTTAGAAAGAATCAGGTCCACTCTTTAATGAAATAGAAAGATCTTTAGTTTATTTGCTTATTTGTTTCAGTATTATAATATTCAGTTCTATTCCTTCTCCCTTCCAGTCACTGGTCAATCACTTCTCAGATCTCCTACTATATTTTCATCAGTCTAATCACAATCACATAAATCTCTGAACTCTCTAATCAAACTCCTTCCAAAACTCTGATCTCCCTTCTCCCCCTCAGGCTCTGCCTCTTATACTCTGCCTCTTGGCTCCGCCTCTCAGCAACATAAATATGCATGACTCACTCTAACTAAACCTGAGCCATGACCACATTTAAAGGAGAACGCTACAGATGGTAGCTGTCTTCAGTTCGGTTGTTTGAGCTATTCACCCCAAGCTGAGTTGGGACCAAAGTTCTTACACACACTAGTGAGTTTTTATCCTTCCACACTCCCTTTGGCATAGCAACCATTTCAAAAATTACTTCTCAAAGTCTTTCATTTCAGAAGTGATTTGCCAAGTGGTGGAGTAGTAGATTTGTTCAAGAAATTAAAAGTTATTGAGTCTAAATATAAAGAGGCATCAGACTTTGTTCCATATACCTTTACAGTAGGCTTGGTGGTTTTTCTTGAACAGCAGCCCTCCATGCCATGCCTTGTGACAAATCAAGGTGAGGATGTTCCAGAGTAGGTTGTGCTTTGCTAAGTCACAGAAAAAAATGCTGCTATACATAGCCAACTTCTTGGGCACACCTCAAGCAGCACTTTAGATTAGGGTTTTTTCAAGGGGCAAAAACTGCAGCTGCCTGTTCCATCTGTAATTTTTTTTCTGAATTATGACTAAATATTAGATTATGAACTGTTGCAGTTTTTCCCCTCTATTATTGTTGATGTGCTAATGCTTATCCAAACAAGAATAGATTTTCAAAATAGTCAGTGTAATTGAAACCTAAAAAGATGGTGATAACTGTTGCTCAGCTTCTCATGCACAACAGGGATGACATCATCATTAGTGGCAAATTATTGCTGATTAAAAGTAAATTGCCACTGATTAAAGTGATTTTGGGGTGCATGCAAGTAGTACAGAATGCAGTGTAATTGCATGCACCTCAAAATCCCCAAATTGATGCTTAACCAGCATCAATTTCCTGATGCTGCTGTTGCTTCGGTCCCCATTTTGCATGCGGAACTGCACAATGGTATTTCAGTCATTGTTTCTTAGTGCTATCTCAAATATAATCTGTGTATGGTACTATATTACCCTGTTTCCCCGAAAATAAGATCTAACCTGAAAATAAGCCCTAGTATGATTTTTCAGGATGCTCATAATATAAGCGCTACCCCAAAAATAAGCCCCAGTTAAGTGAAAGTCCACCCTCCACCATTGTGCAGCAACCAGAAGATGCCATGACTGCATTTGAATAAACATCCCCTGAAAATAAGCCCTAATGTGTTTTTTGGAGCAAAAATTAATATAAGACCCTGTCTTATTTTTGGGGAAACACTGTATAGATTCAATTTATTTTTATTTTATTATGACTCACATTTCAGAATTAATAGTCTTCTTGCAGTATGATAACTCAGCTTGTTTCTGCAAGCAATTCAAATACATTTCATGTTTTGAAAAAAAGATATCAGGCAAAATCCAAAGAAACAAAACAAAACAAGATAAAATCACGTGGCACCATAAAGACTATTATATTGTAATGTAAGCTTTTGTGGACATGTCCACTTCATCAGACATATGGAAACAGAATGAAATGTACAATGAAACATCACAAGCGGAACATTCTAAATATTGATTGGCTCTTGGGTAATGGTACATCTACATGCAGTAATTTATGGCATATGTGTTTTAGAGTACTGTTGTAAACTTTCCTCCAGGAGACAGAAAACAGATACCAGACAAAGATGATTTCTTTCTTTCCCCTCTTGTGTTTTAACTAAATCCCCAGTCTCCAAACCCCCATCCCACCCCTTCTCTCTCCGCCCTCATCTTTGCCCAGGCCATAAATTACTGCATGTAGATGTACCATTACCCAAGAGCCAATCAATATTTAGAATATTCTGCTTGTGAAACTGATATTTCATTCTACATTTCATTCTGTTTCCATATGTCTGACGAAGTGGACATGTCCATGAAAGCCTACATTAAAATATAATATTTAGTTTTTAAGGTGCCACATGTTTTTGTCTTGTTTTGTTTTGTTTCTTTTGATTTTGCCTGATATGCTTGCACAGACTACCATGGCTACCTCCTCCAAAACTGAAAAAAGATAGTTTAGATAGCAATCCCATGCTTACTTAGTTGCAGGACCTCCTTCCCATATAGCATACCTAGGTTTGCATTGTTAGCCAGTATATCTCTTCTGCAGCATGAATTTGTGACTGTTTTCTTTTTGGTATTTTCCAAACCATCTTTGGAGTTAAATCTCAAGTGTCTCTTAAAAACCAAGTTGTCCCAAATTAGATTGTATTATATCATCTTACATCTTCAAGAGTTTGTATAAGTAAATAAAACTCAAGTGGTTTTTAATTACATTTTTAAGTGGAAGATAAATTAGGTTTAATGAAGAATATCATGTGAATTCTGTAACTGAGGCATCAAGTTAGGAAAATGTAAAGTGACTTTCCTAAAGAGGGGTTGATATTTTCCAGGGGGAGCTCATATTTTTATAGTTTATTCTGATACTAGATGAGGCAGTAAAAAGAAGCAAGTGTAAAAACCCTTTGGCGTGTGGACTCCCAGTCTGGGAAGAACTTAAAGCAGTACCTTCCAAAAGTTTCAGTTTCAAAAGTGACACTATTGGGTATTGTACAGTTTGGGGTGGTTTCCTGATTCAGAAACAAATGTCCAAATCCGCTTTGGGCACATTTCATTTATTTTCAAAATTACACTACTGTTCAAAAAAAATATTTTTGCAAGCAGTATACAACATAGCTATTAAAAATACACACAAATGCATCTTATAAAATCAGAAATACAAAACAAAAAACGGGAGCAAAATCAACAAATCTGCAAGTCTGAAGGCCATAGAAATGAGAGTTTGACTTGTTGGCAAAAAAGCAGTGGCAGGCATTCCATAATTCTAGGGCTTTCGCAAAGTAGGAACCCTATATCTCCTACTCTGCTCATGTGTTAATTCTTGGACTTCAGCAAGTCCAGCCAGCATTGCAAGAAGTCTGGGATGATAGAGCTGGCATGAAGAAATAGCTACAGAACTGTAGGTTCCCCACCTCCACCTTAAAGAAATCTTAACCTCAGCCCCTCATATGTAATAGTGGGGAAATAAATCTACCTTTTCAGGCCTTTGACATTGTACAAGCATTGCTGTCTGAAGTTGTATGAAGATTTAAAAAGACTGTTGACATGTTGGTGCTGTTTTATCATCATCTTCAACACCACTATTACCATATTTTATTCTTTGGAACATATTTAAAGGTTCTGTATCATACTAGCCTCGTATAGACAACATTCTGTAAGGAAACTACTGTGTTAGACATATGGGCCTGGTCCAGTTAGGATCACTGAACACATAACCTTACTTTGTATCCTTCCTGGTTTAGGACTTTGATATTTGGTGGAATGTCTCTCCCACAAAACATCTGTGTGTCCCACATGCTCCTTGAAGTTCTTGATATTAAGAATTGTAACATCCAAGGGGGCCAAAAAAGTCAAAACTCAGAACCAAGGTTTCTCAGTCATGACTAGAGATGGGATATTTCTATTCATATCTCTGGGGATATGAATATGAATACCGGCACCACAGGTGCCTGGGGGAACCGGATCATCCCCCCAGAACCGGCTGGTCCACTTACCACTTGCCACGCACAGCCATCGTTCGTGTCACGCCAATCGTGGGAGCAGCCCGGTCGACGCTTACCCACCTTCCCGCACAGCTGACCACTCAGCAGCTGAGCAGGGAGACTTGGCATCCCACCTCCTGGCTGGAGTGGTTGGCTGTGCCGGGAGGCAGGGAAGCATTAAGAAGGCTACTTCCGTGATTGGCACTGGGTGAACAATGACTGCTGTGTGTGCAGTGCAGCAAGAAGTAAGTAGACCAGCGAGTTTTGGGGGGAGGGTCTGGTTTCCACAGGCACCTGCGGTGCTGATATTCATATTCTTCAAGGATACAAATATGAATATCCCATCTCTATTCATGACCCCTTCCCTCTGGAACAAGCTTCCTATAGAGATTTGCCAGATGCCATCCCTCTCTTACTCTTTTTAGGAAACTAATTAAGACAGAACTATATAAAGCTGCGTTCTAGAGTGAATATTGACCTGAAATTCTCAAATGCATTTTAATTTGTGTATTTCTATTTAAAGGTAGATTCATTGTTTTTGCTAGCGACAGGGTTCATTTTGTTTTTGTTTTTATTGTAATTACATGGTGTTTTTATTATATGATTTTATTGTGTGTTGTGAACTGCATAGAGAGTGATCATGGGGCAATATAGAAGTGGATGATTGGATGGATGGATGGATGGACGGATGGATGGACGGACGGATGGATGGATGGATGGATGGATGGATGGATGGATGGATGGATGGATGGATGGATGGATGGATGGATGGATGGATGGATGGATGGAACCTTCCTCCTCCTCCCATCTTCCACCAGGAAGAGAAACTAAATGAACAGTAAAGCTCAGTGTAGGCAGATTTTCCTTGCTTCAGAGCTACATTTAGCTGAATAGAACTGCATAGCCTGGATATGCATAGTCAGTTCCCAGAACTGGATTGGGATTATGATGCATCTAACTAATGGTTGTGTAAACAAAAACAACTTTTGTGGTACTTGAAGAACTGACTGATCTATTTCAATGTGAGTTTCTGGGGATTACAATCTGTTTCCTCAGGCATAGGAACATCATATAAAGGCAAGGTTGGATTATACCTTTATTAGACTGCTAAACAATTACAAACATATGATAGTTTTCAACCCTGCATGGTTCTTCATCATGCAGAGCTGGGGGTGTTGTGGAAAAAATATAAAAGTTCCAAAACGTATGACCAAATAGATGGGCCAGACTCTTTTGTTTAATGCAAATTAGAGCCTGCAGACTCAGATCAGAGGTAAATTTCAGGTTTTACCTCTGGGGGTATAGATTAGAATGCCAGCCGTATAAGGAGTAGCTCAGTGTGTGTATCACTGCACAGACAATTCTCTGTTGTATATATAAATATGTAGGATCGGGGCACTGGGTGTTACTCTTCAGATTTAAAATACTATTAGGAATAAAGCCTCTTAACAGGAATTAAAAATAAAGGAAGTAGTACTTTATTTTTAAATAAAGTAGAGATAAACTAAAATAAAAATCTGGTTGGAAAATTCTTTGTTCAAAAGTTACTTCGTCAATCCATATGATATAAAACACAAGTCCTACAAGCTAATTTAAAGAAGAACTTGAATTCTTTGAAAAAGAGCCAGAGAAGGAGAGATTTTCAAACTGAATGTTAAAGTTGTCTGAAAAAAAAATGTTTCAAATGAGGAAATAATTCAGAAGGGCAGGAGACTCTGTATTTTATGTAATTATATAAATTGTATTTGTCCTAAAACACATTCTTTGTCTAAACACATGCTTGGATGCATAATAAATTCTGAAATGGAAATTTGTCTCTTTTTGACTGAAATAAGTAAAAAAAACTTGAATATTTAAATTTTCAAATGTAGTTTGCTTTTCAGTTTAATTTATTTATATTAGACAGTGGCCCAGATCTTCATGACTTGTTACACTGGCATAATTTTTGGAGGAAAGCTGCCTTACATTTAGAACTCATTGTAGACACCATCAGTTTCATACTGAGTTGTGTATCAGCATGCAACTGATAATCTACAGGTATTTGCCTCAAAGATTTAAACCCTTTGCATAGTATATCCATATTCTTTATTCATACTTCTGAGTTTCATATAATATTGTAACTATTGAACATCCTTGTGATTGCGTAGACCCCAATAAATGTTTTATAATGCCAACAAATAAACAACTTTATGCATTTGTTGGCTGAAATCCAGTAGCAAGTCACAATTAGAATAAGCTCAGTGAATCAGTGGGAATTTGGTGAGTTAGCAGCTATGTAAATTCCACTGATTTTGTGCAGCTATGCTGGTTGTGGCTTACTGTTGATTTCAGCTGTTGTTATATGCCACAAAGTTGTTTCTGACTTACGACAATGACCCTTTGAATTAATGACCTCTAAAAGATCCTGTCATTAACCACCCTACTCAGCTCTTGCAAACTATGGTCCGTGGTTTCCTTTATTGACTCAAACTATCTCATGTTGAGTGTTCCTCTTTTCCTAGGAACAATAATGTCTTTTCCAGTGAGTGCTGCCTAATCATATGTTCAAAGCACAATCATCTCAGTTTAATCATCTTCACTTCTAGAGAGCTCAGACTTCATTTAATCTAGCACCCACTTATTTGTCTTTCTCATGGTCCAAGAATCTCTTCTCCAACACTACATTTTGAAGGATTTTTTAAATGTCAGCTTTTAAAACTGTTCGCCTTTCACATTTGTGCAAAGTAATTAGCAATACCATAGTATGGATTATCCTAACTGTAACTCTAATATTCATCTGGGTCCCTCTCCTGTCCCAAAGCACAGTGGCTTCAGAGCCCCTAGCAAACTGTGCCCTCAAGTTGAGGGCATATCTATCAATCACTTAATCCCACTCCAGTCCTCTACCAAATGCTATATTCAGTTCTTGGCTTTTTGAATCTTTTGGACTAAATGAAATGGTGAAGTAAAGGTGTGAGTACGTACAGCACATACAATGGAGAAACATACTTAACCTCTCAGGTAAACTAATGTTCCCATGCCTATTCCTCAGAATGCAGATTAGAAAACTGTGTTCCAATTTTTATACCCTCTCCTTGAGTTAGGCAAGTTGAAGAAGAAAAGCTATACCATACCAAAAGCAATATGGACATATTGTGTGCATGTTTTCCAAAAGATATCCCTTTGCCTTTTGAAATAAAAAAAGGGGTCGGGAAGAGTTGGAGTTACTAAGAGTGAAAACCAAGGTCAAAATCATCTACATTATATTAAAGAAAGGCAATGAAGAAAGACAGTGATAAAAATTAATTCATTTGAAATGTGGTGTTGGAGGAGAGCCATACAGGTATGAAAGACAGCCAGAAAAGCAGAAAACTGGGTGCTCAATCAAGTCAAACCTGAACTCTCACTAGAGTAAAAATTAGTAACCTGAGCCTATCCTACCATGCATATATAAAGGAAATACAGATGTGACCAGAATATATTGCTGGGATAAGTGGGGTGAAGCAGTAGGAAAAGAGGAAGACCTAACATGAGATGGGTTGACTCCATAGAGGAAGCCACAGCTGTTAGTTTGCAAGATCTCAGCAGAACTTAATGGAAAATACAGCATTGCTAAGAGGGAGGGGGCAGTGGGAAGAGAGAACAACCTAACATGAGATATTGTTGGTTTGCAAGATCTGAGCAGAGCTGTTAATGATAGGACATTTTGGAAGTTAGTAACTCATTTTTAGTCACCACACATTAGAAGTGACTTGATGGTACATAACATCTTTGGAGTTTTTTTCCTTAATTACCAAATAATAGTACAGTGACAAGATGGGTGGAATAGGCACCAAAGCTCAAGTAAGACCATCCCCAGCCACAAGGCAAAAAAGCCAGTAATTTTGCAACCTAAAAGAGTGAACTTCTGAATATTTATTCTCTATTTTTAAAAAATATTTTTTAAAATATTTTCCCACCACAAATGGAAACTCTTTTTAATGTCTGTTTGGCCAGGAAATAGTTAAAAGGTTCTCCTGAGAGTCATTTAATTTGATCCTGACTGGCAGGGTCAAAAGTTCAGATCTTCCTTCCCAGCTCTTAACCTTGCAACAATGTTTATGTTTAGAACATTCATGCTAATAAGAAAGCTAGAATCTCAGAGTTCCCCCCCCCCCCGCTTTGAAATAGCTTGTTTCAACATCAGTTTAGCCTCCTCCGAAGCTTGGATTCCTTCCAATTTAAAACAAAAGTGGCTGGATTAACCCTTCTCCATCAAAATAAATGATTTTGGTATTTTCAATATATTTGATCTGTTTTAAATCTGCAGACAGAAGAGGTTGTGGATGTCTGCAAAGGGGGAATTTTAATTTTAAAAAATCATAACTCGAGAACCGTTTGTCCAAACATCCCCAAAAGCGTCACAGAGCAAGAGCAGACTGTCTCCTACATCTGTGCCAATTTTGGTGCTAATTTAAAGTCCATTTTCAAAGTTGTAATTTTTGTTTGGTGTCCCTCGTTTTTACAGTTGCTTTATGGAATGCTGATTTGTTGTGTTGCACAATATCTGTTTTCATTGAATATATGAATATATCCAGTTTAAAAGGCAATTCTTTGAGAAAAGGTGTCTTCCTTTCCAATACAATAAGCACTAACAAGGCTTTGAGTGGTGTCCAGCTTCTGCTCTGACCACATTGTAGCTCCCTTTTCCTCAGGAATCAGAATCACGAGCTCAGGATTCAGAATTTGTCTGAATCAAATGTATATTCCTAGTATGTAGCAAACAAGTATCTCATTTCAGGAAATCTTCAACTATATACTCCTACTAAGGAAAAGGAGGAGGCAGGTTTCACCAGTTCTTGCTCTCATGTGTATAGGGTTGCCATAGTCCAGTTCTTCAAATCCAGGTGACTAAATTGTACATTTTGCAAATTACTTCATTTTGCATACTGTGCAAATTTGCGTAATAAACTAATGCAGATGTTTCTTTTCATGCAAATGAAGCACATTACTCATTGCATTATTTTTCTACCAGTATAGTTTAGCCCTGGAATCATTTATATAGTAACCACTGATTTGAGGGAGCTAGTATAGTATAATGGTTGAATTTGGAATAAGGAGGCACAAGTTCAAGTTGCTATTTAGTGACAAACCTTACTTGGTATGCTGGGGGTGGTTGATACTAATAGCCAAGCCTATCTTACAGGGTAATTTTCAGAATAAAATGGGGAGAGAGAAATCATTATTTATTTGATTTATGTACTGCCCCATTAGTGCAAGCACTACTCTGGGTAGTTTACAAATTAAAAGTTTAAAATTCCACAGACCCCACATAACAATGCATTCAACAATATGGCAATTAAAAACAAAAAAAAAGCATACAAAAAAAAGAAGAACAAGAAAATAAAAAAGAAAATATTGAGAATAGGAAACTACTTAAGTGGCTTACAACTACTTCTGCGAAAGAACAATTACTTAATGTTAAATATCCAGTTATTTGAGTTCAAAGTTGTTAGTATTAAAACAAAAAAAGAAGGGTCAATAAGACCCAACTAGCTGTACAGAGAGAAGAAAAGAAAATATTAATATTAACAACATCTGGGAGACTCAGTCATTAAATCATTAAAGCAGCCATGTGTATTGCTGATGTGTATAAATACGTAATGACATTTTGTGACACACATTGGGCTTCTGGTAATATCCTCATGAAATAGCTGTTATTGTTTTACATCAGTTTATATGGATGGCTTTCCCTCACCACCCCAATCCAGAAGAATGCTATAGGAATCCTCTGTGTGCTCTTGATTTGGAGGGAAAATGTAGGAGAAAGTGAGGGCAATGTTCATAAATCAGAGAGAAATACAGGATGTCATTTCTTTCACATATGCAGAGTTTGAATATTTTATTGTAACTAGAAAATATCCTAGCTTAACTTTCCTTATAATATTTTACTTTTCACAGACATGCACACTGACATGGAAAAGCAAGTGCCAGTTAACCATGACACCTGCTTCACAAACCACCAACCTTATAACTGTGGGTTCTTTTTCATTGCTATGCTATATTGGTAATGAAATTCACAGCAGAGCTTGAATATGTTTCTAATAATTAAACTACACCATCCGAATCTCTTGGGCAAAATAATCACTGATCATGTTGTTTGGAAATTCTGGGATCTATACTCCAGGAAAGTAACCCTGCCAGTCTGCTTCCTGATGAGTACAGATAGATAGATTTCCTGTGTGCATGTACTAAGGTGCAGGATTCATTTAATTTAATAAGACAGATATGTGTGCAAGCAGTTCAAAGAGCCATATCAAGAAATATAAATGTAGAATTAGTTGCTTTTTTGTTGTCTTAGATCTCTTTTAGAATTTTAAGATACACAGCAACTATAAGCTCAGTAACAACAAGCAGAATCTTTTAATAATTTGTACTCTCACCTGCTCCCCCCCCCCCCTTGTGCCTTTCCTAAGTTTTTAGCTAGACTCACAGAAGCCTGTAGAAAATAAAGTTCTTCGCGGGGCAGGGAGATGCTGTCCCAGGAATGACAGACTTGGACGTGTCCCCTTTGTCATGGTCAGATCATCACCTTTTGAAAATTGGTTTGATAGTGGCATCCCCCCCTGCGCAGGGGGCAGGACCTATTAGGATGGCCCTCTCTCACAGGCCAATGGATCTAGAGGGTTTCCAGGATGCTCTGGGAGAGTTTCCAGCTGATCTGGTTGGCACTCCTGTCGAAGCCCAGGTTGCCGTATGGTATACTTGGGCGATCCAGGTGGCTAACATGATCACACTCAAACACCCTCTCCAATGCCAGGTCCATCCCTCTCCGTGGTTCACAGATGAGCTTAGGGTGATGAAACAACAGAGGAGAAAGCTAGAGTGCATTTGGAGGTGTTTCCCTTCAGAGGAAAATCTGGCTGCAGTAAAGACTTTATCCAACAGGTAAAGGTAAAGGTAAAGGTTCCCCTTGACAATTTGTCCAGTCGTGTTCGACTCTAGGGGGCGGTGCTCATCCCCGTTTCCAAGCCATAGAGCCAGCGTTTGTCCGAAGACAATCTTCCGTGGTCACATGGCCAGTGCGACTTAGACACAGAACGCTGTTACCTTCCCACCGAGGTGGTCCCTATTTATCTACTTGCATTTGCATGCTTTCGAACCGCTAGGTTGGCGGGAGCTGGGACAAGCGACAGGCGCTCACTCCGTCGTGTGGATTCGATCTTACAGCTGCAGATCTATAGACCTTACAGCACAGAGGCTTCTGCGGTTTAACCCGCAGCGCCACCACGTCCCTTATCCAACAGGTACACTGTTGCAATTAGAACTGCAAAGAGATTGTACAATATGAACCAAATCAGTGAGGTGTGCAATCAACAACTGGAACTCTATCAAGTGGTTCAAAACTTCACTGAGCCTGGACAGTTGAATGGGCTACAGTCGGTAGATGTTTCTATGTATAATCAGTTTGCGGCCCATTTTAGACATAAGATTGAAGCCGTCCATAGTGATCTGGATTCCCCTATTGGTTCAGTAGATCAGATTGAGATGTCCAGTGCACTGTATTGTCCTGTTGTGTTGGATTGGTTTCAGCCTGTAACATCAGAGGAGGTTGCCAGGGTGCTTGTTCTTTGCAGGCCTGCCACCTCCACCCTTGTCCAGCTTGGCTACTAAAAGTGGCCACGGAATCAACAGTAGAATAGGCCACTTACATCATCAATTCTTCCTTGCAGGAGGGAGTTTTACCTTCCTGCCTGAAGGTAACTATTATTAGACCCATTCTGGGGGAAAAAATGACAGGCAACTTGAACAACTTTAGGTCTGTCACAACCATTCAATTCATGGGCAATTTGATTGAGAGGGAGGTGGTGGATAAGCTCCAGGTGTTCCTGGAAGAAACTGACTCCTTAGATCTATTCCAGTCTGGGTTCAGGCCACAGCATGGTATGAAGACGGCACTGGTCGTGCTGCATGATGACCTTTTAAAGGAGGCCGACAGGGACAAAATGATCCTGCTGTTCCTCCTTGATCTCTCAGCCACATTGGATACCATTGACCATGGTATCCTCCTGGAGAGACTATCAGGGCTTGAAATTGCCGGCCTTGCATTAAGCTGGCTCTGGTCCTTCCTTAACAGTTGACTCTAGATAGTGCAGCTTGAGGAGGCTGTTTCAACCCTCTGGGAACTCAACTGTGGGGTCCCATAGGGGTCAATCTTCTCCCCAATTCTGTTTAACATCTAACTTGTTTCCCTGAAAATAAGACCTAACCTGAAAATAAGCCCTAGTATGATTTTTCAGGATGCTCGTAATATAAGCCCTACCCCAAAAAGAAGCCTCAGTTAAGTGAAACCCCACCCTCCACCATTGTACAGCAACCAGAAGAAGTTCACATGACTATTTGAATAAATGTAGATAGTTGTACATGGAAAAAAAAATCCCCTGAAAATAAGCCCTAATGCGTTTTTTGGAGCAAAAATTAATATAAGACCCTGTCTTATTTTCGGGGAAACAAGGTATATAAGGCCACTGGGAGAGGACACCAGGAGATTTGGAGATTGGTGTCACCAGTATGTGGATGATACACAGCTCTATCTCTCCTTTAGTCCATCTACAGCAGATGCCTTCAAGTGCCTTGAAGGCTGCCTGGAAGCAGTTCTGGATTGGACAAAAAAAAGAATGGGTGGAGACTCAATCAGGATAAGATGGAGATCATGTTGCTGGGGGGGGGGGTTATCCTACCTGTCTGAGGGGTATTTCACCTAAATTTGGGGGATTTACCCTCCTATTAAGGATCAGGTACACAGGCTGGGCATGATTCTAGACCTTATGCTGACCATGAAAAAACAGATCTCCACTGTGTCTACCTTATACCAACTTCAGCAAATCACACAGCTGCATCCCTACCTAGATTAAAGGTCCCTAGCAACATTGGTCTACACACTGGTAGCCTCAAAAATTGACTACTGCAGTGCACTGTTCGTGGGGCTTCCCTTGAAGCTGGTACAGAAGCTTCAGGGGGTCCAGAATGTGGTGGCCAGATGAGTGGCTGATGTGAGGAAGTTTGACCATATCACTGAATTCTGGTTCGCCTTCACTAGTTACCAATCCATCTCCATGCCAGGTTCAAGGTCTTGGTTCTAACATATGATGCCTAAACAGTTTAGGACTTTGCTACTTGTCTGAATGTCTTCTGCCGAGTTTGACAGTCCATTTACCTAATCCTCACCAACCTCACACCTGTGGGTGTTAACTCCCAGAGGAGCCCAGAAAATGGTAACCAGAAACTGGGCTTTCTCTGCAGTGGTGCATGGTCTCCCGCAGGAGCTATGACAGGCGTCCTCCCTTCACATATTTAAAAAGCTTTTAAAAATAGATCAATTCAGAGAAGCCTTTGGGAAGAATCTCCCCAAATACCTGGACACTGGAGGAAGGAGGAGAGGAATAATGTAGTACTGTAGCGTGTTCCAGAAATTGTTTTGCTCCCTGTTTTGGGTTATGATTTATGTATGTTGTACAATGTACATTTAATTTGTTGTTCACCACCCAGAGTTGCAATTTGCTAGATGGGCGGTATATAAATTGAATGAATGAATGAATGAACGAACAAACAAACAATCTTAATGTTTCTTGAAGGAGTCACATAATTATAGAGATGGAAAGAAATGCAAAAGTCATCAAGTTCAACTCCCTGCCAAAGCAAGAAATGCAGTAGGATGCATAAAGTTAGAACTTAGAAAAATTCTTTTTTGGACTACAGCTCTCATAATCCCTCATCCAGCATTTATCATTATGGGTTATGTTTGCATAGGAATGGTTCAGGTACCTTTGCAGACAGAATCCGGCTGTTTGAAAACGGACAATGTATGCTCAACATTGCAAGGTTGCCATGTGAAACTGTCAGTGTCTTCTTCACTCATTGTATGATTACAGAGAAAGGCTTGTTTCTGACAAACAGTACTTCAAAGTACTGATGTCATATTTTACCTTATATCTCCAGTTCTATACGTGTTAGAGGTTTAACTTTTCTTTTAAAAAAAAAAGCTTGGAATCTGGGCCAGAAGATAATCCAAACTGACTCTGGGTGGCACCTCTAAAATCTGGGCGAGACCTAGCTAAATATTGTTCAAGGTGCCTTACAGACTTGATAAAAGAATAAAAACAAGTAAAAACAAATTTAAGAACAAAGTCATGAAATAAAGCAAAACAAATATCACCATAAAAACTATCAAACTCAAGTAAATGGATTAAAGCCATTAAAATAATCAAAGGGTGCAGTTAAAAACAGCACAGCAGGGTAAGTTAGCTCTTATACACCAGTGGTTCCCAACTTTGGGTAACCACGGTGTTCTTGGACTGCAACTCCCAGATGCCTTCACCACTAACTAGCTGTACTGGCTGGGGTTTCTGGGGAGTTGCAGTCCAAGAACATATGGGTTACTCAAGGCTGGGAAGTACTGTTACA